>CM053770.1:319525276-319544972 GCA_028658325.1 Potorous gilbertii
CACAAATGGGGAGAAAATTTTGGAACCCAAAATCTTGTGAAAATGAATGTAAAAAGTTAAATAAATTTATTTAAAATTAAAAAAAAAAAAAGGAAAATGAAGGACGACCACAATCAATTGGGGAATGAGTTTGTTTGTTTAATAAATTTGTCTCAGTTCACTATATATTTGAGAAATGAGGCATTTATCAGAGAACATGCTTTTAAAATTTTCTCAATTTCTTGTTTACGTTCTGATTTTGGCTCTATTAATTTTGTTTGTCCCTTTAATTTCATGTAATCAAAATAATCCATTTTACTTCCTGTGATCTTTTTTTTTTTTTTTTGTCAAAAACTCTTCCCTTAACCATAGGTCTGATGAATACATTTTTCATTGCTCCCCTTATTTACTTATGATATCACCCTTTATGTACCAATCATTTATCTATTTTGACTGTATCTTTGTATACAGTATGAGATATGAATCTATGCTTAGTTTCTGCCAAACTGATCCCAAAGGTTGAATTTTGGAGTTTATAAAACACTATGTTCGTAACTATGTTATGAAACTATATTCATTCTCTACTGTGTACCCAATCTATTCCACTAATCCACCACTCAAATTTTTGCCAGTATCCGATTGTTTTGATGATTACCCCTTTGTACTGTGGAATGAAATCTTGAACCGCTAAATCATCTCTCTGCATTTTTTTCACTGATTCTCTTGTATTCCTGACCTTCTTGTTACTCTATTTTCTAGCACTATAACTATTTCTTGTTTGATTGCTATGGCAATGAATAAGTAAATTAATTTAGGTAGAATTGTCATTTTTATTATATTGCCTTGGCCTACTCATGGAAATAAATATTTCTCCACTTATTTAGATGCTTTATTTGTGTGAAAAGTGTTTTATAATTGTGTTCACATAGTCCCTGGGTTCAATGTGGCAAGTAGACTCCCAAGAATTTTATGTTGTCTACAGTTATTTTAAATGGAATTTATCTCTTCCGGCGGGGTTTTCTTGATAGTACATAGTAATGTTAATGATTTGGGTACTTAACATTTTTATATCCTTCAACTTTGCTAAACTTGTTCCTTGTTTGTACCAGATTTTTAGTTGATTCTCTAAGGTTCTCTGTTATCATATAATCTGTAGAGAGTGATACTTTTGTTTACTCAATGCCTATTTTTATTCCTTCAATTTCTGTTTCTTGTCTTGATGCTATAGCTAATATTTTTAGTACAACGTAGAATAATAGTGGTGACAATAGACATCCCTGATTCACCCCTGACTTTATTTACAGAACATGCTTGCTCTTGGTTTTATAAAGACACTAGCAATCATTTTAAGACAGATTCTATTCATTCCTATGCTTTTTAGTGTTTTAAACAGAAATGGATGCCGCATTTTGCCAAAGGCTATTTCTTCATCTATTAAATAATCATATATTTTTTGTTGTTTTTGTTATTGATATGGTCAGTTATGCTGATAGTTTTCCTAAGACTGAACCCGCCCTGCATTCTTGGTATAAATCCCACCTGATCATAATGATATATTGTTGTAATCTTCTTGCTAGTATTTTTGTATTGACATCCATTAAGGAAATTGGTCTATAATTTTCTTTTTCTGTTTTTGCTTTCCCTATTGTAGGTATCAATACCATATTTGTTTCATAAAATGAATTTGGTAGGAATCCTTCTTTATTCAAATGATTTATATAGAATTGGGATTGTTCCTTAAACATTTGGTAGAATTCACTTGTAAAAATCTAGTCTTAGGATTTTATTTTTAGGAAGCTCATTGAGGCTTCTTCATTCTTTCCTAAGATAATATTAAGTATTCTATTTCCTCTTTTGTTAATCTAGACGGTTATTATCTTGGTAAATATTCATCAAATTCACTGAAATTATCATTTTACTGGCATATAATTAAGCCAAATAACTCCTGATAACTGCTTCAATTTCAACCTCATTGACTGTACATTCCCATTTTAGATTTTTTTTATATTGGTAATTTAGCATTCTTTTTTTTTTAATTAACTAACAATTTACCTATTTTACTGTTTTTGCCTATAAAGTCAGGTCCTAGTGATATTTATAAGCTCAATGAATTTTTCACTTTTAATATTACTAATCTCTCCTTTCATTTTCAGGATTGCCATTTTAGTGTTTAATTGGGTATTTCTAATTTGTTCTTTTCCTATGTTTTTTAGTTTCATGTCTAATCAACTGATCTGCTCTTTTTCTCTTTCATTGTTGTATATATTTAGAGATATAAATTTCCCCCACATACTGCTTTGGATATATTCCACAAATTTTGGAATGTTGTCTCCTGTTGTCATTCTCTTCAACGAAATTATTTTTTCTATAATTTCTTCTTTTGTCCACTCATCCTTTAGGATTAGATTGCTTAATTTCAAATTAATTTTTAATCTATGCTTCCACAACCTTTTTAAAAATATTTTTATTAAAAGTTTTAAGTTCCAGATTCTTTCCCTCTCTCCCTCAGTGAGATGGTAAGCAATCAGATAGAGGTTACTCATGTGCAATTAAGAATAACACTTCCATATTAGTCATTTTATCCTAGAAGACTTAAATAAAAGAAAAAAATAAAGAATGAAAAGTAGTATGTTTCAGTTTATATTCAAACAATATCAGTTCTTTCTCTGGGGGCAGATAATATGTTTCATCATTAGCCCTTTGGGATTGTCTTGGATCATTATATTATTGAAAACATCTAAGTTATTCACAGTTCTTCATCAAACAATATTATTGTTACTGTATACAAAGTTCTCTCCATTTCACTATGCATCGATATTCATCTAAGTCCAGGTTTTTCTGAAATTCACCTGCTCGTCATCCCTTACAGCACAATAGTCTTCCATTATAATCTCATACCACAGTTTGTTTAGCCATTCCTCACTTGATGGGCATCTCTTAAATTTCCAATTCTTAGCCACCACAAAAAGAGCTGTTATAAATATTTTTGTACAAATGCGTCCTCCCCCCTACCCCCACAATTTTTTGGATGTCTTTGGGATATATATATATCTAGCAATGGTATTGCTGAATCAAAGGGTATGGGGAGTTTATAGTCCTTTGGGCATAGTTCCAAATGGCTCTCCAGAATGGCTGGATCAGTTCACAACTCCACCAACCATGCATTAGTATCCCAGTTTCACATAAAACAAAGTGAGTGATACCACTCCCTGTGGGGGTGTGGAATGACCCAGGGGGACAGTAGCAGCCTCGGGGGCAATTTGGGGGCACTGAATAGAATGTAAGGGGATGGAAGTATAAGGAAAGAAAAGATAAAGTTTTAAAAATCTGTTCATACATGTTTCTTCTGTTGTGTAACAGAATTAAAGTCACAGTGATTACATTATTTTCCAAATAAACACAAAAAAATGAAAGCCATAGCCAATCAGTGCTCAAATCCCCCAACAAGTCTTAAGAAGCAGATAAGGATGTCATGCATTGTTGGGAAGTCCAGCAGGAATATGTGTGTGTAATGACTTGTTTATAATATGATACTATACGATTATGTGACACAATACTGAATCATCAAAATTTCAATTCAGGAAAAAATCCACAAGTTTACAATAAATTGTTAAATTTAAAATGCATCACAACAAAATATTTTATATTCTTTTGAAGTAATGCACATTTCAAAAAAAAAAACCACCAACAACAACAATGTGAAAGGGCTAAAGAAAGTAGATTTCTGGGGTGGGGGGAAGCACTGAGTAATTTTTTTTAAAGGGGACAGTAAGTCAAATAAGTATGAAAACCTCTGTATTAACTAATCTGATAGGGGAGAGGTGGTACTTCAGAATTGTTTTAATTTGCACTTCTTGAATCAAGTGATTTAGAGCATTTTTTCACGACTGTACTTTTTATTTCTTTTCAGAAAACTGCTTATTTATATCCTTGACCATTTATCATTTGAGGAATGATCAGTATTTTTATAAATTTGACTTGGTTATCTATATATTTGAGAAACAAGACTTTTATCAAAGATACTTGTTACAAATCCACCACCACCACCACAAGTTTTCTGCTTTCCTTATAATTTTTGTTGCATCAGTTTCATTTGTACAAAAACTTAAATTTTATATAATCAAAAATACCAATTTTGCATTTTGTAATGCTCTCTATATTTTCTTTGGTCTAAATTCCTCCCTTATCCATAAGTTAGACAGACGTGTATTCCATGTATAGCCCTTTATTAAATATAATTTTTATTGTATTATGGTCTAAAAATGATGAATTTATTATTTCTATTTTTCTCCATTTGGTTGTGAGGTTTTTATGCTTTAATTAACACATGGTCAATTTTTGTCAAGGCAACATGTACAACTGAGAAAAAGGTGTTCAATTTTCTCCAGAGGTCTATATCTAACTTTTCTTAAAATTTATTCATCTCCTTAACTTCTTTCTTACCTACTTTATGGTTAGTTTATCTACCTGTGAAAAGGAAAAGCTAAAATCTGTTACTAGTGTAGTTTTACTATCAATTTCCTCTTAGAATTCATTTAACTTTTCCTTTAAGAATTTTGGATGCTATGTCATTTGATATAAAGATGGTTGGTATTGATGGTACTTTATTGTCTATGGTGCCTTTTAGCAAGATGTAGTTTCTCTGGTTATTCTTTTGCATTAGATCTATTTTTTGCTTTTGCTTTGTCTAAGATCATGATTACTATCCCAGCCTTTCTTTACTGCAGGTAAAGCATAAGAGATTCTTTTCCAGTCCCTTATTTTTACTTTATGTGTGTCTCTCTGTTTCAAGTGTGTTTCTTGTAAACCACATATTGTGGGATTGTAGTTTCTATTCTGTTCTGCTATCCACTTCCATTTGATCAGTGAGATCATCCCAATCACATGCATATTTATGATCACTAACTGTGCATTCCTCTTCCATTCAATTCTCTTCAGTTTATCCTTCTCTCTTTTTAGCATGTCCCTCCTCTAAAATCTGCTTTACTTGCTGACCACTGCCATGTTTTATGTGCCTTCCCCTTTATCATTTCCCATTTCCTTTATCTCCTTCCCCTCTTATTTCCCTGTTAGGTAAGCTAGATTTCTATTACTAAGTTTGTAGATATATTTTTTTCCTCTTTGAATCAATTTAGATGTAATGTTCAAGTATTGCCCACTCAACCTCTACCATTTCCCCATTCATTATAAAGGCTCTTCCCTGCACAACTCTTATATGTGAGAAATTTCCCCCATTCTTCTACTCCCTTCTCCCTTCTCAGAGAGTATCTGTCTTCTCACCTATCCATTTCTTAATATCAACCAACATAATCAATTCACTCCTATTTCTTTTTAAAATATTCATTTATTTATTTTTGGTTTTCAACATTCTCTTCAACAAGATTTTGAGTTTCAAATTTTCTCCCCATCTTCCATTTGCCCCCACTCCAAGGAAGTCTGCATTCTGATTACTCCTTCCCCCAGTCTGCCCTCCCTCCAATCACCCCCCCTCTTTTAGTCCTGCCTCCTTCTATTTTCTTGTAGGGCAAGATAGATTTCTATACCCCATTGCCTGTATGTCTTATTTCCCAGTTGCTGGTAAAAACAACTTTCAACATTCGTTTTTAAAACTTTTGAGTTCCAAATTCTCTCCCTTCCTCCCTTCTCACCTACCCTCTTTGGGAAGGCAAGCAATTTAACATAGATTATAGATGTGCAGTCATGCAAAATACTTCCACAATAGTCATGTTGTAAAAGACTAACTCTATTTCCCTCCATGCTATCCCACTCTCCATTTATTCTATTCTCTCCTTTGACCCTGTCCCTCCTCAAAAGTGTTTGCTTCTGATTACCTCCTCCCCCAATTTGCCCTCCCTTCTATCATTCACCACCCCATCCGCTTATCCCTTTTCTCCTACTTTCCCATGGGGTAAGATAGATTTCCATACCCAATTGAGTCCCACACCCTATTTCTATGTAGAATCCTTTTACCTGACCTAATAATGATAAAGTTCTTAGAACTGATATGTATCATCTTCTCATCCAGAAAGGTATACAGTTTAACACTATTGAATCCCCTAGGATTTCTCTTGTATATTTATATTTTTATGCTTTTTTAAAAATCTCATTTTTGAAAGTCAAATTTTCTATTCATCTCTGTTCTTCTCATGAGGAATGCTTGAAAATTCTCTATGTCATTAATTATCCATTTTTCCCCTTGAAGTTCTATGCTCAGTTTTACTGAATAGATTCTTCTTGTCTGTAATTCCAGCTCTTTTGCCTTCTAGAATATCATATTACTAGTCCTCCTTGGTAGCTGTTAAATCTTGAGTGATCCTGACTGTGTCTCCATGACATTTGAATAGTTTCTTTCTGGCATCTTGACATATTTTCTCTTTGATCTGGGAGCTCTGGAATTTTACTGTAATATTCCTGGAAGTTTTTATTTTGGGTTCTCTGTCATAGATAATCAGTAGATTCTTGCAATTTCTATTTTACCATCTGGTAAATATTGGGGCAGTTTTCCTTGACAATTTCTTAAAATATGATGTTAGGTTCTTTTTTAAATCATGACTTTCAGATAATCTAACAATTCTTAAATTATCTCTCCTCAATCTATTTTCCAAGTCCATAATTTTTCTAAAGAGAGATTTCAAATTTTCTTCTTTTTTCTTCTTTTGACTTTTTATTGTTTTTTGATGTCTTGTGGAGTGATTAGCTTCCATTTACATAATTCCAATTTTTCAGGAATTATTTTGTTCGATGAGTTTTTGTGCCTCTTTTTCCGCTTAGTCAATTCTCATTTTTAGGTGGTATTTTCTTCCGTATTTTTGTGCCTCTTTTACCAAGCTGTTAAGGATTTTTTTTTCTAATTTCTTCCTTTACTCTCATTTCTTTACCTATTTTTTCCTCTAAGACTCTTATTTGATTTTGAATATTATTTTTGAGCTCTTCAAGGAATTTTTGTCGGGCTTGTATAGAATTTTTATTTTTCTTTGTTATTTTCCTTGTAGCTGGGTTGACTTCATTTTCTTCTGAGTTTGTATCATGACCTCCCCTGTCACCACACTAGATTTTTATGGTCAGGTTCTTTTAGTTGTTTTTGTTTGCTCATTTTCCACCTTATTCCTTGATTTTAAACTTTATGTTAAAGTTAGTCTCTTTTCCTGATTAGGGGTGTTGTTCAGGATGGGAGGTGTCCCAACAGGTCCACAGCAGGCCCCACCTCAGCAGACCAGCAGGTGATTCTTAGCCCCAGGGTGGAGGAGCAGGCAAGTATCAACACCAGGCACACACTGTCTCCAGATCAGCACCAGGTCAAATACCAGATTACTACAACATAAAAATGCAAGCACCTGAGTCCCAAACACAGGAAACTCGTACCCAGACCCCTAGCCCACAACACAAAAAGTCTGAGATAGTGCACCCTGGGCTCCAGAAGCAGCTATCAAGTTTAAAAGCCCACAAAAAAACAAACAACAAAAAACATGAGCAAGAAGAATAAAAAAAAAATCAATGGCCATAGAGAAATGTCTTAGTGACAGGGAAGATCAAAACACAAACTCAGGAGAGGACAACAACATGGTAAATGTACCTATATCCAAAACCACAAAGGGGAACATGAGCTGGTCTCAAACCCCAAAAAAGCCTTCTTAGAAGAGCTCAAGAAGGATCTTAAAAATCAAATAAGAGAGGTAAAAGAAAAATTTTAAAATACAATTGACAAAATGGAAACAAAAATGAATACTGAAGAAAACATTTCTTTAAAAAATACAATGGGCCAAATGGAAAAGACGGTACAAAAGCTAACTGAAGAAAACAGTTCATTAAAAATTAGTATTGGACATCTGGATGCTAATGACTTTATGAGACTTCAAGAATCAGTCAAACAAAACTGAAAGAAAGAAAAAATAAAATAAAATCCAAAATACCTCATTGGAAAAACAACTGACCTGGAAATCAGATCCAGGAGAGAGAAGAGAGAATTTAAGAATTATAAGTCTACCTCAGAACCAGGATGAAAAAAAGAACCTGGACAGCATCTTTCAATGAAAATAAAGGACAACTGCCCTGAAGTCCTAGAACCAGAGGGTAAAATAGTCATCAAAAGAATCCACCAATCACTTTCTGAAAGAGAACCCAAACTGAAAACACCAAGGAATATTGTAGTCAAATTCCAGAATTATCAGATTAAGGAAAAAATATTTCAAGCAGCTAGAAAGAAACAATTAAAATAATGTGGAACCATAGTCAGGATCATGCAAGATTCTGTAAGGCAAAGGAGCTTGGACTATTCTGTAAGGCAAAGGAGCTCGGATTACAACTAAGAATCAACTGCCCAGCAAAGTTGAGCATGGCTTTTCAGGGGAGGAAATGGGCATTGAATGAAATAAGAGACTTTCAGATTTTCCTGATGAAAAGACCATAGATCAATGGAAAATTTGATCTTCAAATACAGAACTCAAGAGATACATAAAAAGGCAAATAGGGGAAAAAAGGAAATAAACATGTTATTCAAAAAGGGCAAGTTGTTTACATCCCTAAATGAGAGGATGATACTTGTAAATCTTGAAAACTGAATATTTATTATGACATTTAAAAGGGATATACATAGAGGGTGTGGGTATAAATTTATTGATATGATGATAAAAATCCTAATTAAGGGGTTCAAATGGATTGTAATGGAAGAGGAGGAAAGGAGGAGTCAGAAAAGGGTAACTTACATCACATGAAGAGGCACAAAAACATATTAAAGGGAAAAAAAGGAAGGAGACGAGTATGGTTTGAACTTTACTCTCATCAGATTTGGTTCAAGGAGGGAATAACATACTCAGTTAAGTACAGAAATCTAACTTTCCCTACTGGCAGTAGGAGGGGAAAGGGGAAAGAAAAGGGAAAGGTGTGGCTAGAAGAGAGGGAAGAATCAGTAAGGAAAAAAGGAAAGAAAAGAGAGGGTGGCTGATAGGTGGGAGGGAAGATTGAGGGAAGAAGTGGTCAAAAGCAAAACTCTTTTGAGGAGTGGAAAGGAGAAGGGAGAAATAAAAGCATAAACAGGAAGGGGAATAGGATGGAGAAAAAGACATAGATAATTCAGAACTATAAATGTGAATGTGATAAACTCTCCCATTAAATAGAAGCAGATAGCAGAATGGATTAAAAAACTATAATCCTACAGTATGCTGTTTACAAGAAACAGGGGGATACAGACAGGGTAAAGGTAAAAGGTTGGGGTAGAATACATTATGCTTCAGTTGAAGTGAAAAAAGCAAGGGGAGCAATCCTTACCTCTGATCAAAAGCAAAAACAGGGAAAAGAAATGAGATGCAAGAAAAGCATGAAAAGCAGGTCAACACCTTGCTAAAGGAGAACCCAAAAAATGCTGAAGAAAATAACACCTTGAAAAATAGGCTAACTCAATTGGCAAAAGAGGTCCAAAAAGCCAGTGAGGAGAACGCTTTCAAAAGCAGAATTAGCCAAATGGAAAAGGAGATTCAAAAGCTCACTGAAGAAAATAGTTCTTTAAAAATTAGAATGAAACAGATGGAAGCTAATGACTTTATGAGAGATCAAGAAATTACACCACAAAACCAAAAGAACAAAAAAATTAAAGACAATGTGAAATATCTCATTGAAAAAAACAACTGATTTGGAAAACAGGTCTAGCAGAGGCAATTTAAAAATGATGGGACTATCAGAAAGTCATGATGAAAAAAAGAGCCTAGATAAGAAATGATGAACAGACAGACTTCAGAAAAACCTGGAAAGATTTATATAAATTGATGCTGAGAGAAGTGAGCAGAAGCAGGAGAACACTGTACACAGTAACAGTCACAGTCTGTGATGATTGATTTGGGTAGACTTAGCCCTTCTCAGCAACACAAGGACCTAAAACAATTCCAAAGGACTCATGATGAAAAATGCCATCCATATTCAGAGAAGAAATATGGAGTCTGAATGTGGAGTGAAGCACTCCATTTTCTTTTTGTTTTGATTTGTTTTTTCTTTCCCATGTTTTCTCAATTTGTTATAGTTCTTCTATGACATGACTAATGTGAAAATATGTTTAATATGAATGTATATATAAAGCCTATATCAGATTGCAGGCTATCTTGAGGAAACTAGGCATAAACCAACATCTGACACCAGGGAGGGAGGAAAGGGGGAAAATTTAAAACTTATGGAAGTAAATGTTGTAAATTAAAAAAAATAAACTAAAATTAAAAAATAAAAATAACACCTATGATGAAGCTGGAATACATGGTCTCTAAGGTGTCTAAAGCTAGGATCCTATGATTTATGGTCAAGAATGTATATGTATAAGAGGTCCCAGTAAGTTGTTCCACCTAGGTAATCTATGTGCAGGAGACAGGCTGTTATCATCACTCCATATACCTTTCCAGGTCATAATTGATATTTGCTTAGATAATTATAATTTATGGAATCTTGTTCACTGTTGTAATTAGAAAAGACTAGCTAAATGATTCATCATCATTTCATTACCTCCTACTGGTGCATATCATATCCCCTTGACTTACAAGATAGCTTTTACAAGTCTCACTCTGAAGCTAGTCTAATGACAAGAATTAGGCCAAACTAGTCTTTGGACAAAAGACATACCAGTCCATTACCAGAGCTTTGCTCAAAATCTTTCTAGGTCTGTAGATCCTTCATAGCTTATATTTTCCTGGCCATCTTTGAGATCCTTGAATCATCTCCACACCATGATGAGGCACCCAGACTATCACTTTATCTGATAAATAAACTATCATTATTCAAATCTAAGGAAAAAAATTTATTTTCACCACCATCCCAACTCCGTTGATATAGTCATAAATTTACTCACAGATAGTGATGTGGCAACAAGGTATTAACACTCAGTGATCACCTTACCAAGTATTAACAATTCTCTCTGATTGAGTCAGGAGAAATGTAGTTGACTAAACTGAGAATTTACCATACCCCTTGAGATTTCAAATAGTTAATCCTCAGAGACACTTAGAAGTATGAGGAATCTAGTATTCAGCATTTCAGGTGAGTTGAAAAAACCTAGCAGTAATAGAAGGAACCAGCTGTTCACCTCTTGGAGGGAAGAGGAGAGGAAAAATCTCCTCTTCCTTTGGCCATGACATCTAACAGCAGAGCTACTTTTCTACAGGAAAACACTTCATCTAATCTTAAAAGTATTCAAGTCACAATAAGGGAACAGAGATTAAAACTTCCAACAGAAGGATAGAGGCCAGATGCAGCTTCAAGGAGCATGACCACTGGAAACAGAAAAAGAAGGCTGGCTATGGATTCAAAAGAAAGAAAGAACTGGCAGTCAAGAACTGGGCTGCAGTTGGGAGTCTAGCAGAGTAACCAGACCAAGAGGAGGCTTCGACCAGAGGTTTGTTGTTCTTCTTCTTCTTGTTTTCAAGGATTCACAGAAAGAAAGGACTCTGAGGCCACGTAATACCAGAGGAATTGAGTAGGTCTGGACATGTTGGGTTTCCAATGTGGATACCTCCCAACATTACACTCACTCTTCCCATGGATGCTGCGTGCATTTGTGGAAAAGAGCAGTTCAGGCTTTGGGGCCAAATGTTTAGACTATTTTGCACTACTGTTATGAACATGTCATCAGCAGATGCTTATGCTGAAGGCTAATTAGGTGTGCCCACTGATTACTAATGAGAAGAACACCAATAGGAGGCTAATGAGCTATGGTAATAGAAGCAACCACCCATAAACTACCCCTAAAAACACAAGCACAGCAGCAACCCTGTAGACAATACAAACCCTGAGCACAAGTATATATTGGGGAATACTGGAGAGAAGGTGCTACATAAAAATATTCATCAAGGACCTATATCCACATGTAATGAAAGACCAGATCGGGATTTGATTTGGGAGCTTTATTTTGCAAAATTCAAGAAGGTGAACATCCCTTGATATTTAATCATTTGGATAGTTATTTTTCAAGTAATAACAGGCATAGATGACAGTGTAAATAATATAAGGTTGGGGGCAACATTCATTTGAGATTTGGACTAGCTACATCTGCATGGGAAGGGGCTAAGAAAAGATTGTGTATGTAGCAGAAAATCTGACCTTTCCCTGTGCTCAACTTGTCTCAAGACCCATTCATCTAACAGCCTTAAAATTGGGGGAACTCCAAACTCTCAGAGCTGTTTGGAAATTGTGGGCGTTTATACTCTAGCATTAAGAGACAAAATTTGGGAAGTATAATGGATAGTCACTCAGTGCAATGATAACACTAGAAGTCATGAGCATCCCTGTAGAAAAGGAAAAAGTTGTCTCTTCATGAGTGTGCCATGGCCACACGTGTCCTCTACACATAGGTGTACCTTTCCAGTTGTATTCATTCTTCCTACTAATGCTGTATGTAATTCTTGCTGAGTACACCCCAGGTTTATGGGTTCAATACTGTGTTGCTACTTTTCTTACCATGCCATATTTCATTAATTACTTTTGCTTTTGCACAAATTGTGTTCTCTGGTGCCCTAGCCATGGTTTTACTTTTGTTGCAATAAACCACACAAAACCTGGGAGCTAAGGTTTTTCATTACTTTAATAAAAGCATTCAGTAATCCTTAAATAAAAGTTGTCCACGGGGTGGTAAAAATGGATAAAAGCAACCTGTGAAAAGATAAAAGTGGGAAGTTCCCTGGAATCTAAGGAACTCTCAGACTATTAAAGCTCATCTTCATCAGTGAATCAATAAATCAAATCAGGAAGTATTCATTTTGTGCCTGTGGTGTGCCAAGCACTATGCTAAACACGAGGGACACAAAGAAAGGCAAAAGACAATCACTATTCTCAAGGACCTTAAAATTTAATTGGGGAGACAACAGGCAAAGGTTACATACAGGATGAATTAGAGATAACCTCAGAGGGAAAGCACTAGATTAAGGAGCACAAGAAAAAGTCTTTTTGAAGAAAGTGGAAATTTAGCTGAGACTCAAAGGAAGTCAAGGAAGCCAGGAGGAAGAGGGTTCCAAGCATGGGAAACAAACTGGGAAAATTATTGGAGTCAGGAGAGAACTGTCCTCTGAAAGGAACAGCATGGAAGCCAGTATTACTGGATTGTAGAGTACACAGCAAGAAATAAAGTAAGGGAATACTGGAAAGGGAGAAAGAAGCCAACTTATGAAGGACCTTAAAAGCCGAACAGATTTTATATTTGATCCTAGAGGTAATAGGAAGACAGTGGACTTTACTGAATGGGGCATAGTGTGGGTCCTGACATGGTAAGACTTGTACTTTAGAAAGATACATTGGACAGCTGAATGGAGGGTAGAGAGACCTGAGTCAAAGAAACCAACCAGCAGATTGCTGCAAGAGTTCTGGCATAACGTGATTACAACAAGTATTTACAAGTTGTTTACTGTGTTAGAAGCACTACAGAAGTACTGGGACATGGTGGCTGTCCTCAAGGAGTTCAAATTCCAGAAGACAAGATAACACAAACATTATGTATATATAAGATTTATACAGTGCACATGGTAGGTATATTCTAGCTTTATATACCCTTTGCTCCAATGACCCAAAACTGCATCTCAGGTTAATCTACTTGGTGGCAAAGTAAACTCAAATATCCCCTGATCTTCTCTAAGGTGTTTTAGCTCACAACAATCCCAGCTGATATTGTGGCAACGTGGAAAGTTGAGTCAGTTCCACTAGACTTCTGGCTTATACTATCTGATACACACATTACTAGGGCCTTATGATCTATAATTTTAGGGGCACAGACTGATAGGATAATTTAAAACTTGAGGGTTATCTTCTGGGGGCCTGCCCTGAAAGTTGAAGGATGCGGGGCATGGCCAGATGCTACGCTTAATAGGCTTTTAAATTTAACAACTCCACTAAATAAGCTTAGAAGTCTTAGAGAGACCATTTGCCAGGGATAGTGTTTCCAGTAGTCATGATTTGGATAGGAGTTGAAGCAAACAGGCTCTATTATTCTTTCTAATTCTAAGATCTTATGATTCATATTCATAAATTTCCCATCTGTAGATATATGAGTATGGTCAAACATCAAGAGGAAACCTGACAACTTGTCCTTCATATTTTTTTCTATATTTTGAAGTCACCCTAAAGATGTACTTTCCAATATTCTGTTTATTCTCATCAAGTCAAGTGAAAGCTAACCTGCCATTTGTACTACAATCTTTTTCCAATTATGTTGGTTTCAGATGAGGTCAAATATTTTGATAAATTGTTTTTGACTAATCAGAGATAGATAAATCTATTTTTAAATTGGCAAGTTTCCAAAGTGGAACTACAAATCCTAGGTAAACAAAGACTTGTGTGAGATTTGGCAAGACAACGTCCCAGGACCAAAATTTCTTCATTATTAAATTATATATTACATTAATATCTATACATACATTAATTATATTATATATAATGACATACTTATTAGATATAATATATTTATATATAAGTATATATAAATAGATAATATATATTAAATATCATTAAAATAAGTATGAATTAGATGACTTCAAAGTTTAATTCCAGTGATAGCCTAGGAGTCTATGAAGATTTTTAAAACTGAGAGCACCAGTGGGGCTAAACAATGTAAAAAGAGTATTAGAGAAATGTAAATTAAAATAGTTCCAAGGTACCATCTCACACATATCAAATTGGCTAATATGACAGAAAAGGAAAATTATAAATATTGGAGAAGATGTGGGAAAATTGGAACACTAATGCATTGTTGTTGGAGTTGTGAACTGATCCAACCATTCTGGAGAACAATTTGGAACTATGCCCAAATGGCTATAAAACTGCATATCCTTTAATTCACCAATACCATTACTAGGTCTGTATTCCAAAGAGATCATAAAAAAGGGGAAAGAACCCACTGTACAAAAATATTTACAGCAGCTCTTTTTGTGGTGGCAAAGAATAGGAAATTGAGGGGATGCCCATTAATTGGGGAATGACTGAACAAGTTGTCGTATATGAATGTAATGGAATACTAATGAGCTATAAGAAATGATGAGCAGGCAGATTTCAGAAAATCCTGGGGGATCTTACATGAACTCGGTGAAGTGAGCAGAACCAGAAGAACATAGTATACAGTAACAACAACACTGTACCATAATCGACTACGACAGACTTAGCTCTTAACAGCAATACAATGATCCAAGACAATTCCAAAAGACTCATGATGGAAAATACTACCTCCAGAGAAAGTACTATGGAGTCTGATTGCAGATCAAAGCATCTATTTTCACTTTAGGGTTTTCTTTTCCTTTCTTGTGGCTTTTCACTTTTGTTCAGATTCTTCTTTCACAACATAACTAATGTGGAAATATGATGAATATGATTGTACATGTATAACCTATATCAAATTGCTTGCTATCTCGGAGAGGAGGGGAGGGAGGGAGGGAGAGAGAGGGAAGAAGAAAAATTTGGAACTCAAAATCTTATAAAAGTGAATGTTGAAAATTATCTTTACATGTAATTAGAAAAAATACTATTAAGTTGCGAGGGAAACTTTTCACACTTAGAAAAAACAATGTAAAAGGAAGAGAATTAAGAGAAAAAGAAAACAGAAAAGGAAAGTGAGAAAAGAAAAAGGTACACACGCTTGGAAAGAACACCACTGACAATTATTTCATCACATGTGCCACAGGTCACCTGATTCTGTTAATAAAGTTATTTTTTAAAAAAAGCATCATAGGCACAAGTTTTAAAAAACACCATTCTAATTAAAACAACAAGGAACAAGTAATCTGCAGCAATATGAGAGCAATTTAGATATTAATGACCAAAAAGCACCCCAACCTCTTGACTAAAAGAGCTGTGCGATTTGCTGGAATGCCAGAAAACTGTTTCAATTACTTTTCTCCAATCAGTGTATCTGGACAATGATAATATGTCACAAAGAAATCCCACTGTAATCTGATTTCCTGGCTTTTCCTTACTGGTCTTTGCCAACTTTGATTTAGGGTTGGTGACAAACATGGTAGTAGCCAGGGTGAAGAAAGGAGGAAGGATGACTGGTGTGCAGGGAAGAAGTGATTGTGGGTAAAAGAATACAAACGGTTAGGGGGATGGTCAGGTGAGAAGGACCCCGACAGTGTGTCTCAACAAGAATATCAGTATGGTAATGCTAAAAAGTCAGAAGTTGTGAAACACAAGTTGGTGATTGTTGTCCTTTGTACTTGAAGAGCACCAAAATGACATCACCATGAGAAAGTCAGGTTTCAATGTGTCTGACTGTGGCTGATCAGACCAAGATGAGCTCGGAATGCTCTACCATAGATTTGGGCACAGATATTCCACGTGAATATTTGGAGTAGATACTTCAAATTTTGAAATACAAGGCTAAGTGACCAACCCACATCTCTTTCACTCTGGTATTTGTTTTAGCAATACAACAAACAGTAAAAAAAAGATCTTTCTATGGATTTTATTTTGATACTTTCTAAAGTTTTTATTCTCCAAATGACTTCTTTACTAAAAGAATTGATCAAGTTTTCATGTTATTTCACTTTAAGAAAATCCCTTTAAAATGTTAGTTAAATTTGGCTTTTCTAGTGATTTTCCTAAAAAAAAAAAACAAAAAAAAGAACAACTTGTTCCCCCCCCCACAAAAAAATTTTCTCTACATGAAACATGTAGATTATTGTTTATTCTGGTAAAATAAGCATGTTTATATTTTTAAAACAGCAAGCGGCAAAATTTTGTCAGGAAAAATGTGACTTTCTATTTGAAGTAAGTCAACAGTTGTATAACTGAGTCTTTGAAAAACAACAGATGAAGAGAAAGAATAGTTTAATTGTGAATGGAAAATGTGCACCTAATACAATTGGTTAAACAACCAACATTATGAAGTTACATCAAGTTACAAATATCCTTAAGTGAAAACATACTACTACTACAAGTCAGATTAAGACAAGATAGGGCCTTTGCTATACAAATTTGTTCAGAATTTCTTGACAAGTAACCACAGTGGTAGGGATCTGATTTCTACTACATTCACATCTCTTTTTTTTTCATCATCATCTGCTTCTTGTACTGCCTTAATGTCATTGTAATAATCAGTTGTGGATGGACTAGCTATATTGCCTTATCTATGCTAGGAGTAATAAGATTATCAAATTATCAGAGGTAATAATTTCATGAGTCAAGAAAATGAAATAAACATCACATGTAAAAAAAAATATAACACTCATTATTTTTCTGTCTACACATCAGCTTTATGTTTTAAGTTTTTTTCTTGACTACAGAAGTGCTATTGGACTATTAGCAGATTCATTATTTTCTGTCTACATATCAATTTTGTAATTTACTAATTTCTGTCTTGACTACAGACTATTAATGATCATGGACAGATGAAACTGTGCTATATATTTCAATATTAAAGGTTTTACATTTCATACCAGGGTGAACTAGAGGGTTCAGTCAACATATCTGATTTAACCATAAAATTTAATTTAAACAACTTAAATTTACCATTTTAGAATCTGGTGTGAACTCAACCATAATAGATAACTTTGCTAATTGTTATTTCCTACATTTAGAAAAGTACTGTTTTTAGTTTTACACAGAGCAGATGATCAAGCATCAGTGGAATGCGATTTAATAGGCAAAAGGAAAGCTGCTATACCAAAATATCTCCCTACAGTACTTGAATTTCTCTAATTTGTCATACTGCCCAAAATTCTACCAACTAAAGATTAATTTTGGTTTAAAGGAATTTGCACTGCCACCACCCTGTCTTCAGATCTCATTACCTCAAGACTACACTAATAATGCATGCACTAGTCTTCTAACCAGTCTCCCTCTCTCTCTAATCTATCCCAATCTATTCTATTCACCACTGCTTTAATCTTCCTAACTCAGTTTTAATCATGCCAATGATTTAAATTTTAATTTTTAATTTTAATCTACTCAAAAGTATCATATTTCTGACCATAGTCCAAAACTTAGCCTAGGATTAGATTTCTATAATTTGGTTCCTACTTTTATCAACTTGATCTCATCTCACACAACTTATTTTTTCACCCCTTATGATCCAACCAAATCCAACTATGGTCCTAGCTCAAATGTCACTTCCTCCATGAAGCCTTCCCTGAACACCATTCATCTCCAGGCTATACACTCTTGACTCTTTGAACTTTCTCCACCATACCAAAGCAGCCCTATCACTGTATATATTTACTCTGCACCTTCATCCCTCTTATTCTACAAATTTCTCCTGACCCTGTAGCATCCTCAGACCTGGAAATTCACTCCACTCCTGGACTTCTCACACTGAAAGTACAAACCACTCTCTGTGGTCCCTTCCTCTGATTAGTCGATTCCTCTCAGAAGCTGCATTGAAACCAAAGGGTTCAAGCCAGCCATATCTTCATTCCTCTCCCATGTTCCACGGCTAACTCTGAACTTCCTCTGTTGTGTCACTTCAAGGCCTTACTTTCTCTCCATCACAACTACCCTCACCCCCTTTTCTGTTTCCTTTTGTGAGAGTCTTCTCCATTAGAAAGTAATGGGGCAGAAACCCTGGAGGAGACTGTCTTTACTTCTGCTTGTATTCGTATTCCCGAGGGCTTCGCACAGTTTCAGGTATATAAGGGTCAGGTATGATAGTAATTATCAGCACTGCTACTAACGAAACTAACAAGAAATACAAATAACATGTAGATCTCTTTTAAAAAACAACTGGTAATTGGTCAAAGGATATGGACAAAAGAATCAGAAATGAGCAATAACCATGCCCCCCAAATGCTCAAAACTGATAAGGTGAAAAATGCTAATTAAACAAATGAGTTATCATCTCATATCCATTAAATTGGCACAGATGGCAGAAGGTGAAAAAATTCTAGTGGGACTATGAATTGACTTAAGGGAAGAGAGAGGACAGGTAGACAAAAAAAACAGGGGAAATGACTAAGGAATCTATGAATACTATCCCTGAAATCAAAGGAATTCTACCAATCCTCATATGCATGCTTCACAAGTATACTCAAGCTTACTGTATTCACTTCAACTTAGAAAACATTTATTAAGCACCTATTGTGTACTAAGCTATAGGGATACAAAATAAAAAAATGAAACAAAGTAACTTTTGTGCAATGTTAACTTACACTCTACTGGGAGATATACCACCTAGGAAATAAGGAAATTTGAGGTGCATGCAAAGTAATACAAAGGTATTTCAAAGGGAAACGGAGACTGAGAAGGAGCAAGGGAGAAAAAGGGGAAGGGGTGGAGAGAGAGAGAAACAGAAAGAGATAGAGACAGAGACAGTGGGAGAGAGAGAGACAGAAAGAGAGAGAGAGAGAGAACATCAGGAAAGACTTAATGAAGCAGATCCAAGCTTGGATCAATAAAACTTGGCAACTGTTTGGATATGGGAACTAAGGGAAAAGGAAGAGTAAAAAATAACTCTATTTTTGAGATCCTGGGAAGGACTGCAACTGAAATGGGTAAGTTTGTAGAATGATCTTTTTTTAAGGAAATACAATAATTCTATTTAGAACAAAATGAGTTTGATATTTCTACAGGATGTCTAGGTGATGGGGGGTGGAGCCAAGATGGTGGAGTAGAAAGACTCACATATGCTAGCTCCGAACCCACAGCCCATGGGTTTCCTCTAAAAAGAACTCCCAACAAATTCTGGAACAGTGGAAGCCATGCAGCAACACAGTGAAGGAGATTTCCGTTCCAGAGAGCCCTGAAAAACCGATCCCAAAGGTTCATCGCGCACCAGAGG
>CM053770.1:319545072-319558128 GCA_028658325.1 Potorous gilbertii
CTTCAGGGACAGAATCTCCAGCAGCCGCGAAGGTCCCTCCACCCACAGACTCACAGGTCAGTGAGAAAGACGGGCTGAGAGGGGAGCGGGGTGTCTCCGGGACTCAGGCCCCCTTGGGAGGCAGCCACTGCAGCAGAGGCAGTGGCAGAGGCAGCGGGCAGCCAGAGGCTCCCAGAGCAGGCAGGAGCTCCATTACAAAAGGTCTCTGCATAAACCCCCTGAGGGAACTGACCCTGGGAAGCAGCCCTGTCCCCACCTGAGCACCAGAACTTAAGCTCCCATTTAATAGCAGCCAGGCCTGCTGCCAAAAGCCCTGAGGCTGGGGAGCAGCATTTGAATCTCAGACCCCAAGCACTAGCTGGGCGGACCTGGGCCTAGGGTGGAGAGGACTCTCAGAAATCAAGTAACTGGCTGGGAAAATGCCCAGAAAAGGGAAAAAAAATAAGACCATAGAAGGTTATTTTCTTGGGGAACAGATGATTGCGCCATTCCTCTCTGATGAAGAAGGATGTCTAGGTGATGTCCAGCAGACAGCAGGTAACAAGGACTTAGAAGTGAAGAGAGAGATTAGGGAATAGGGTCTACTCACCTTAGATTGGTGCATTTGAAAATGACTTTAGCTAACCTTTGTAGTCATGATTATAAAATAATGTTGCTACCCCAAAACCTTGTTGCCACCCAGACATAGCCTGCAAAATTCTAGATCAGGGATGTTTTCTCTTGAACTCTCTCCTGTGCTGTTTTGCCTCAGAGACCAGCAGAATTGATAAACTGGTGCCAATCAAACTCATTGGAATGTGTATCCTTGCCTTCTTTTTATAGTGGTTTGTACATTATCAATAAACTATTTAGTCATATCCAGTCAGAATCGACAGGTTTTGGCAACAGTAGGGTGAGAAGAGAAGAGAGTAGTCAGAGGGTGAAGAGTTGAGAATGACACCAAGGTAGTAAACATAAATGACTGAGAAGTTGACTATAGTGCTCCTGATGGTAAAAATAGTTATATTTATGAAGTGTGAGACTGTTTTTGTTCCTCAAGTCCTAGAATTAGACTAAATAGAAACACAAAGTAGAGGTACAAGCAAAGTTCTCTGAGACACAGGAGGAAGGAAGAATTACTTTTAGTTAGAAAAATTAGGGAAGGCTATATTCCATCATAAGGAACCACAACGAGAGTTTTCCTTGACCTGAAAAGATGCTCTAAGCATCACAGCTGAAAACCATTAAAGGGATGTCATGTGAATTCTGCTCCATGTAATGGAACTTTTAAATGAAGCAGAAAGTTAGATGCATTAGTGATAATGTACTTGTTCATTAAACAAAATGTCCTGCTGTATTGACCTAAACATTTTAAACCCATTTTGAGAATTGTGGCTTTTGCCACACTCAACTGCCCATTGAAACAGTTCCATCAAGGACCACAATCTTGTACATACATTTATAGGTGTAGTCATTTGCTACCCTAAATCCCCAGGAAATGTTGTATCCTGTTTTATACCTCACTTCTGACAATGTTAAGGCCATGGTTCAACTTCAGAGATGTATCTAGTTCATACTTTACTGTCCAGTAAACATCCTCAATAATTTTAAAGATCTACTGTAAAATTTCATGGATATACACCATTGGGGATGCAAATCTGAAAACAAGTCTAGGGGAAAAGCAAGGAAAAAAGATGCTGTGATTGCAGCTGGAATAGGGCAAGTTCTAAATCTGGGAAAGTGGTGGCAAACAAAATGTCCAACAGTAGGGTAATGGTTAAATACATTGTGGTACACTGATGTAATGGAATACTATAATGTAATTATGATGGACAAGTATGAGGCACATAAAGAAATCTGGAAGCAACTTTATGAAATAATGCAAAGCAAAAGGAACAGAACTAGAACAGACTACAGACAGACCACATAAAAGGAAAAATAACTGGGAGTAAACAAAGAAAACCGATGGGAGACAGAACAGGGAACAGAAACATTATGACATTTTGCTGGGCTCTTAAATTAACTCATTTAAGTGTAAATAGTTGCCAAGCAAGTTTGATTAATTAAAGTGACATTTAATATTACTAGTATTTTTTTTTTAATTTAAAACTTTTTACATGGAATTAGAGGGTCAGAGGAAAAAAGGGGCCTCAGTACAACCTGGTGCAGGGCATGGAAGATGTCAAGAATCTTGGGTTTCATCCAGAATTTATATCTGATGTTTTTCAAGTATGTAAAGTATGTCAAAGCTATATGTGTTTTGGCCACCACCTTGCAAGATTAGAGAAAATGGTCATTTCCTTTACTGAACTGGAGACACGCTAGCCATCATATTCTAGAGCAGCAAATCCCCAAGTATGGAATAGGGATCTGATGGAGTATGGGCTCTGGGAGCCCTCTTGAAATCTCCTGGGATTTCCCCACTTGATCTGGGTTCCCCTGAGCCCATAAACTTTTTATTATCTCTACGACTAAATCTCTGTTACCTTGGATTTCCTTTGGCTACTTCCCACCCTTGATCCTATCAAAATCCCATTCTCCAGGCTACTGGCCACTCCCATCATGATCCTCCCTAGATATAACCTCTAGTTACCCCAGGATACTTGTCATTCCCCTCAAGATCTTTCCTAGATTTGATCTCTAGTCACCCCAGGCTACTGACCACTCCCATCAAGACCCTTCCTAGACTCCCCCACTCCTCCAGTTACCCCAGACTACTTGGACACCCCAGATCCTTCCCACAGTCTTTCTGTATATAAGATCCATCTAGCCTCCATGAAGGGGCTCAGAGGATTCTGCCAATACAAGTGTCACAAATGCTCAGATTCTATCTAGCCTGCTTACAAAGGCTTAAGGATAAATCTGGCCCACTGGAACTAGTGACACAAATGTTCAGATTCTTTAAGAATCTATCCTATATGGTAGATCTTTAATAAACTTTGTTTTACTTTGGCCATAAGAAGTCTTAGGTCGAATTCATTTGGGCAGAAGCTGGAATGTAGGTATTTTACGGTCTTCTGCACCCCTAAACCTCAACAGATCCAAAGGAGTCCCTACCTTTCAGGGGACCTATGAGGTCTGAATACTACTAAAATACGTTACTTGGCAATGTGGTAAATACCAACAGATATAATCCCCAAATCGAAATCTCTTTTGGGTCCTAAATAATTTTTAAGAGTGAAAAGGGGCTCTGAGATGAAGACTGGGATTTACTGTTCTAGATAATAAGACTTCATCTATTTGAAGGTCACCTATTTGGTCACTTTATATTTATTTTGTAATTGCCTTTGTTGATATAATTGAGGTATCTCAACACATTTCCACAATTATCTGAAGACTGAAGACACAAGAGGAAATATAAATATCCCACTGCCCCAATCCTACCTTTCAGCGACAGGTTTGGCAATTATGTCAAAAATGGCCTCTTGTTTTGACTCCTGATCAAAAATTCTCTGAAATCTGCAAATTATAAAGTAATGGTGATGAAATAGGATTTTAGAACAGTATTTAATTGATAAATCTTTATTTTCCTCTTTTGAGATAACCCCACATTTACATCACCAAGCTTCCAAAGTTACCTAACAGAATACAATGTTGGCCCTGTAGTCTTAACCACACTGTGCTGTTGTATACAAATACTTGGTAAACAGTATTGCTTTGACAAGATTTGCACAATAAATCCCTCTGAACAAATGTGGTAGCTTCAGAGGAAGAAAAAACAACTCTGTGTGTGTGTCTGCACTCAAGAGAAACAGTGTCTGCAGTTGACATCAAATTCAATTCTAGATAATACAAGAAAAAATCTAAAAACAAGATATAAACAGAACGTCTGATTTTTGACTTGTAAGAAAGCAATTATAAAATTTGTGGTTATTAAATTGAGGTTAAAAAGATAAATTTAATTTATTTTCAGCAATTGGTTATCAGATACTAGCATCAGGCAACTTTTCGGCAGTGTTTTATTTTTCTTTAAATCAACAGCTAGTCCTTTGAAGAGGATGACCTTGATTCTTGATCCACAAATCAGAGCAGGCTAATACAAACTTAGAAAAGAAAACCCTTAGGAAGTTTCTATCAGGGAGAAAAAATACAGAAAAATAGTTCATTGGGCAATTCCATTACCAGTGATTTACACGGGAACATAAAGTTTTTGTTGGGGATGTGATGAGGAAGAAAACTTAGGCATATAGGATTTTTATATTCTAGAAAGCTTATACTAATATGATCCTACTAGAACACTGTAACAGTTTCCCAACCAGTTTTCAGAGCTGCTTAGGAACATTGAGGCTCCATGGTTTTTGGTATCAATGACAAAGTCTGAATTGGACACAATTCCACTTAAAAGTGGAAAATCTAAGAAGAATGTAGGAGAATTTTCTCCCCAAAGCCATTCTGGAGTTTTGCTATGCCCTAAAGAATAAAAAGGGAACAAAAGAGGATGGGTTAATCATCCAGAGGTGATTATGTAAAATGTGTTAGATGCTTGTAAGGGCAAACAAAGTAGGCTCTTTTGCTGTTTTTGTTTTAGTATAATCAAGTACCTCTGATTGAATCTTGCCTTTATCAAACAAGAGTCTTTACTAAGAATAAAGTACAGAAACAGGAGTTTCTTTAACTAGAAACCCTATATGTACTTGTATTGTTAATGTGGTTAAAGATCTTCCCCAACCATTAATGGGCCTGCCCATTAAAGGGAGTTTGATTAGGAAAGATTTGTAGGAAGGCCCACACCTTTTGTTAATGAGGTACTGGTTCGAAAAGGGTTGGGATGCCCTCTTGCTCTAAAAAAGGTATAAACACTCTGAGGGTAAGGTTTTACTTTGGGGCTTAGTTTTGGAAGAAGCTTTATGATAAGACTCTGCGGAAGTCATTAAGCAGCACCTTCCCCTCCCCTTTGAAAACCCAGATGTTGGTGCTTCCCTCTCTGGCAACTATGGCCAGACAGGTGGACCTGTCTGTTGATTTGTAATATATGTATTGCTTGTATCAGATAGTTTGGAAGCTATCTGTTGATTTCTTGAACTAAGTGAATGGTATAACTGCCTGATTAAAGGAGATTTAACCCCTCAAAAGTTGCCTTTTCCTTTAAGAATGCAGATCTAAGAAGCTGTGATAGCAACCTGTGTACATAGAGGTGCTTACTGTTACAATGTTATACAATAACAGAATTCCAGAAATGTGAGTAGCTCATATTCCAGAGGAATATGTTGTAAAATATTATCTATAAAGAGATTACAAGGCATCCAAACTACTACTTTGAATTAAGAAATAATATCACATTGAAGGCAGCTACAATTACCAAATATTTATTATGTACAGAACACTGTACAAAGCACTTTAAAAAAGTATTCTAGTTTAAGATTGTAAATTACTTATTTATGACATATTTTAATTATCTATTTAAAAGCATATTTCCCCAGTAGAAAGTACCAGGCCCAGTGCCTAGCACAGAGCAGGTACTTAATAAATGCTTGTCAAATAGAAATTTATTGAGTTGAAAGTTGGAAATGATACCAGTTACCACCTATGAGTTACAAAAACCTTATATTATGTACTGAAGCAGGCAAAGAACCTAACTCGTAGCCAATGAATACCTAATCAATGCCTCTATCACATCTCCCCATAACGAAACTCAAAAACTCATGAAGGAAAAGGAAACTGTCATTCAGAGAGAAGCAAGCATGAACAGAATAGATCAAAAAAACCAAAGCTAATTCTAACCTTTCAGTCTTGACAATATATGCTTCATCCCATGACTTTCAAAGAATTACCTTCCAGTTAAGAATTAAAATAATTTCACAAATAGTATTAGCAACATCCCAAGTATAAAGTTTGGGTGCTCATTTCACTTGTCAGAATTTTTAGGAGATCAATAGTTTTTAGAAAATCAGTGAACAGCCAAAGTTCAAAATACAGCATAGTATAGCATGGATTAATATACCATAGCATATAACAGAACAAAATAAAAGACGAAAAGAAAATAATTAAAAAATATGAGAAGAAAAAATTTGAACCTACTTAAATTTGTAGCTTTCTCGTTTATTATTCACAAATCCTTCTGCTAAGTCACGTGGTAAGATAATTTCCAATGAAGCTATTGATTTTTCATCTTCATCTACAGAATAGATCTGCAAACATGAATGTAATTTTAAGAAAACATAACAAATTATACAAGGACAGATTCTAGTATATAACCACAGCATTAAGGCATGCATTTTTAACGGGATCTCAAAGACCAGAACCAAAAAGAAGCCTAATTGTCTCCTTCCCATGACAAATATGTGGACTCCACTAAGTGTTCTGTAATCTCCAACAAGTAACGATGATGATGATGGTAACAGCATTTATATGGTCCTGTAAGATTTCTAAAATGCTACCAATGATATCTAGATACTGTTGAAAGGGAAATTCTTCATTTGGGCCTTCACCCTGATTAATGGTAAAACTCAGGACAGAGAATTAAAAGGATTTTATTCTAAGTATGACAAAGTAGTATAACACAAGACTGATCAATACAGATCAGCAATGGCTTCAAGGGAGAGACAGCTTTTATATGTAACCTTAAAACAATCTGGGTTCACTTCAGCAAAAGAGTTTGGGCCATTGCATCTCAGTTCTTCTCTAATGTAGAAGAACGTGACAATAAGAGTATGTGACAAAATGCAAGTAATACAAAAAGTGCAGACTTCGTATCTCCTTTCCCAGCAGAAGCTCACTCAGCAGCGATTGACAAGTAGGGCTGGAACAACAGGATGCTGAGTCAGTAACTTTCAAAAATACTCTCAGTAACCCAGTGAAATGGCAATATTATTATTCCTTTTTTACAGTTGAAGAAACTGAGGCTGAAAGAGGTTAAGCAACTTGTCCAGTGATTGGATGGGGGAAAGGTGAGAGCGAGGAGTCAAGGATGACACTAATGTCATGAGGATGAGTGACTAGGAGAATGCTGATTCCTTCCACAGTAATAGATAAGTATATAGGTAAGACAAGGGGAGGCTTTGGGGAGAAAGACAGAGGTTCTCTTTTGGACATGTTGAGCTTGAGATGCATAAGGGAAATCCAATTCAACATGTTCAAATTGAGGTTAATGACATGAGACTAGAGCTCAGGAGAGAGAATAGGGCTGAATAAATAGATCTAGCACTTATGTGCACAGAAATGATAATGAAGCCCATGGGAGTTGATGAGATCTTCAGACAAGATAGTAAGAGGGAGAAGAAGAAAGGGTCCAAAACAAACCCTTGAGGGATACCCATGGTCAGTGGGTATAACATATGTGAAGATCCAATAAAGGAGACTGAGGTTAAACTGTAAAAACATGAGTCAAACAGGTAGGAAGGAAAACAAGGAGAGAGCAGTATTGTGAAAATCCAAAGAAGAGGGTATGCAGAAGAAGAGAGTGATCAACAGGGTCCTTCTCACAGCCCCATCTTTTCTGAAAAAGAATCACCAATTCCAGCCTTACTTCCTCAAGAACGAATTTTTCTGAGTTAACGGAAAAAACGATAATAACCAACAATGCACTAGAGTCAGAGGACATTATAGCACAAAGTAATAACTTGCTACTTGTCAAATCACTCCTCTAAAAAATGAAGGGGGTAGACAATATAATTTTTAAGGACTCTTCCAAGTTTCAACATTTTTTGTTAAGATATTAGGTTGGTATTTTTAATTATTTACCCCAATGTTCCTCTCCATTGGCCAAGGAAATCAAAAGTAGAAGTTCCCTAGCAAAACAGTTCCTCTTCTTCCAGCGAGAAGTAAGACTTCCCAAGAGCAATGGTTTACATTTCTTTTGGTAACTTAAATTATGAATTCTGTATTAAGGGCAAAGAAGATCATATCTAGAGTATGCATAAGTAAAGCCTAGCAAAATCCTAAGGCAACCCAGCTGATTTTTCAAAGAAGATTTTTCTTGAAATTTCTCATCAAAAGTCCCCCTGTAAGATAAAAATTCTTTGCAGAAAGAATTGGCACAATGTTCAAGGCTGTCTGGCTATGTTTTCTCAGGAGACATTTAAAAAAAAATTAATAGGGTACTTCATACAAAATGTGCAGTGGCTGACGCAGGTGAATTAAAGAAGTCAGAAATTCATGATACATGAAACACACTGGACTGAGAATTGGTGCCTAATTATGAAGAACTTAGAGTAGTTATAATTCACCAGATGATTGAAAGACACAATTCTAATCCTAATTCTTCAAAACCACTTTGACCAGGCCATTTTTAGAACAACATTTTGAAAATAAATATGCCTTAATGAAAAAATGTTTTTTTAATTTAACTGATCTGAAAAGTAGATGATAATATACCTTTCTCACAGGGTTATAGTGAGGATCAAATGATATGACATCTATGAAGCACTGTATAATTACAAAGGACCATATGAATTTGAGTTATATTTAAGTGTCAAAGTTCTCACCCTCAGCTATCACAAATAAACAAGCATTTTGAGCATGGTACTTTTCCTTTATCATATATGTTTTTAATATAAAGTATTAAAACATATATTTTAACCTAAAGATCCAATTAAATATCAGATGTGAAACTTCTGAAACATATAAAACACTATACAAATGCAGAGTAACTTCATTATTAACTTGTCAAAGAGCACCCAACCATTTCTAAATTGAAATAAACCTTGGTCTTTATTGTTTCTCTGATTCCCCATATCTGCCAAATTCTTAATTTTTATCTTAACTCTAACCTACCATCCTTGATCAAGGCCTTGGTTGGTAATGATCTTCCCTTTCAAACTTCATATGACACACCTTTTTCTTCTCTTGAATGTAATTATCATGTACTATTATAGATTTCTATGAGTCTTATTCTCCTACCAGACTCTCAAGTTCCATAAAGACAAAGATCATGTCCTATTTAAATGTCCTCTCCCATTTCACTCTTCTTCATAAGAACGGTACTCTTCACAACAGACACCTAGTAAAGTTTACTGAACCAATGGGTTGTTTATGTATTACTGATTTTAAAGCATCTGAGACACAAGAGATGATGTTGTAGGAGAAAGGGAGAAGTTGTTAGTCATACTTGCTTTAACAATAATACTAACACACTTGAACTTCCAGGAGTCAAGATGGTGGAATGACTGCTATATGCTCTACCACTCCCTGGTGAACCTTGAAAAACTCAGAGAACATTTTCCCAGGAAAAGTCCTGGAACAGTGGGAGCAGCCAAAAGGGTAAACAGTCTCATAGCCCATGAGGCTAGGAAAATCGCAAAAGGGGGTCCCTCTTGCTGTAGCTGAAGGAGACTAGTACAGGACCAGGGATGTCCCAGACAGTACCACCTCAGAAACCTTGGGAGGACATCCTAAGCCCCAAGGGTGTGGAGCCTATAATCATCAATACGAGGAACCCAGGCATGCCTCAGCACAATCAGGAGAATTGGGAAGACACTAGTGCAAACAGGGTTCACCAACCACTGAGCCTGCCTGTGCTCAGAAAAGGAGAGCTCCTGTGGCCAGATCACTGCTCCCTCACACTTAACACAGCTAGCTGGAGGGTAACTCTGGGGAAACTCAGAAAGATTTCACCTGGCCTCTGCTTTGGCACATCAGCCAGCTCACCATCAGGAAAGCTAAAGCATTCTAGCTTCTAGTTGAAATAACCAGAGGCCACAAAACACAAAGCCTCAAGTTTTAAGCACAAGAACCATGGGACAGAGCCCCATGTGCCCAGAACCAGAGATCTACTTTAAAAGCCAGGAAAAGGGTGATCATCATGACCAAGAAGCAAACCAGAAAAGCTAAAACCATAGATTCTTTCTATGAGGACAAGGACCAAAACATGAATATCAAAGAGGTCAACATTGAGACTGTACTCCCATATGAAATTTCAGAAGGGAATATGAACTGGTCTCAAGCTCAGAGAGCATTCATGGAAGAACTCAAGAAGGACTTTAAAAGCCAAATTAGGAAAGTGGAAGAAAAACTGGCCAATGATTTTAAAAATATGAAAAAAAGAAACCACAGAAGAATTTAAAAAGAAAATTGGACAAATGGAAAAGGAAACACAAAATCTAACTTGGAAAATTGGACAAATGGGAAAAGAAGTGCAAAATGTAGCTGGAAAAAATAATTCCTTAAAAGGAACAATTGGACAGATGGAAAAAGAGATGAAAAAGTTAACTGAAGAAAAAAATTTGATGAAAATTAGAAATGGGCAAGTAGAAGCTAATAATTCTATGAGATATCAAGAATCAGTCAAACAGAATCTAAAGAATGAAAAGATAGAAGAAAATGTAAAATATCTAATTGGAAAAACAACTGACGTGGAAAATAGATCCAGGAGAGAAAAATCTAAGAACCATTGGCCTACCAGAAAGCCATGATGAAAAAAAGAAGAGCGTGGACACTATCTTCCAAGAAATCATTAAGGAAAACTGCCCAAAAGTCCTAGATCCACAGGGCAAAATAGTCATCAAAAGTCGTTCACCTCCTGAAAGGGATCCCAAACTGAAAACACCAAAAAATATCATCGCCAAATTCAAGAACTATCAAGTGAAGGAGAAAATATTGCAGGCAGCCAGAAAGAAACAATTCAAATATTGAGGAGCTAGAGTGAGGATCACACAGGACCTCGCAGCTTGTACATTAAAGGATCAGAGGATTAGAATATGATATTCCATTTGGCAAAGCAGCTGGGACTACAACCAAGGATCAGTTACACAGCGAAAGTGAGCATAATATTCCAGGCAAGGAGATGGACATTCAATGAAATGAGGGATTTCCAGGCCTTCCTGATGGAAAAGTCATAGCTCAACAGAAAATTCAATCTTCAAACACAAGTCTCAAGAGAGGCATAAAAAGGTACATAAGGAAAAAAAAAACTTGTTATAGAATATGGGCAAACTGTTTACATTCCTATAAGGAAAGATGATACTTGTTAGTCTTGAGAACTATATATTTATTATGACAAATAAAAGGGATATACATAGATAGGAGGAGTGGGTATAAAGTAAGTGATGTAATGATAAAAATGAGATTTAAAGAGTACCGAAGGGATTGTAATGGGAGATGTGAAAAGGAGGAGGCAGAAAAAGGTGAATTACCTCACAGGAAGAGGCACAAAATATATTACAGTAGAGGGAAAGGGGGAGAGATGAGCATTGTTTGAGATTCACTCTCCTCTGATTTAGTTCAAAGGGGGAACAACAAACTTAGTTAAGCACAAAAATCTAACTAGCTCTATAGGCAATAGGAGGAGAAAGGGGAAAGAAAAGTGAGCGGAGGCTAAAAAGGGAGGGAAGAAGTAGTAAGTAAAAAGGGGAGGAAAAGGAAGGGGGGTTGAATGAAGGGAGGGAAGACTGAGGGAGGTAGCGGTCAAAAATTAAAACTCTATTGTGGAGGAGAAGGGAGAAGGGAGACTAAAAGTATAAAGGGAGGAAAGAGGATGGAGAGAAAGACACAGATAAGTAATCATAACTGTGAATGTGAATGGGATGAACTCTCCCATTAAATGGAAGCAGATAGCAGAATGAATTAAAAATCATAATCTAACACTATGATGTTTAAAAGAAACACATTTGAAATGGTGGGATATACACAGGGTAAAGGTAAAAGTTGGAGCAGAATATATTGTGCTTCAGCAGATGTAAAAAAAAGCAGGGGTAGCAATCCTAATCTTAGACAAAACAAAAGCAGAAATCAATCTAATTGAAAGAGATAAGGAAGGAAACTATATCCTGCTCAAAGGCACCATAGACAACAAAGCAATATCATTACTAAACATACCAAGTGGTATGGTATTCAAATTGTTACAGAAGAAATTAAGGGAGTTATAGGAAGAAATAGACAGCAAAACTATATTATTGAGGGACTTCAACCTCCTCCTCTCTGAACTTGATAAATCTAACTTCAAAATAAATAAGAAAGAAGTTAAGGAGATGAATGAAACTTTGGATAAGGTAGATATGACAGACATCTGGTAAAAACCGAATGGGAGCAGAAAGGAATATACCTTATTCTCAGAAGTGCATGGCACAGATACAAAAACTGAGCATATACTAGGGCATAAAAACCTCACAATCCAGTGCAGAAAGGCAGAAATAGACAATGAATACTTCTCAGTTCATAATGCAATAGAAATTAAATGTAATAAAAGCCAATGGAAAGATAAACCAAAAATTAATTGGAAACTAAATAATCTAATCCTAAAGAAGGAGTAGGTTAAACAACAAATCACAGAAACAATCAACAACTTCATTCAAGAGAATGACAATAATGAGACAACCTACCAAATCTTATGGGATACTACAAAAGCAGTTGTTAGGGGAAGTTTTATATCTTTGAATGCCTACATGAAAAAAATTGAGAAAGAGGAAATCAGTGAATTGGGCATGCAGCTGAAAAAGCTAGGAAAAGAACAAATTGAAAATCTCCAAGTAATACCAAATTAGAAATACTGAAAATCAAAGAAAAGATTAATAAAAGTGAAATCAAGAAAACTATTGAACTAATAGATAAAACTAAGAGTTGGTTTTATGGGAAAAAAAACAACAAAATTGATAAACCTTTGGTCAAGTTGATGAAGAAAAGAAAAAAACAAAATAATATCAAATATTAATATTAATCAAATATTAATAATATCAAAACTTAAAAAGAGTGAACTCACTCTAACGAGGAGGAAATTAAAACAATAATTAGAAATTATGGGCCTAACTGTATGCCCATAAATTTGACAGTCTAAATGAGATGAATGAATACCTTAAAAAATATAAATTGCCCAGATTAACAGAAGAGAAAGCTGAATACTTAAATAACCCCATCTCAGAAAAAGAAATTGAACAAGCAATCAATGAACTGCCTTGGAAAAAATCTCCAGGGCCAGATAGATTTACAAGTGAACTCTGTCAAACATTTAAAGGACAGTCAATTCTAATACTATATAGACCCTCTGGGAAAATTGCCAAGGAAGGAGTCCTACCAAATTCTTTTTATGATACAAATATGGTTCTGATACCTAAACCAGGAGGAGTCAAAGGAGAGAAAGAAAATTATAGATCAATTTCTCTAATGAAGATAGATGTAAAAATTTTAAATAAGATTTAGCAAAAAGAA
>CM053770.1:319558628-319584432 GCA_028658325.1 Potorous gilbertii
ATTTCCAGTTTTTGGCCACCACAAAGAGTGCTGCTATAAATATTTTTGTACATGTGGGACCCTTTCATATTTTTATGATCTCTTGGGGACAAATGAAGAATTCTTCACAAACTATATATAGGATAAATAAGAAAAAAATCACCAGAGGGAAGGGAGTAGAATTAAGAGGGATTGGAAAAGGCTTCCTATAAGAGGTGGAATGTTAGCTGGGACTTGAAGGAAGCTGGGGCAGTCAAGAGACAGAGAAAAGGAGGGATAGTATTCCAGGCATGGGAGACAGCTAGTAAAAATACCTGGAGTCTAGAGGTTGAATATCTTGTGGGAAGACTAGTAGGGAATACTAGTAGTATTACTGGATTGAAGACTATATGAAGGCTGGAGGAAAGGGTGAGTCAGGTGTAAGAAGATTGGAAAGATAGGAAAGGCTAGGTTATGAAGGGTTTTGAAAACCTAGGAGAGGATTTTACTTTTGATGCTGGTGGTGATAGAGAGCCACTAGAGTTGTTTAATTTAGTGGCATGTGGTGGGGGGGTGTGAGAGAGAGAGAGATGCAGTCAGACCTGCATTTTAAGATTGGTATAATAGCAGAGTGGAGGATGCTCTAGAGGCTCTAGATTGAGGAGAAACTTGAGGCAGAAAAGTTTAATCAAAAAGCTACTGAAATAGTTGAGTCATGAGATGATAAAAGCCTACACCATGATGGTGGCAATATCAGAGAAGAAGCAGTTACAGATGTGAGACTAGAGATCAGCAAAGAGTTTAGAGCTAGATAAATAGCTTTGGGAATGATCAGTAGAGAGATCATTGAATCCATGGGAGTTGATTACATCATCAAGTGAAATAATACAGAAGAAGAAGAAGAAGAAAGTCCACTCTGGGACACCTCACAGTTAGTGGTCATGACCTTGATGAAGATTGAAGAACAAAGACTAAAAAGGAACAGTCAGGAAGAAAGAGAACCAGAAAAGAGTAGTGACCCAGAAATAGAGAGAGAGAAGGCAGTGTTAAGGAGCAGCAGTGTCAATGACTGCAAAGAGTTCAAGAAGGAAGAGAACTGAGAAAAATTCATTGGATTTGACATTTAGGAGATCATCAGTAATTTTGGAGATAACAGATTCAGTTTGATGATGAGTTTGGCAACCAGACTAAAAAAAATAAAGACGAGAGTGAGAGGAGTGGAATTGGAGTCACTAATTATATTCAAGGAGTTTGGTCACAAAGGGGAGGCTTTCCTAGACTTTCTGCTATTTGCTGAGAATTCAAATAAAAAAGAATAAAACACTTTCCACTCTCAAGAAGCTTATGATCTAAAAGGGGGATAATGAATATACAGATAAGTGTATATATACATATATGTATACATATTATAAATACAAAGAAAATAGATACAAAGTAGTTAGGTGTAAAGTAACTTGGGTGGTCAGGAACCTATACTTGGGATCAGAAAGGACTTCATAGACAAGATTATGCTTGAGTTAAATCTTAAAGGAAGAAAGGGATTCTATAAGGTGGAGATGAAGAAAGAATTAATCTGAGACATCATATGTGAAGGGGTACAGAGGCGGAGAACCAGAGCAAAGGCATGGATATGGAGATGGAGTGTCATATGTGAACAAGAGAGAGAAGGCTGGTTTAGCCAATCACAGTATGTGGAGACAAAGTAATGTCCAATGAGACTTGAAAGGTAAGTTGGACCCAGGTTATGAAAGGTTGTTAGAAAGTCTATGACTCTAGATTCAAGTTCATTATTTAAACATCCCAAATTCCAAAAGTCTAGTAACAAACTATTTAAACCAATTCTCTAACATTTTGATCCAATTATATTTTGGCTAAATGGAGGATAGTGTATGTAGTATGTGATGAAATGATCAATATAATTTGAACTTTCTAAATCTATTGATTATTAAATTATTGACATTTTATACAATATACCAAGGGACATTTTTTTAATGAATCAAAGTTTAGATTTTTTCATAATTTCATAAAAAGCCCTTACAGATGACTATTTTGAATGACTTACATTACATTTCATAATAGTAAATTATTTAGATTTAGTGTAGATTATTTTTCTTGTATGTTTAATTTTTCTTTGTCCCAGGATTTAAAAAAAGACATCATGTCCAGACCAGAATTTGGTCCATAGTCAATCACTTAATTGTTCTTGTTTTCTCTCCAGTTACTATTGTTTTCATATTTCTTCTATAATAAAACACTTTCCTTATTAACCTTATTATTAATATCATTTCTTCTACCATCAAAACCACCTTGACCTGTTCACTTATCCCTATTTTTTTTTTTTGCTGCACAACCAGTCACCCTCTTTCTACTTGAGTTAATTCACCCCGTTTGAACTTTAATTCTTTATTTTCCTTATTAAAATTTTTCACTACCCCTTATTAGGGAAGCAGGATATTATGGTAAGCAGTCTTACAATTTGTCAGAAATTGTCACATTGTTCAGGATATTTTCTTGGATCATTTTTAGACCAAACACTGTTTTTGTCTGACATCACCTAGAAATGAATGTTTCCTAATAGACACGTAGACATTTTAGGCCACTAAAATTTATATAATTTTTCATAATTTATATAATTTTATATACATTATTTTAAAAGATATTTATATCATATATTATTGGTAATAATATTATCTATATCTTATATCTCATTTTATAGAACTTATTTTTGGCAATCATATACATCCATTTGGTTATGGAGGTATTGGCAGGAAGTTCTAATACATTCTCCTTTCCATGGATCAGCTGGGATAAATGCCAAGCTTACCATGTCTCCCCCACTCCTGGGAACTGCTGTGCTCAATGAAGGTCCTTCACACATGTCCAGGAAACATGGAATCTTCTTAATGGCTAGTATTTGTTAAGGTTTGAAAAATCTCCTCAGTGCTGTATGCTCAGTTCTTTAGTGTTGATGTGCTTCTTTTCTTTAATGCTGTCAGACTTCACCCAGTTATATTATCTCCAAATGGAAAATTTACTTAGCTCTGCCAGCCTTGATAAACAAATACAGAACATTTATCAGTCAGCCCCTCTCCTGTGGAGGTACAAAGACAATTGAACAAATGTGAAAGTTTGCATTCTCTTCTACTCTCCCAGCATAAATTATTCCCTGCAAAAAAATAGAGAGTAACTATTTGCAAGGTTGAATCAGACCCATCACCATTCTCCTACATATCATTCTTAGACCTGTTGTATGGGACTCTCTGAAGACTTTCTGGTTTTTCTTTGGCAGGCTGAGTCTATGTAAAACCATAGAGTATAAAGGTCCTTATTGATTAGTAGACCTTAGAAGTGCTAGATTTTCAGCTACTGTAGATTTTATCAAGCTGCTACATCTCTGATTTTTTTAAATTAGGTAATGAACAGTTTCCAAACTGTTGGAAAAAAGTAAACATTTTTTGTCAATTGATGGTTATCAGCACATACCATATCATATTGATTTTTGTTCCACCATGATTTTCATACTGATAAATTTTCTGCTTTTTCACAATCGTATAAAAATGTATATCATGTTCAAATTAGATGATATATGTAAAATGCTTTATCAATATGAAAAAACATTACAAAACATTATAATGCTGTAAGTTATGAAGAGAATATTTTAGCTTAATATAAAGAAAAATTCGAATAGTTGAGTTGCCCAATAATAAAATGGACTGCTTTATTTTTTAGAGAATTCATTGCTAAAAGTAGAAACTAGATGAACATTTGTCAGGGATGTTTTAGGAGAGATTCTTATAGGGATGAGGGAAGGAGTGTGTGTGAATTATATTACTTCTTGGGACCCTTTCAACTTCAATTTTTATTCTAATTTTCCATAGCTCATCAATAATGTGATTTATGCCATAGCACTAGCACCTACTTGAGCCCTGCCACTGAAGAGCCATTTATAAAGACTATTGAAATTATGTGATGCACAAATCAAGCAAGCGTGAATTTATGGTTGTATTAAACTCATTCTGGTTCACCTTGCTGATAGAAAAGCTAAATGAAATGGAGGGTGGGTATGTGGAAAAAGAGAGAACAAGCATTTATTAAGTTCCTATTATGTACCAGGTACTATGCTAAGCCCCTTTACAAATATAATCTAATTTCATCCTCACAACAATTCTGAGAGGCAACTACTGTTATTACCTCCATTTACAGATGAGGAAACTGAGTGAAGAGAGGTTAAATGATTTGCCCAGGATCCCATAGTTAACAAGTATCTGAAGATAGATTTTTAACCCAGGTATTCCTGGCTCTAGACTCAGTGCTCTATCCATTCTATCACCTATACAGGAAAGAAAGAGAAAAGCTTTTCATTTTCATTTATTTCTACCTTTCATTTTCTATTCCTGATTGTCCACTGCCTTATTTCCTCCAGACTGTGCTACAACATGCTTCTTTTTCACAACTGATTTAATGTCACTGTGTTCCTTCTCACAGATTTCTTTGTTCTCCACATTCTTTTGTCCATGATTATCTATTTTTTTGGATGAAACTCCTGTGATTTAGGTGTTTTAGCCTATCCTCTCAGGAAACTGACTAAAATGACTCATATGGCAAGCATATTTTTGGTTTTGTTACTTATTGTTGGATTCAAAATGTCTCATCCATTTGTAAAAGACAGAAGAAACTTTTCAAGGAGGCAATATATAGATGGTTGAAAGTGATGCCCCAGAACTTAGCCATAGCAAGGGCTTTCAGGGAAGTAATAACAGCAATCTTTCACATAGTGTTTTAAGGTTTACAAGTGCCTTCCTCACTGTTGTTTCTAGTGAGAAATCATTCCCAACTGATTGACTTAATATCATGATACTGTAATAATGAAAAAGGTGAAAATTTTCTTTTACCTCCATTTACATTACAATACATTAATCATACTTCTTTCAACAAAGACCAGAGTTGGTGATGCTTTGCAAGATTTTCATTAATAAGAAAAACAGCTAAAATGAGAGTGGGGAACTGTTCGTTAGATGAATCAGTGTTCCCCTAAGAACTCTAAAGAATATTCTTACAGGGTATGGCATGGGAATCTTCCTGGATAGACCCCAGGTAATCCGCAAGTTGCTCTCTAATTATAGATTTTAGAGGGAAATCCAATTAACATGGGGTCTCTGAAGAAAATAAAGAAGCAGTTATCCCTAAAGCAGTCAATCAATATTATGTGCAAATTACCTATCGCATTAGACAAAGATATTTTTAAAAGACATGATCCCTGATCTCAAAGAGCTAACATTATAATTAGGAAGACAACATGTAAAACATTAGACTTACAAAATATAGACAGTGTCAGTGCAAGGGAATCTTAGAGTGAAGACATTAGCAGGGATGTATGGGGGTTAGAGGTTAGGAAGATCAGAGCAAGAATGGCTTCCTATGGAAGGTGGGATTTGAATTGAGTCTTGAAAGAAGCCAAGAGGTGGAGGTGAAGAGGGATAGCCTTATAAACATAGCAGAATAGCCAGTAAAAAGGCATGGAATCAGGAGATGGAGTTCATGAGTAAGCATCAATAAGGTCAGTATCACAGAAACATAGAGTACAGAGAAGAGAATAAAACGTAAAGAAGAATGTTTTTGTTGTGGTAGTGGTGGTGGCCTTCTGAGCGACTTGGGATGTTAAGTCTTTATGCATCTCATCTTTAAGATTGGCATGTTTTTCTTACATAGAGACCATGTTTTCTCCTAATATTACTGCTTTTTGCTTTTTTTCCCTAGATTTTCCTTCAATAATTAGCTGTTCTCTGTTTTGTTTATTTGATGAGATTTGTCAAGATTCACTCCAGGATTTTTCTATTCTGTTGATTATTTCTGCTATGCAGACCATAAATTCTACTTTCTCTCTTCAATGATTCAGGCATAATCTACTGTGGTTTCATATTTTCTTGGAAATCAATAAGGTCCTAATATTTCATCAGGTATTGATTAATTTTCCTTTTTCTTGAAACATTTATTTGGAGATATTTGGACTCATTCAGATGATGTGGAGGCCATAATCTCTTAGGTTGTAAATATCTTCCCTGATATTTTATCTGCTTTTGATCAAGGTCTTTTAACTGAGTTTTCTTCCTCCTGAGATCTTTGGTGGTTTCTGCCTTTTTTTCCCCCTTATATTCTCTTATCACTCACCTTCTGACTCTTTCCTCTTTGATGGTAGTTTTCCTAGGGTCTGGAAATCAAAACTGTTTTAGTTTCTCCATACTGAGGAAACTTCATCAGTCTCAGTCTTTGCCTTAAGTGACTTTTACAGTGGAGGGAATAGAACTGAACTCAAGTGGAAATCAATTGCCTCTCCTTCAGGCCCGGTGGAACATCCCACACTGGCCGAATCCCTGCCATAGTTCCCTTTGTTCCTCAGTTTTCTAGATGAGTATTATTGCAGCACAGTGTGCTGCCCTGCTACAGTCCCAGGCAGAACATGCTTGTCACTTTCTATGTACAGAGCAGGTAGTAGTGGTTTGACACCATTGAGTCCTAGTTAGAGCGTCTTAGACTGAAGAAGCAGCTAAAATTATTTTATTTCTTATGCAAAATTTTTATCTTGGAGAGACCTGGGGAGTTCATAAGAATCAGACAAAGCCATGTTATTACAACTCAATATTTTCTCAGAGCTTTAAAGTTTTCCACTTATAGAAAGTGAAAAATGAAGGCTTGTTGGATGAACAAATGAATAAGCAACATAAACTCAAAAATCATTTGGTAAGTAAATGTGTGTGAGAGATGAAGGAGAGGGAAAAAATCAAAGATAAAAACTAAGGTTTCTAATGTAGTAAAGTGAGAGAAATGGTGGTGCCAATGACCAATAATTAAGTCAAAAGGAAGAGCAGGTTTAGGGGCAAGCACGATACAATAATAAGTTTACCTTTGGACAAATAGGGTTTAAAATACTAGTGAGACAATAGCTAAATTATCCTGCAGAGGGTGAGATTATGTGGATATGGAGCTTGGGAGAGAACTCAGAACTGGTGATAAAGATCTGTCTCATCCTCCATATTGTTGGGCATGTGAAGCATAATCCAAGATTGGTATCTGGCTGACATACATGGCAATACAACAAGGGACTGAAGTATTGAGAATAGGATAGAGTTGACTAATTCACCAAGAGGTTGAGATAGGGAAAAGAGAAAAGAAAAGCCATTGTGGGATTGACAGCCTGGTGAGAAGGTGAAGAGATGGGAGGGTGAAATGAGAGGGTAAAGGGATTGGAGCAGAAAATGGGACAAAGAACAGCATTAGAAACCTTAATGCAAAGGGAAAGATGGAATTATAAAAGATTATAGTCAGATAAAGGAATTTCTCATGATATGTTCATGAACATGGAAAGGAAACACTGGTGAGTATTGACAATAAGATGAGGCAGGTATGTAGAATAATGGATGGAGTGTTGGGCCTGGAGTCAGGAAGATCCAAGGCCAAATGCTGTCTCAGACACTTACTAGCTGTGTGACCCTGAGCAAGTCACTTAACCTTGTCTGCTTCAGTTTCCTCAACAGTAAAATAGGGACCACCTTCTTCCCAAGGTTGTAAATGTCAAATGAGATAATACAGGAACTGGAACATAGGAAGTGCCAAATAAATGCTTGTTTCCTTCCTTCCTATCTCTTAGCTGAAGGGGAGTAGATGGACAGCTCTTGAGAAATGAGTAGATTGAGGAAATGGGGACTTATAATGCTTGAAGGAATATCAGTACATATAGAGGAGTTCCCTAGTAGGGTATGAGGGTAGCAGCTGGGGAAGAAAGAAGGCCAGTGAGGCAGACAATAAACTCACTGAGGAAGGAAAAAGAATATCCTCAGGTTCGGTAGATAACAACTACTAGAATCTTGACAGGGTCATAATTTGGATTGAAGGAACCTCAAATTAAGGAAGATTACTGAGGATGCGAGGGAGAGGCTAGAAGTAGCAAAGAGGAGCAAGGAGTATTCCAGAATCCCCATCATATCCAGTGAATTGGGGGTGGGAATGAAAGTTGAAACATCAGCTAGGGATGCTGTGTCATCAGAAGGAAGTCAAAAGATGGAGAAAGAGAAAAAGGAAAAGGTTTGAGATGAAAACAGTTTTGTTACTTATGGAGCAGGAGTTCTAGAGAGTAGAGTGGAAGGAATGGGTAGATCTGGAGAAGGACATTGGAGGAGTGGAGTTCAGGGGGGATAGGTATAAGGGAATGGGCCAGTGGGGGTTAGAGAATAAGGTTGGTATGACAATTGAATTGCTGGTATAAGGAGAGTATGGCACATAGTAGGTACTTAATAAGTGCTTGTTGACTGGCCAACCGGTTGGAAGAAGCATGCTAACCATTAAGGGATGAGTCCAGAAATAATATCAGAGACTGGAGAAAGGTCCATTAAGACAGACTCTTCAAAACTCTCTCTCAAGATCCAACTTCATGGAAATAAGTGATATGTCATGCAAGGCCGAAGAGGCTGGCATCACAGCAGGCAGGAGCAAGTGAAGGTATGGCCTGGAGTAGCCTAGACCAGTGGTGTCACACTTGTGGTCCACAGCACTCCCTAGTGTAGTCAGAACCAAATTAAAAGGTAATTAGTAAATATCTAACAAAATAAATAATATAAAAACATAGATAATGTTTATATGTGCTTTCTAAATCAGTATGTACCTGCTACGGTTCTCATGTAAGTTTAATGACTCTAGGTAAGTTTAGTTCAGGAACAAGCTGTGTAACACTAGAGAAGGCCATGGAGCAAAGAGAGTCCAGGAGGTGGATGACATGAATCCAGGGCTGGCACAAGGTTCACTTGGAAGTCTCAGAACCAAAGAGATCTGAGCTGGGCAGTGTGGATCTGGGGCTGAAACAGGACTCCTTGAGAAGGTTCTGGGTTGAAGATAGAGATCTAAGGAAAGGTGGTCAGGATCTATGACTGACTCAGACCTCTCTGGAAAGCAGTCTTCAAACTCCTATGCATTATTCAGTTTCTCCTTCATTTTTCCTACACCCTGCCCCAGAGTAGGAGAGGTGAATATGAGAAAAGATAAATGGAAAGATGTAATAATAATAGATAGTATTTATACAGTTCCTACCACATGCGAGGCACTATGCTAAGTGTTTTACAGATTTTTTGTCATTGAATCTCACAGCAACCCTGGGAAGCAGGTGATATTATTAGAATCATTTAACAGTTGAGGAAACTAAGGCAAACAGGTTCAGTGACTTGCTTAAGATCACATAGCTAGTTAGAGTCCAAGGCTACATTTGAACATGTCTTCCTGACTCCAGGGCTGCATCATTAGCTGCCTTCTAATGTTACCTCACAGGTTCTCCTTGGAAAGATAAATAAAGGAACTGGTTGAGTTTTAACATGGTTATCACCAAGGTAATAAGGAAGATCCTTTTATGGTTTAGTTGATGATCTTGCATTGCATTGCTCTGGAGAACTGTAAATAAACTATCATGAAAATAATTGTTATTTGTGCACCAAGATGCATTTCAGGGGATGAAGAAGTAAAGAAATTCTCTGAAGAATTTGAACAGATCTTTCAAACTAGGTCAAAATATACCATGACATATAAAACTATATCAAATCATTTGCCTTCTCAATGAGGGCGAGGAGAAGGAAGAAGATGAGAGTATTTGGTACTAAAAATTTTTTAAAAATAAATCTTAAAAAATTGTTTTAGTATGTAATTGGAAAAAATATAAAATATGCCCCCCAAATCCCATGCTACTAAATGATTTCACTGTGGAAATGGAAACAAGGGAGAAAAGGAGAAGCATGTTAGAAAATATAGTTCAGGATGAAGAAATGAAAAAGACAAATGATTTGTGCAACCTGTGGTTCAGTGCCGCACAAACTCTGGTCTCACATGACCTAGCTCTGATCTTTTGGGGCTCCCTGGAAAGATCATAATCATTTTGGCTTGTTTAGCCCCAACCCCAACTCTACTCTAGAAAAACTCAAAATATAATTTGTGCTTATCGTTCCACAAATGTAAGCAATTGGACCCCCATCTGTCATAAAAGCACTCATGGTAACATATGGTATTGCATGTGAGATAGCTATTATTTCACCACTGCAGAAAATTCTGAAGATGCAAAGGATGAAAAAGAATTCATAACCAAATGAAGAAAAACATATATAAAGGGACTGACAATAACCCCTAAACAATAAGATGTAAAGGTGAGATTGGATGATTTACTCAATCTCACTCCACTTTTAGTAAGTAGTCAATCATAAACCTTAGAGTAAGTGTGAAGAGTCTTTGAAATTCCTTTGACCCAGGGATGCCATTGCTAGTCCCATGCTCCAAGGAGATAAATGAAATAATAGAAAAGTCATTTATACACAAAAATATTTATAGCAGCTCTTTCAAAAGCTAGAAACTAGAGATGCCCATCAATTGAGGAATGGCTAAATAAATGCCAGAATAGAAAATTATTGTACTATGAGTAAGTAAGAAACAGGGACATGGAAGGACTTGTCTGAACTGATGCAGAGTGAAGTGAGTGGAACCAGAAGGATAATTTATACTAGGACATCAATATTACAAAAATGAACAATTTCAAAGACTTTATAAACTGATGAAAAATTAAATGAGGAGAACCAGGAGAATGATTTGCCCAGTGACAGTAATGCTGTCAAGACAAACAACTTTGAAGGCTCTAAAAGCTGTGATCAATACTATCCCTGTTTCCAGGGGACTGATGATGAAATATACTGTCTACTCCTAAAAGAGGTGATGAATTGAAGGTGTAGAATGAGACAGATGTGTTTTTGTACACAGTCAACGGGGGAATTTGTTTTGCTTGACTATACATCTTTATTAGAAGGAATTTGATTTTCTTTTCTCTTTTTCTTATCAAGTGATATAAAGCAGGGATATTGAGGGGAGATAAAATAGATTTACTTTAATGAATAAGAACTTTTTTAAATAGAGAGATGGAGAAATACTACAGTGTAAAATGTTTCATGCATTTCACATGAGGTCACTGCATTGTCAGTTTTATTTGTTTTATTTTGTTGTGGGAGAAATCTGCAAATACAGCGGAAAAATAAAACACATGAATAAAATTTTAAAAGAAGAGAAGAAAAGAAAGGAGAGAAGGAATGAGAGAGGGAGAGAGATGGAAGCAAAGCAAGAAGAGAGGGAGGGAAGGAAGAAAGGGAGGAAGGGATAGAAGGAAAGAGAGAGAGAAGGAAAAAGAAAAAAAGAGAGAAGGTGAGAAGGAAAGGAAGAAAGAAAAGAAGGAAGAGGAGATAAAGAAAAAGAGAAAAAGAAAGGAATGAAGGAAGGAGAAAGGCAAGAAGGAAGAGAAAATGATTTTTTTAAAAAGATAGCCTTTTGGTGAAGGGAAATGACACCAGACCATGCTTGGCACATAGTAGGTGCTTCATAAATATTTACTTACTGAATGATTGACAGACAAGAAATCTGTTCCAAATGCTGAGGAATTTGAACATTCCTTTGGAATCCTGTATAAAAGCACCAAGTTAATTGGAATCAGAGAGTTCCAATAGTGGTAAGCAGGAGAAAACACTGCAGCATTTTATCGAGAAGTAACTATTAGGTATTTATTGAGTAGTATCTCCTGAGCAACTACTAATAGCACTGTTGTTGCTTTGTGGTATTTTTTAAAAATGTCACTAAATATCATAGTGCTCAGAGTGGTTTGGGGGAGCAGGTGTTGGGGAAAACCAAAAGTTTAAAAAAGACTTAACGGCCCGTGGCCAGCACCCAGCACCTGATCCGGCAGGAGATTTTGCTCCAGCAAAATAGGATTTCATCTTATTTTATCAGATCAGAAAAATAATGATGCAAGTATAGATTTACAAAGATTCATTCTTCACCAAATTATTGTACTTTACATGAACCTCAGCTTCCCAGAGAAGTACACTAATATCAGTCTTGATTTAGTGATTCAGGAGGAGGAAAGAGAAAAAAGTGAGGGGTGAAAGAGGGATGAAACTTTGGGGAAGAGCTACCCCTCCACCTTTCCTCCTGCTGCGTCTACCCCAGAAAGTCCTCTTTGTGTCATGGACCCCTTTAGCAATCTGATGAAACCTATGGAGCCTTTTTCAGAATAATATTTTTAAATGCCTAAAATAAAACACATAGGAACACAAATGAAATCAATTATATTGAAATATCACTATCAAAGGGGCAGCCGGGTGGCACAGTAGATAGAACACAGGCCATAGAGTCAGGAAGACCTGAGTTCAAATCTGGCCTCGTATATTTACATTTCTAGTCTGTGAAATGATCTGGAGATGATAGTTTGGTTGTATATGTAAAAGGGATAGCAAGCTGTGCAGAGTGGATTTGCAGTTTCTTGTTCCATGTTTTGGAAATGCTTGTTTTATTCCATAAATTAAAAATAAAATAAGATTCTAAAAACATATATATGAAAAAATAATTTGGAGTAGGAAATGGCAAACCATTCTAGTGCCTTTGCCAAGAAAAACCCAAAGGAGGTCATGAAGAGTCAGACAAAAACGGCAATAGTTATCAAAATATTAGAAAAAGAAACAAGTCACAGATCCCTGATCACCATGTTAACCACCCCCCACCTCCAATACTAACCCTGAAGATAATTTTCATCACCACTTCTCAACATTGGCTTAAGAGGGGATGGAGAAGAAGGGTGCCGAGAGATAAAGAGAGAACGGATTGTCTCTTGGATTGTATGGCAGTCACAAAAAGGTAAATAACTAGAATTCTCTTGAAAATAAAAATAAAAAAATAAAATCCTCAGAAGGAAGATATGAGGGGAGTGGGGGTGGTGGTAGAAAGTAAGAGAGGATGGTTAAAGAGAGAAAACAGCCTCCTGCTGAATGTGGAATTTTAGCTTAATCTTAAAGAAAGGCAGGGAATCCAAAAGGTAGAGGTGAGGAGGGAGAGAATTCCAGGCGTGGAGAAGAGCTAGTGAAAAGATTTGGGTAATAAATGGATGAATGAATGAATGATTTTTAACTGGATAAAAACACATACCTCTCCTCACTGGTGTGATCCCTGAATTGTGTATCAACTGACTTTCTTTTTTACTTAGCCTCGTGAAGTTTTTTCAAGAATTTATGCTGGTTGCCATTCTAGGTCTCTTCTTAATTCTTTTTGGTAGGAGAGAAAACATTTTCCGTATTTTCTCTCTTTGTCCAGCTAGTCATCCTTCCCATAATGGATCCAGATGTTCGACCTCACTTCAGAAGACTGTCTTTCCCTCTACTCCACATCTGGCTTTCCAAGGACCTCATGATCCATTTCTCTAATCTTCCAACCTCTCTCCATTTGCCAGTTTTCATCAATATATTCCTCCCTCTAGCAACATAGTTATGTCCATGTCTTTCTTCCTTTTCCGTAACACTCTTGCCCAGCACACATGTGTTCCTTCTTCCATGTTTCCATGTACAAAGATTGTTTATGAATGGGCCATGGGCCCTCCTTTCATTCTTCCATAGTCTGGGGCACACCCGTGCTTGCAGAGAATTGCATAACATATTAATGGCTTCTGAAAATAATATCATTCCTCTTGGAAAACCAGGAGGACATTCGCTTCAAATAAAATGACCTATATAGGCTTAAAAAAAGAAACCCACAAGAACTAACATTTTTTTTAAACAAAACAAAAACCTTTTTGGACTAAGTCATTTCTTTCATTTAGTCAGGTCATAAAAGTCAACCAAACAAGCCAACAGTTATTTCTAGCCTCTTTCCCATCAAGTGAGTGAGAGACTCTATTTCCTAGCTTCATCCTTTCATATAAACTAGACAAAATGCTAGCCCTATATAACTAGATTGTAGGTTTCCTAAGTCCAAAGTCAAAACTCATCACCCCCAAGCATCAGATCATATCTCCACCCCTGTTACAGTGGCCTTCTCATACTAGCAATACTTCCATCCTTATGGCCTTAAGAGAAAGCTCCAGTTGGGGAGACCCTTTAAAAAATCTCTATTTGAGGAACCATTTATGCTCCCTTCAAACCCAGATCATCCTATGTCTGAGGCAATATCTTAGCCAAGGTCATCATGTCATGGGGTCATCACCAATCATCCTGACCTATCTCTTGCCACTGGACTCTAAATGACTTTAGAGGAGAAAGTGAGACTGAAGAATTCTTACAGCCTTGCCTTACTTAAATGCAATTCACTTGCAAGTCAAGACATCACCCTCCTGATGTCCCTAGTATTCTTCAAAAACAAAAGAGTAAAATAGACCATGACACACTGGACCACCTCTCCACTAGGTACCTTCCCTGCTCCCCATCACCACCACCACCAACTTTGAGCAGTCCTTTATGTGCTCTTTTCTGCAACTAAAAAGGAAGCTCCTCTCATTGATTTCTTTTTTACTTTTATTTGTATCCCTAGCACTTAGTATAGTTCTTGACATGCTGGGAGTGCTTAATAAATTCTCTCTCTCTCCTTTGCTGTTCAATCATGTCCAATTCTTCATGATCTCATTCGGGGCTTCCTTGGTAAGGATACTGAAGTGATTTGCCATTTATTTCTCCAGCTCATTTTATAGATGAGGAAAATGAGACAATCCGGATTAAGTTTCTTGCCCAGCATCACATAGTTAATGTTGGAGGTAAGATTTGAATTCGGGAAGATGAGTCTTCCTGACTTCTGGCCTATTACTCTATCCACTGTGCCACCTAACTGCTCTTTCTCCTCAGTGACAGAGATCAAAGCTCAGGGCTACAGAAGAGGCAGAGCAGAGTTGTCAAGAGGGGGAAGGGTGATTTCTCCCACTCACAATAATGTTATTCTTCATATTCAAAAGAGGCAGCATATTTTGGTGGATAGAGAATGGGTCTTGGAACCAGCAAGGTCTGGGTCCAAGTTGCCCTTCTGACACATACTGGCTTTGTTACTCTGGGCAAGTCCCATGACTTTTCAGAGCTATAGGCAGCTCTCTTTTAATATGTCACAGAGAAGTTGGTAGATGAAGCTCCTTACTGGGAACTCCCTTCACCAATTAAATCAAAGACCCAATCCCTATCCATTTCACCTCAGACAGTATTCCGAACTTGACATGAGTAGGATGTGCTGTTCATTTGAGATGTTTTTTTTTCTATCTTCCCAGTAGTGGTAATTGAATCACAATAATTCTTCTATTTTTCCAATCAATTGTATACATTTTTGAGATGGCTGTCAAGAGTAATAAGTACTTCTATAAATAGTACAGAAGAAAACTAACAATCTCACTGGGAGATTTGAATAATGTTCATGACTTCATTAGCACCAAACTCTAATCAACTAAGCCAACCAGCCCCCCTCCCCCATAAGCATTCACTGGATTCAAACCAGCCCCTCCTCCCAGTATTCCTATTAAAAAGTCAGAATTATAAATAGTGGCAAACTCCCCGAACAGCAGCTGGATCCACATGTAAGGGTGGAGTTGATTGATTTACTCAACCTCACCCCATTTAAAGTAAGTGATAAGATGTGCAATCAATCAATTCAATCTGAGACCTAATAGTAAATTTGAAAAGTCATTCTAACTTTGTTCAAGAATCCTATTCAGATGGGCCAAAGAAACTTGGCTGTACTTCAGAGATTGTCTATAAATTATCAAGCAAGTTGAGAAGGCATTCATTCCAGAAACTGGAGTTAAGTGTGGCTTTCTAGCACACTCTAAGGAGGAACTGCCTGGGGCAGGGAAGGGAAGGTCTTGCCTTTTACTTTGGCTAGAGTAAGATAACTGAGAACTTGGAAGGAAGATGTTAGACCTAGTCTCTTCTCATCCTTCCAGCATCCTGGTTGGCTATGGTGTCTGTATCAGAAACCTAGGACAGATGGACCCAGATCTTTACTCTTTAGGGAAACTTCTTAAGAACTCTGTGAATCAGAAGAAAGGACTTCCAGAAAATAAGGAGCTGTGGATTGCCCTTTTGCCTCATGTGCTGAGTCAGTCAAAAAATTCTTATTAAGTCTCTACTATGTGTCAGGTTTTGTGCTAAGCACTAAGAATACAAATATGAAAAAGAAAGTTCCGGCCTTCAAGGAGCTTACAATTTAGTGGGGGAAGACAACCTACAAAAGGGACCATCTAGGTGGTGAAGTGGTACAAGCACTGGGCTAGGAATAAGGAATACTCATTTTCAGGAGTTCAAATCTGGCCTCAGACACTTACTGCCTGTATGACGCCAGGCAAGTCACTTAACCCTGTATTCCTTCCTTTCTTATCTGTAAGGTGAGCTAGAGAAGGAAATGGCAAACCACTCCAGTATCTTTGCCAGGATGACTCCAAAATGGGTCACAAAGAGACAGACATGATTGAAATAACTGAACAAAAACATACGGAAGAAGACTGAGAAATGAGAAAGGCATGGAGTACAGGGTGCATGGTGAATTGTGGAAAAGTCAGAGAAGTTCAAAAATAGTGTAGCCAGGTGGGAAATGAGGAGGTGGTTGTGTTTTCCTTAAATGGAGGTTTTGGAGTTTATGGCTTCACCTAATCAGATAGACAGAGGGTCGTGATGAGGTATGAAGACCAGGACCGATTCCATTTGGGGCATGATGAGGCTTCTTAATGATGAGATTCCTGGGGCACAGTGCAGAAATCAGAGAGGTTCCAAAGCAGTGCATCCAGGTGGGGAGTGACCTCTAAGTTTAAACCCTCTGTTCCTTGAGCTGTAGATGTCTTTGTGGTGAGTTATGTTACAGGGTTTTGGGAAGGCTGTTTGGTTCCAACTCTAATGCCTTAGTAGGTCTGTGTTTGTCCTTTGTTTGCCGAAGAGGAGCATGCCATCAGAAATAATGACATAACTTGCACTTGACTTTGTTTTGAGTGAGGGAGGGCTGTGCAGGTCACCAGCCTCACTTCTCCTCCAGAACCATCTGAATCCAATTACCAGATATTCATCAGGATGACTGGAGATGAACCAGAATGAGGCAATTGGGGTTAGGTGACTTGCCCAAGGTCACACAGCTAGTAAGTGTCGTGTCTGAGGTGAGATTTGAACTCAGGTCCTCCTAACTCCTGCCCTGGTGCTCTATCCACTGCACCTCTTGGCATTTAAGGAAACTAAGGAATTAGTAGCAGGATGGCCATTTGTTGTAAAGTCTTAGTGATTCTATTCCCACAATATTTTGCATCTATTTCCTTCTTTTCACTCACCCCGCCTTGATAAATATGCTTTTGTAGAAGCCTACTTAAGGGTGGTTGATTAAATCTATTCTCCATGAATGAGTTGGAGGGTGGGGGAGATAGGAACTAAACTGGAGCAGGGCCTGGAGGCAATGGCTTTAGAGAATCACCCCTCAGATCCTGGACTAAGGGCCCTGAAGGGAAGAGGTAACCTTGCTCTATGAACCAGAACTCATCTGCGAGGAGTTGAGATAAGGATCTTAGGAGCTTAAATAGACTGTGTACAGACCAAAGACGTCTATGTGTGTACATTGTAGAAATGATTGCTTCTTATGCATTGCTTTTTTTTTAATTCACAGAGAGTGATTGCTGTCATCTTCACATATTAATACAATATATCAAAGTTTTCATGGGCTTAAATTCCACTCATAGTTCAGAGCTTTGTTACTATTATTCAGTCTTGTCCATGACCCATTTGTTGTTGTTGGGTTTTTTTTGTCTGTTTGTTTGGCAAAGATACTGGAATGGTTTGCCCTTTCCTTCTCCAATTCATTTTACAGATGAAGAAACTGAGGCAAACAGGTTTAAGTGACTTGCCCAGGGTCACACAACTAGTAAGAGTCTGAGACCAAAGTTGAACTCAGGAAGATGAGTCTTCCTGACTCCAGACCTGTCACTCTATCCACCGTGTTATTTAGCTGCCCCCTCCTGCCCTCCCCCCAATTTGCTGGCAGGGATAGTTTCAGCTACCATAGGAACCTCAGACATGCTCTTTTTTTCCTTAGTTAATCATAATTGTTTCAAATCTTTGTGCTTTGACTCACTGTTAAGTATGAATGGTCTCTATTAACACATGAATACAGGGTGGGCTTTTATGGTTTTTAAAGTGAATTTTGGAACAAGGACTAACACTACAATGGCATTAATCAACAGCATAAAAAAGCCCTCCTACTAGTATAGGATGGAAAATACGTGTTAAAACAGTAACTAATCTGAAAAAAATATCTGAGTTGTTGGAATAAGATTCTTGAATAAAATGCTGCTTCTTCCATAAGATGTTCTTGATCACCCTGGGACCTCATAAACTGCTTTGTTTTACCATTCTCTGCAAATGTAGATAGGTAACTGTGCTTTAATTTATAATTGTTGCCTGAATTGAGAGGTTAAATGGCCTGTAGGTATGGGGGTTCACACAACCAGTACATGTCAGAGGGGAGATTTGAACTCAGATCATTTTTGTAAAAAAATAAAGATACGTTGATCCAACCATTCTGGAGAACAATTTGGAACTCTGCCCAAAGGGCTATAAAACTGTGCACACCCTTTAGATGAATCCTAATAAAGCTGCCCCCAGCCCTAGTATTCTAACTCCCTTATGGGCCTCATTGAACAGCAGACATGTCCTGATTTAACCACACAATCTGACTTTAACTACATCACAGGCCCCTAGTCTCAATCATAGACCTTACAGAACAACAGGCCTGCTGCTCCTACCTAACGCCCTCCATCTCAATATCCTAGCTTCCTTGTATATGCCTCACAACCTTACTAGAACAGCAGACACATCCATGAATTCCTGCCCCACTAGAACAGTGGGTATTTCCATGTGATGGAATCCCAAGCACCACCTCTAACTAGTCACTGGCCTCCCCAACCCATTCCTCATATTTCTCACAGAAATAAGTATGTCCATGCACTCAATCATAACCACATTCATCTAATCTCAGTCAACAAAAAAACAGCACCACCAGGATGCCAGAGCTGGATGTGTATCCCCAAAACAATAGAAAAGACTTTCCCTAAGAAGTCACCTGAATAGTAGCAGCAAAAGCTGTCCTTTAGGTGAACTTATGAGTAGGGAGGTTTATTATGATATTATTATTATATATTATTGTCCATCCCCCTATTTGGCATTTTCTGCAGGCATTATAGGAATGGCATGCTCAGTTTCACCAAGACCAGGACCCTTCCCTTATTATCTAATCCCTTGACAAACCCCTCCTAGCTTTTTAATAGTCATGATATCTGTTGTCTAGTCAGCATCATTACACTATAAAATTGCCTGTTTTGTCCTATTGAATCTGCCAGTTCCTCTTGGGATGCAACCTTCTGGAGAGCATAATCCTCAATAAATACTTTACTTTGATTGGAGGTGGTCTAGGTGAATTCTTCTTTGAGGTGACCCCACAATACACTGTGAAACCACAACACTTTGGTCTAGCAATACTGTTGCTACATCTATATCCCAAAGACATCCCCAAAAAAGAAAAAGGATCTATTTGTACAAAAATGTTTATAGCATCTCTTCGTAGTGGCTAAGAATTGGACATCAAAGGGATGCCTATCAATCGAGGAATGGCAAAACAAGCTGAGGGATATGATTATATTGGACTATTATTGTGCTCTAAGAAATGAGAAGTGGGATGATTTCAGAAAATCTTGGAAAGACTTACATGAACTGATGCATAGTGAAGTGAACAGAACCAGGAGAACATTGAACACAGTAACAGCAATATTGTTCGATGAAGTAAATGACTTAGCTATTCTCAACAAAACAATGATCCAAGACAATCCCAAAGGACTAATGATGAAGCACATTCTCCACCTCCAGAGAAAGAACTGATATTCATTAAATACAGACTAAAGTATGCTATTTTTCACTTTCTTTCTTTTTTTCTTTTATTCGAGTCTTCGTACAAAATGACTAACATGGAAATGTTAAATGTAGAACCTATGTCTGATTGCTTATCATCTCAAAGAGGAGGGAAGGAAGGGAAGGAGAAATAGAGGGATAGAATTTGGAACTCAAAACTTTAAATAAAAATGTTTTTAAAAGTTGGGAAAAAATAGGGGAAAAATTATGGCTCGCCAGAGTCAGTGGTAAAAGAATAAAAAGCAGGAAATAGAGTAAGTCAAGATGCTCTAATATGCCACAAATCTTGCAAAATATACAAAGAATCTTTTTATTTACAATAATAAAATCCAGTTACATGGGGGAGTAGAAACCATGTTTCTCTGATCCAACTTTGATTTTCCCACCCCTAACATAGGCTTTACCTAAAAGAAGAGAAAGTTGCCCCTGGGCCCTAATTGTCCTGGTCTTCTCTGATGCAATTTACTTTCCTCTTTCTTTCCCCCTTACCATGTGGGATAGGCCCATGTCCCATCTTCCCTAATTTCTAGGGATTAGATTTTTTGTTTTGGAAGATGAAGACTATGACTGTGATGACAAGGACAAAACTGTTCTGGAATCTGCTTGTTCTCAACTCCCCTGAAGCAGCTTCCTAGTCTTTTAAGAGCATAAAAATTCTCAGCCATGAGCGGTCTAAACTTCTCACACTGCATGAATTTCTGAAGACCATGGGAGTTACCATTTCCTTCATTATACGATGACCAGATGAGTGTCCAGAGGAACTAAATGTCCTACCTTGTAGCATATCCTTGCTGTGTTAGGTAAAATAAACCACCTTTTGTTAACTGTTCACCAGCTTTCAAGATCACCTCATCAAACCTGAACCACAGAGAGCAATGGTATTAGAATCATTTCTGACAAAACATTGCTTTACTTCAAAATGGATTTCAGGTTAGATGGAGAGAGAGAGAGAGAGAGAGAGAGAGAGAGAGAGAGAGAGAGACAGACAGAAAGATGGAGATAGGCTTACAGGCAAACAGAAAGACAGAGACAATCAGACGAATAGGAACAGAGATAGAGAGGGAGAAAAACAGGGACAGATAACACAGCAAAAGAAAAAAAAGCAGAGATAGAGAGATGCAAAAAAAAAGAATAAACATGAGGTTTGATGGACGTCCTTCTCCCACCAGCAACTGAAGCTGCAGTCCCAGAATGAGAAAGGGAGAGAATTCAGAAAGGAAGAGTCTTGGGCTAGCTGTGTGTGCAGGCTAAGGAACAGGATTCCCTATCATGGCTGATAAAGCATCCAGTTGCATCCCAAACCCACCCCACCCCACCCACCTGCCCAGGGCCTCTCCGGGGCAGCATGTACCTAGCAATGACACTTTGAAGAGGTCTCTCACAAAGGGCATATACAAAAAAAAAATGAATAGAAGTTCATATTACCAAGAAGAAACATAAACAAGTTATATGAACCTGCAAGAACAGTGTTCAAAAGACTGAAGGCAGCTGCCCTAAAGCTTGTAATAATAGCAATGATGTTGGGTAACAAAGAGGACTTCTTTCAATAACTACTTCCTATAGTACTGGTCAGGCATTTCACCAGCCTTAGGAAAAGGCCCACCCTGGAAGAAACACTTTAGCAAACCATGGAAATCAGTGGTGTTCTGTCAAGGGGGTTGTTTTCAAGAAGACCACTAAATTAGAAGTTGTGAAAGCAGTTAGAATCATCTGCTGGCAGAGCTTTGCCCCTTTCCCTGTGTGAATTGGCAAACTGTTTAAGTGAGACCTGCCCAAGAGACAGCTAGAGAGCTACAGTTCAACTGGAAACTGCATCCTGTGTAAAAGCGCAGAAAAAAGATATTCTTCAAAAGAGTTCTTTCAGAGCTAACTTGGCCTGACCATAGACTTTACTTTTAGCAAAGCAATGAGATCCTCCTATAGGAGAGACTTTCTACTAAGGCATAAAAATCTTTACACAGAATTTCTTAATCTCAGGCTCTTGCTGGAAGGACAGAGAGAGTGTAACAGGAATTTGTCCCCCAGGAATTTCAGAAACGAAAGGGAAGAAAGGAGGCTGGGGTTAAAATATCACTAGCTTGGATCAGACTTTCCCTGACAATGATGAAGATGTACAGTCAGTGTCTAACCTCTACTGCAATATTATGTAAGGGGATAAAAGTGGCAGTATTAGAAGTCCAACTTTTTTTGTTTTTGTTTTTAGTAGTTTTCAGTTATAAGCCTCAGATTTTCTGTATGTAAAACAAAAGCAACAATATTCACGCCATTGTGTTAGCAGAGCTATTAGAAAGATCAAAGAAAATTATTTTTGTCTGGTCATGTCCAAGTCTTCATGAACCTATTTGGGGTTTTCTTGGTAAAGATACTGGAGTGGGTTGCTATTTCCTTCTCCAACTCATTTAGATGAGGAAACTGAGGCAAACACGGTTAAGTGACTTGCCCAAGGTTACACAGCTAGTAAGTTTCTGAGTTCAGATTTGAACTTAGGTCTTCCTGACTCCAGACTATCCATTGTACCACCTAGCTGCCCCTAGACCTTTCATATTATATATCTGTCACTTCAACCATTTTCTTTATGGGAGTAATATAGAAGGAGACTGACTATATTAACTGAATGAAGAATTGAGACCAAGTTGTAATCATGTCATCCATTCCTTGGCCTGGAAATTACCCAGGAGTTTAACACTGTGTGGTCAGTATATGGAAAACGTAATGGAATGGAAGCTAAGTGGAGAGAATACAGTTTAATCCACTGCAAAGTTAGAAGAGTTTTAAGTTTCAAAGCTTTTCAATTACTTCTAATTTGTCATCAGATAATCCAAATCAGACAATAGAGCGGTAATTTAATTGAACATGCAGACACCTGACTTTTCTTTGAAGGAAGGGTTCCTTTAAAGAAATGTAGAAGTATTAATTAAATCAAACAAGAAAAAACTCCATACACACACACATACACACACACACACACACACACACACACACACACACACACACACACACCACTCACACACAGCATGGTCTAATTGACAGAGGAGTTGTGCGAATTATCTGAGGTCAGTTTCAAACTCTTGTTTATTTCCTTACCACCCAGAATATGTCTAGGCTGCTTCCCCTTGCCCTCATTTGGTGCCCTGGGAATGCAAATTCATTTTAATTCATGATAATTCAGAAGACATTATGGGGTCTTACAGGACTTCATGGTCACCATTATGAACAGAAATTATTATAGTTTTTATTTGAAAAAATTTGAATTAACAGTCATGCTTAATAGAATGTAGGTTAACTAAGAGTTTGCTAAACAAAGAAACTTACTGTCTAATTGCAGAATTTTCACAAAACTAATTGGGGAAAGCAGGAAAAAAAACCAGTTTTATGTTTTGTTTTTTTGTTGTTCAGTCATTTTAGTCATGTCTGACTCTTTGTGATTCCATTTGGGGTTTTCTTGGCAAAAATATTGGTGTGATTTATCATTTCCTTCTCCAGCTCATTTTACAGATGAGGAAACTGAGGCAAATAGGGTTAAGTGACCTACCCAGGGTCACACAGGTATTAAGTATCTCAGGTCTTCCTGCCTCCAGGGCTGGCATCCTATCCACTGTGCCACCTAGCTGTCTCAATTTCATGTTTCTTTCATTTAGAATCTTGATTATGTTTCTCAAAATGTAATGGATAAATTTTAAAGACCACTCTATTGACTATGGTTCGCCTCAAAGAAGAAAACTATCAAACAAATCTTATGAGTCAGAATACACCATGTGTATTCTGAAGGCTGTAAGCCCTTTTAAGAAATGTACTAAATAAACTCAGGTGATCTGACTACTATTTTGGAACTTCTTACTTTGTTGAACTAAATAATGTGATAATTTCATCAAGTTTGATCTTGGCTGGATGACTGCTTCAGAAGTCATCCAGGAAACTACTAGCTTCTATTCTGCATTCACTGCATTCATGAAAGTTTTGATAGACAGAGTCTTCAGTTTTGATGACTTCCCAACCTGACCGTCCTGTCCCAAAGAAATTGACTAAGATCCTTGAACAATTTCATGATAGTACAGAATAAATAGATAAGATTGACTGTTTCTGAGGCAGACAAAATGAATCACAAAGTACCAATGACTTGATAAATGAATGAGCAAGCATTCAAGCATTTTCCATGTTCTAAGCAAAGTGCTTAGTGCCAGGGATACAAATAGAAAAGCCAGATAGTCTTTGCCAATAAGGAACTAACATTAGTTTATTTTAAATTTTGAACTCAGGCACCAAATAAAATGAGCATTTCCACATACATAGTGGAAGAGATAAAGAAATTTGTATATGAAATTGCCAGTTTTAATTACATAAAATTTGCATTTCTTTTTAGCATATAATAAATTCAAAACATGACTTTCTTTTAAAACTTGATTCTTCTTGGTACCTTTTATTTTTCATTGCCTAGATTTCAACCCTTATTTTCCTCCCTCTCCTCCTCCCTCCCAAAGACTCATCCCTGATGGCAAAGTGGAATAAAAAAACACTCCAACCCACTTTGGCTTGATACCTTAACTAGGTGAGAGAACACATTTCAGTCAATTGGTCAATCAAAAGATGTTAGACTAAGTAAGAAAAGTCTTTGAAAGCCATTTGATGAAGTGAGCAGGTAATATTTGATGGTTGTGGGATTTTGTTCCACCCTTTGGATCCTATTTAAAAACATCGACTAAGTTGCAATAGGGAGTTTTCCAGAAATTGTAGCAGGTTGTTTTCCAGCGCAGGCCTGAGAAGGAGCTGCCTCTGAAGAAGAGACCTAGGTCTCCTTTTCCTAGAGTTGGTCCTTTAATCCTCAACATCCATATCACCAAAGTTACATTGTCTTCCTTGGGGCAAATGCCCTGTATATGAGCATCTCCTCCACAATTGTAATAGATGAGCAGAAATTCTGATTTTAATAAAGTTCATAGGAACTAGTGAAGAGGAGACACAATCATTCAGAAAGAATATTCTAAACAAATTTGGGAAAAGAAAACCATATACCATCATATTGTTGTATTCCCTGTGATATGCTAGAGGAATTTGGGCTGTTGCTCTGTTTTGTTTTTATCTTTCTTGTAAGGATATAATATCAACTACTGACTATATCAGAATGACTCATATCCCTAATATATGCTGTCTATAAGGTTTCATTTATATTTACTATTTCAATTCTGTTATGAAATGCAACATATTTTATAATGAATAAGGGAATATTTTGTGTGCAATAAAATTTCAGATATTACCATTAAAAAAAGAATAATATCTCAAACAATTGTAACCGAAGGAATATGTTTGTGTTTTCGATTTCCTTCAGATGATTATATTCATGTATCTGTCCAGTTTGCTTTTCTTTTCCTTGTCGCATTACTTTTCCAGGTAGGCCAGATTTGTTCTTTAGTCTATCTTTTCCTATCAATTCTGTGGCTTCCTTCTGCTGATTCAGCTTCTCTAGATGTCTTCCTTTGCTTAGTTTCCCAGGACCATTCATGAGTAAATGTTGTTAAAGTGGATGGAATTGAGAATTTGTTATAAGTTGCTGTTTGTCCTTCATTCTTGAAGAGGACTATCACATCAGGAAGATGATGCTGCGACTTGCACTTGAGTTGGATTTAAGTGAGGGAGGGCTGTGCAAGGTCACCAGCCTCACTCCCTCCTCCAAAGCCATCTGAGTCTAGGGGCAAGATATAGATCAGGACAATTGGAAATGGTCCAGGACGCATTCTGAAACCTTGCTTTTTTAAGCTAAGATCTTTTCCAGTTCTCACTTTGACTGAGGCACCATCATTCAGTGATTAAGGCTAGTTAAGAAATGAGGAGGAAAGGTTCTTTTTTCCTAATAAAAAAAATCATTTTGGGAGAGGAAGACTCCCAAGGTTTCTGACCAAAACAGAAACAATAACTGTTTACATTCAATCTGAGCCGCCATTAGGGCTTAAACACAGACCATTAAGTGGAGTTTGGGCTGGGACCTATTGCTTCTCTTTTATCCAGGAACCCTGAAGGTCTTGCCCTCTCAGTTTGATATTTTTATTATATAGGGCCATCCCTTAAGTAACTACTAAAAGAAGCCTATTCATTGAGTGTAAATCATTCAAAGTGAA
>CM053770.1:319584932-319695550 GCA_028658325.1 Potorous gilbertii
AAGCAATCCAGAGGTAATAGACAATGGAGAGCTCTGCTAGGTTAAGCTTTACAGATTTGGGCATGAAAAGTCAAATCAAGTGGGAAGATTCAAGGGGAGTTCAAGGTGGGGTTTTCCAGGGCCTAGGGACAAATGGGACTTAAATTCTTTGGGAAAGAGGTGAAGGTCTCAGCTTGAATCTGTACCCCATCACTATGACAGTCATTATAGCTCCTCACCAAAAGTCAAGCTAGCCACATATTCCTACAGCTATTTGGATTTTTCTGGTCAAGTCTACATCTTCTTGCAGGATCCCCCTTCTTGTTCCTAGCCTGGATAAATAATTGCCCATCCGTGACAGGATTTGGGATGGCAGTTCCCATCTTCACTAAATGATTGTTTGGTTCGCCTCTCCCCAACCCAAACTCAGTCAGTACTATTGCTGCTATTGGATCAGGGTCATAGAATAATGAGAATTTAATGTTTTTGTTCCTAGCAGCTAGGTGGCACAGTGGATAAAGTACCTGGCCTAGAGTCAGGAAAACTCATCTTTCTGAGTTCAAATCTAGCCTCAGTCATTTCCTAACTGTGTAACCCTAGGGCAAGTCACTTAACTCTGTCTTGTTTGTAAAATGAGCTAGAGAAGGAAATGGCAAACCATTCCAGTATCATTTCCAAGAAAATCTCAATTGGGTTTTGCCCAATGACAAAATTTTGCATACATACCTACACAAGTTCTCAAAGATGGGTCCCCTTTAAGGCCTTCCATTAATCAGCAAATCTTGTGGTTGTCACACCCAGCTTAGTGTCAGGTGGACTCAAGAGCTCTATTGCCCCACCCCCACAAATGAATAGATTGGGTTTATCTTTGCTGCCTGTAACAATATATACAGTTTGCAGTCTCTCTCCAGCAGAAGGTTCTCTGTGTCTTCCAGGGGACCCAGCCACCATTTGATATACTAGTGAGGTGACTTTGGACTCCCTGATGGAACTATCTTTGGATATTCTTTCTGAAGCTAGACTGCTATTTGAGTTGGGAAAGTTTGCCTCCCATGAACATCTAGATTGTGGTAGGAGACCCATTCTTGGTCTATAATGTGCAGATTTAGCATCACTCATAAGTGTTTCTGCCAGGAAAGATCCTTCTGTAGCAATCAGTATAGATGAAACCAGAAACTTATTTTCTGCTACTGCTCTCCAATTTTCCAAGTAGTCCCTTATCAATTAGGGAATTCAAAATGTGTAGCTTTCAAAGTGGCCTTGCTTGTTTATGATTCTTTTTGGCCTTCTGCTCTCTTCTACACACTTTAAAATGCTACGATGACTTCCTCTTCTCTACTGTCCTTTCTTCTCTTTTTCTTTCCTTTCCTCCCTATCCCAACCTTCCCTACTTCCCACCTTCCCAACTGAAAAAAAAAAGAGAGAAATGAAACCATTTATAACAAACATGCATAATCAAGCAACACAAATATATTGGGTATAACTGATAATATGTGTCTTATTCTTCACTGAGAGTCTATCACTTCTTTGTTATTGCATAAATTTGTTTTCCTGGCTATGTTCACTTCTCATGGAATCATTTCACATGTTTTCCAAGGTTAATCTGAAACCATCCCATTCATCAATTTTACACTATAGCAACATTCTATTCCATTCATGGACCATAATTTCTTCGGTTATTCAGTTAATGCATGAGCACCCCTTTAATTTTTAGTTCTTCGCCAATATTGAGGAACATCTTATACATGTCCTTATCTTCTCTCTTTGATTTCTTTGGAATATTATCAGCGATTAGCAAATGGCTTTCCAAGAAAAAAAATGTGCTTAGGATGCATGCTTAAATTTAATCTGAACTATTAACATTATCTCCACCACTTTCTTAAGTCTACATAGTCAACAAAACATAAAATCAAGACCTGATTTGTAGTCTTTGCCAATTTCCAAAGTAAATGAACACACTGAAAATTTAAAAACCTCTGTTTTGAGTGGAAAATTTTATATTAATTACCTCTGGAAAAAGCCTCAAGTCTAAATTCTAGAGGGAACTGAAACAAATTTGTAAGATTAAAGATATTTCTCAGTTGATGAATGAGAAAAAATTAGTTTTCAAAAGAAGAAATATAAGCTCTTAAATGACCAATAAATTAAATAAAGTAAATAAATACAACTCTGACTAATCATTTAAAACATGTCATGCTATCAAAGATAGAAAATATGGTAAAACATTATTATAAGAGCAGGTGCAAATTGGGCATTCTGATTCATTCTTGGTGAATAAAGTTGTGAATTGCTTCAACCATTATGCAAAACAATTTGGAATTATGCAATTAAACTTTCTAAATCATTCATACCCTTTGAAACAGATGTCCCACTACCAAGAAAACAAAGAGCGATACCAGCAGCTATAAAATATTAATAGCACATTTTTTGTTATAACAAAAAAACTAGAAACAAAATGTGTGCCCAATAATTGGCAAATTAACAATTGTGGTCTAGGAATATAATAGAATTGTACTGGAATATGAGGAATGACTAATATGAAAACATTAGAGAATTCTGGGGAGACTTACGTAAAGGTAATGCACGGTGAAGAAAGCAAAGCCAGAACAATATATCCAATGACTACAATGATGTAAACACAGTCAATGTGGAGAAGCACAAAACTCAGTCAAATAAAATGGTCAAGGTTAACATTAGATTGTGAAGATTAAAAGGTACTTTCTTCCTTTCTGTTAATAATCTATGCCCTAACTCACTTTAGAAACCTGCTTTTTGAAGATCTATGGCATGTATGTATATCTGTGTAGGGGAATATTATTTGGAGATTTGTTGGGAAGTATTCAGTCAACAAGAATTTATTAGGAATTTGTTATGTACCAAGTAATGTGTCCTAAGAAATGGGGATATAAAGAAAAGTAAAGACCATAAAAACAGTCCCTTCCCTTAAGGAACTTCCATCAAGAAATATCTATGTGTATACAAGATACATAAAGTGAAAAAGGAAGTATCTGTTATGTCCAGGCAAAATATATCAATATATTGCTACAAATGAAATAACCAATTAGATGAAAACTGAATGTTGTTGTTCAGTCCTTTCAGTCACGTCTAACTCTTCATGACTCCATTTGGGGTTTCCTTGGCAGAAATGATGGAGTAGTTTGCCATTTCCTTCTCCAGATCATTTTACAGATGAGGAAACTGAGGCAAACAAGGATAAGTGACTTGCTCAGGGTGATACAACTAGGTAGTACCAGAGGCAAGATTTGAACTCAGAAAAAACTGAATATTGGTAGATAACTCCAACTGATAACTCAGCAAAAGCTCAGATCACGTTTTTCATAATCTATCAATTTATGATTAAAGAGAATTCTGTTTTAAAGAAAAATTAAATTTCCATAAAATGTCATATTGCTGATTTAAAAAAAAATGATTATTACCCAGTTTGATGCATTTTCTGTCTCCAGTGAAGTAAGGGAGTATATAATCGGAATAGTTTTGTTTTCTTGTTTTTCACAGCAATGTCTGAAGGGCCTAGAATTTTGAGGTGGACTTTATTTCTCAATATCTGACACACTTCTAACTTAAGTGATCAATCATTAAGCATTTATTAAATGTCTACTACTTTCTAGGCACTGTGAGAATATGATCACAAAATAAAACAGCTTATATTACATTTTAGGAGACTATATATATATATATATATATATATAAATAAAACTAGATAGGTATACATTGTGTACATACATGTACATATATAAAGATGGGGGAGGGGGAGAGAACAAATAAGTATATGAAAAACAAATATATTTGCATATATATGTGTGGGGGAGGGAGAGAGCGAGAGAGAATAAATATAAAGGTAATAGAATACAAGGTAGTCAAAGTAGGGAGAGAAGTAGCTTTTGAGACCAGGAAAGACTTTATAAGGAAGATGATGGTTTAGCCAAGTCTTGAAGGAATTAAGATAATCTATGAGGTGGAGGTGAGGAGAGAGTGCCTTCTATATGTGAGAAATAGCCAATACAAAAGAACAGAGGAAGGAAATGAAGGGCTGTATTTGAGAAATTTAAAAATGGCCAGTTTGGCTGGACCCCAGAGGGCAGGAAGGGGATAAACATGTAATAAAGCTAGAAACATAGGTTAAGATCAGGTGCTAGAGAGCTTAAAAGTTAAACAGGAGAGTTCATATTTTATTCTTGAGGCAATAAGAAGCTCCTGGGGATTACTGAGTAGTAAGGTGGCATGGTTAGGTCTGAACTTAAGGAAAATAACTTCAGGAAATGCATGGAGGGTGAATGAGACTGGAGAGGGACCAGTTGGAAGTCTATTACCTTAACTCAGGTGAGAGGTGATGAGAGCCTGAACCAAAGCAATTTCTATGTGAGAAATGAGAAGAGGGGAGATTTGAGAGGTGTAGTAGAGGTATAAATGGCAGGACTGAGTGATTGACTAGACATGTGGAGTAGGGGAGAGTAAGAAGTTGGGGATAGAGCAGAGAATAGAAAGATGGTAATGACCCTCCACAAAATTCAACAACAGGGAGTGTTTTAGGGGAAAAAAAAACAATGAATTCTATTTTGGACAGGTAGATTTTGGTATGTTTATAGGCCAGTCAGTTTGAAATATCAAATAGACAGGTAATATGGTTCTAGGAGCACCTAGGTGGCACAGTAGAGAGAGTTCTGGGGCCTGAAGTCAGGAAGACTCATCTTTGTGAGTTCATATTTGGTCTCAGACACTTGCTAGCTGTGTGACAATGGGCAGGTCACTTAACCCTGTTTGCCTCAGTTCCTCATCTGTAAAATGAGCTAGAGAAGGAAATAGCAAACCATTCCAGTGTCTTTGCCAAGAAACCGCAAATGAACTCACAAAGTCAGACATGACTGAAAAACAACTCAAAAAGTGGTTTTGGAACACAGGAGAGAGACTGTAGCAGGATATATAGATCTGGGAATCATCTGTATAGAGTAGATAATGAAACTCTTGGGAGCTGATAAGGTCACCATAGACTAAGACTACTTTAGAAAGTAAATCCAACAGACCAAGATTACTTTTGAAAGTCCTAGAGATAGTCATCCAGGAAGTGCCCATGAGCGGTTTTTGTTGTTTTCAGTCAAATCTGATTCTTCATTACCCCGTTTGGGGTTTTCTTGGCAAAGCTACTGGAATGATTTGCCCTTTCCTTCTCCAGCTCATTTTACAGGTGAGAAAACTGAAACAGCAGGAGTAAGTGACTTGCCCAGAGTCACATAGCTAATAAGTCTGAAGTCAGATTTGAATTCATGAAGATAAATCTTCCTGACTCCACACCTGGTCACTTTACCACTAGATGCCCCTATGACCATCTCCTAAAACTACATAAGTAATCATGGACTGATGATGAGAAAAGAAATATTAACCTACAGTAAATTACAAGAAATTCCAACTCCTGTTGAAGAATGTTAACAAGACAATCACTTTCTTATTTTGCATCTGAAATCCTTTTTACCCAGTCAACTTCCATGGAGGGTTGAGCAGAATACTATGATTATATAAAATGGCAAGATATACAGTACAAAACAAAACTGTACTGAAGGTCTGTCATTCAGCAATTTCACAATAATACATGGTTGGTTGACTCAGTTAGTTTGAATACTGCTCAAATGAGCCCAAGGTGATGATTTGAATCTAATACAGACTGTTTAATATCACTCTGTTCCATGGCTACAGATTATTTCTTTAACTCTGGCTAGCCATTTTACATATGCAGAGAGTTGATCACAGGGGAAACCAGATGAAAGGTTGCAAATGGATTAATGATAATCCAAAATAACTCAAAGCACATGCCTTACTGTTGATGGATTGTATTACCAGGTTGACTATTACTTAAGTTGACTAATAACACAGAAGATAGAGTTCTTGAGGGCAAGATTCCCAGCATATTAGGGGAGGTATTGCTCTTGCCCCTTGGGGCATGATTTCTTGATTCATCTCTCTCCAGTTTCAACTCCCCCAGTGATATCCTACATATCATTACCATATGCATAGATCTGATCATGTCCTTCCTCTACTCTACAGCTCCCTATTCCTTAGGAAATACAGCTTTTGAAATACTTTATATTTTTGCATATATATTTGCATATATTTTGCATATAATCTTATATCACTCTGTCTTTCTAGCCTTATTTCATACAACTTCCTATCATGTGCTCTAAACTTTAGCCAATTGGACAATTTTTAGTCTCCTGTAACTCTCCAGGAAGTTCCCATTTCTGCACTTCAGTTTGAATGGTTTAGTTTGTATAAACTGTACTATCCCATCTCTGTGTATTGCAATCCTATCCATCCTTCAAGACCAATATCTCTGCTATGAAGGAATGTAATATAGTAGCTAGAGCATTGGACTTGAAATCAATAAGACCCAGGTTCGTTCCCCATCTCAAACTCTTGCTAGCTTTGAAAACCAGAACAAATCATTAAACTTCTTTAGGTCTCAGATTACTCACCTCCAAAATGAGTGTTGGCCTTGATGACTTCTAAAATTTCCCTCCACATCTAAATCTATGAGGCAACCAAAACTTCCCTGATAATGTCAACTGGAAATGATCCTTCCTTGGAGCTTAGGTAGCACTTGGTTTATTCCCCTCTTGTGTTCCCATTTTATTCTGTTTTGCATTGTGAGTGTTTATCTGTCACCCCCTTTTCCCTTCCATCTTGGATAGACTGTAAAAGGGGACAGGTTAGAGACTATTTCTCTCTATCTTCCCCATCTAGCAATATAGTACCCTGAACACTGCAGGTGACTGACACACTTTTGTTGAACCAAAGTGAATTGGGAAAGGGGTTAAATAGGACATAATAAGAAGTTTGGGAACAATTATAAAAATGGTGAAAAGAGATTCATATTTTAGACAGATTTTGAGGAGGTCTTTCCCATTTGAGTTTCATAAAAGCGTCAGTTGGGTACAGAAATTTTCCAGTAATATCCAAATATGTCATATCAACAAACTGAACTGTCTCCTACTACAACAAGGAGAGAACACACTGGTGTAATAAAATGATGCAACTTAAGCCAGAGTATAAATTATGCATTAAATTGGATCTTAAACAAAGAACTGAAGCTTTGTTCTTTTTATCCGTTACAGTCAGTGCTAGATGCAGTGGATAATGTTACTAAATATAAACAAGCAGACAATAGAGTTTGTTTTTCACACAGAGAATCTGGACCCACTCCCAATCATACTAGATTAAAAGAATTTCTCCCAATTTTGAATATATCTTAAACTGCAAGAGAATTCAGAAGTCCCTTTTTAATTCTTCATTAAATAGAAAGCAAATGGAGGTAAATGAACATTTCAATACTATGAATTTTTCCCCCCCTGTATTCAGGGATGTTAAGGCTAGTTTTCTTCTTCCACATAGGACACTAGAGATGAAAATAACTTTGAGACGTTATCTCAAATCCTGCATCCTTAACTCCAAGGAGAACATCATCCAAGCTGAGACAGATCCTATTTCCAGCAATCTTTTCTGGGGCATTCATGTGGTCCCCAGTTCCAGGAAGTTCTTCCTCACAGCCTAATATTTATTGCTGCAGCTTAAAACCATTTGGTAGTATCCTGGTATGATGGCAAAAGGGGAAAAAATTTCATTACAAACTTCATCAGAGTCCTGTGAAATGTTTACAATGCATCTCTCATCTCTTTCTTTCCCATAAGTAGGAAAGACATGCAAACAAGGAAAGTAGGTAGGCTTAAAAAGCAATGACTAACATACTCTATCGTCTTTATTCTTCTAAAGCCCCTCCTTCCAGATCTTAAAAAAATATTTAGCTGAGAATAACTTTTAAGGGTTCCCTGCATTAGCATCTGTTGGCATATTTTTACCATTCCTTCAAAGTTCTCTACTGTGCTTGATCTAAAAAGCAAAATAAAAAAACATAAAAAAAAATCTAAGCAGACACATTAAGATCTGTATGAGTATTGATAGCACTTTTTTCCAATTTCTTTTGCATTTTAGTTCATCTGATATGCAAAGTTCTTTCAGCAGGTCTAGAGTTCAGGCTGATTGGAGCATCACAGCTTTGATTTGACCACTTGTTTTTGTACAAGCAAGACCAATAGAAAAGAGATTTACCTCTTACCACAGACACCTGAGATGCCTGAGGGGAGTGGGCTGAGAAACAGTCTGGATTTTTCTATAAAGCAGATGAACTTTCTATCTCCAGGAAAGATCAAAGTGATGCAGCTTGGATTAGTGAGTCTAAGCTCTTACTTAAGGAGTCATAGAGTCACGAGGAGAAGAGACACTAAAGAGATGAATTACTGTATCTAAACATCAAAGAGAAGGAAAGACAGATAGTGGCTGAATATTTTAGCAGTATGGGGAAGGCACATGAGGGGAATAGTCAGATCTTATAGTGGTGCCTCAGGAGCAATGGTCCGTAGGGAGAGAGAGAGTAAGGAAGGATGGGAAGGAGGGAGTAAGGAAGGAAGAAAAAAACAAAAAACTTTCCCAAAAAAGGTAAGAGATGAAGAGAGTGAGGGAAGAAGAAAGGAAGGAAGGAAGGAAAGAAAGAAAAGAAGGAAAAACAAAAACTAAAATCTTTCCCCCAATAAAGAAGGAAGAAGTAAGCATTTCTTAAACACCTACCATGTGCCAGGCACTGTACTGAACACTTGGCAATTATTTCATTTAAACCTTACAACACCACTGTGAAGTAAGTATTATTATTTTATAGTTTAGGAAACAGAGGCAAATGCAGATTAAGTGCCTTGCCTAGGGTCACATAGATAGTAAGGGTTTGAGACCAGATTTGAATTCATCTTCCTGACTACAGGTCTAGTGCTCTATCCACTATACCATCTAGCTATCTCAAACTTGAGTTAGTTTCAATCTTGTCTGAAAAAAAAGAGCAACTGTGGATACCAAGAAATTCTGAAGATCATAGAGCTCATTTATTTTTCAAAATTTTGACCATTAACACTATGGTTACATCTTTAGGTGGCAAAACAGCTAGAGCCTGGAGTCAAGAAGAGCCAAGTACAATTCCTCCTTCAAGATTCTTCCCAGTTATATGACCCTGGCTAGGTCATTTAATTGCTGTCTGCCTCAGTTCCCCTATCTGTAAAGTGGAAATAATGATAGTACCTAACTCCCAGGGTTGGTTGTTGTGAGTATCAAATGAGATAATATTTATGTCAATTAAAAAACTTTATATAAATACAATTATATATCTACAATACATGCGAACATAATAGAATTACATGTTTATCATCTATAAAATATAAATAAAAAAGTACATATAAATGCTAGCAGCTCTCATCATCCTTATTATTTGGAGCATGATAGGAACAGAACTTTTAATCAAGATTCACTTGTAGGGGAGAATGTCATAAGCCACCTTTGCTAAAATATCAATATATTTGTGTCTCTAAGTAGCAATATTTTTTTTTTGCACATGCTAAAACTAGCCAGTGACTTCTGTTCACCTATCTTTAGTCCATCATGGTTGCTGCCAACTTTACCACTTCCAATTCTATTTTTAGTGCTGGCTTGAAGGACCTTGACTATAACAGAAGTTGGGAGAGGCTCACACCCACTTACAAAATTCATCAGCAAGACTTTCTTCCTCTAGTAGGACTAGGAGGACTTTTTCTCTATCATACACTATTTTCCTTTCCTTTCTTGGCAATGTCCAGGCTCTTAGATTGTGATAAAACCTTTCCATCCCTTTCTTTGATTAATGCATTTAGGAAGCACATTGAAAGTTCTGATCATTTCTTTTGCCTTGCAACCAGAATCCTACAATTTTAGGGTTGGAAGGGACTTTGATGATTATTTATTCCAGTTCCTTCATTTTCAAGATGATGAAACTGAGGGCCATTGAAGTAGAGTGAATTGTGAAAAGTCACATTGCCAGTAAGTGGCAGATCCGGAGGGGCAGAGTCCCTCAATCATCCTTTAATTCCTTCCAGGCTAAGTCATAAACAAATTGTTCCTTTCACCACCTCCTAGTTATGCCTTTGCATTGACATATCTTATCTTTGGGTTAATGTAGTTTCTCTCTGTTCCTTGAAATTATATGTGTGTTAAGGTAGATCTCCAAACTCACCTTTAGATCTTGAGACCAGTCCTCACTCAAAGACAGCTTTGTTCTTCTCTCTGGGCTTCTAGCCATCCATCACATCCTTCCCCAATTTTTATTGATTTTATCTACCCTTAAAATGTGGAAGCAACTACAGGGCATCAAAGACCTAAATACCTTAACATGACTCTGCTCATCTGTTACTAATGCACAGTGAATGCAAACATTAGCTAGCAAAGACAAAGGGGATAAGCACATTTAAGCCAGACCAATTTCCAGGGAAATCATTTTAAAAAACGTTCAGACAAGAGCTTCAAACACACACACTCACACACACACACACACACACACACACACTCACAATGATTTCCCCATGGATGTACTGTGTGCTTGTTGACACTATAATGCTGGCCTTAAATGCAGGATCTAATGGAAAAGAAAAATTAAGGGTAAGATTAAAAGAAATAAACAATTTACAATGAGGAGAAGCCATTTGTGTTATAGCACAAAGTCCCTCTTCAAGACTGGCCAGCCAGAGTCCACTGGCTGAAGATTCCACATGTTGGCAGTTGTTCACAGAAGCAGCATGTATGAGGATTCTAGAAAAAAAGAGAGGAAACTACTGCTTGCCATGACATTATCTATTCAATTGTGGGGATAGATTGCCAAATATTTCCTGGGAGGTAGGTTCTCACAGCATTATTTTTTCCCCTTTTTTACAGGTCTGAAAGGCTTGAGGCATAAGGTGGTATACAAATAATAAATAATTCCCTGTTCTTTTTAGTTTGCCTTTCTAGTCTTCTAAGCAATACTAGATGGGTCCACAACAAATTTAAGCTGTTAATCTCAATTGGACCCTTCTCTCTGTTGAGTAATTTTTTGGTGCATCTCTGGTTGACTACCAGTAATGTTCTCCACATGGGCTGTTTCAAACCATATGTACATTCCTTCAGGCCCAATTCAAGACATCTTTGCCACTTAATTCACTAAGAAGAATCTGACATGTTTTTCCTCAACTTTAATATGGCTATATTCTTAGTCCCATCCCCTCTTACCTTTGTCAGATCTGTAATTTAGCAACTATCTACCCCTGTCTTTCCCTCTTTACTGACTCCTTCGCCTCTGTCTATAAATATCTCTGAGTTTTCTTTATCCAATCTGCCTCCTTTCCCTACCCCCAACATGAACAACATTCAACCCTACTACCCCTTAAGGCCTCCTTCCTCAATCAATCAACAAGCATTTATTAAGGGCTTGCTATGCTTTACATACTATATAAGATGCTAGACAGTCCTTGTCCTCAAGGAGAGGAGGTATAACATGTTCATAGATAAAGGATAGAGAAAGAGTATATATATATGTACACTCTCTCTATATATGTGTGTGTGTGTGTGTGTGTGTGTGAGTGTGTGTATATATGTAAAATAAACACATAGTAACTTAGTGAGGTGCTAACAATTGGGGAAATCAGGGAAAACCTTCTTGAATGTGTGGACATAAGCTAAGGCATGAAGGGAAGTAGGAATTCCAAGAGACAGAGATGAGGAAGGAGAATATTCTGGACATAGGAAATAACCCATGTAAAAGAAAGGTCTGTAAGTAAGAGATAGAATCCTATGTATTTTGTTGTTTAGTCATGCCTGGGTTTTCATGACCCCATCTGGGATTTTCTTGGCAAAAATACTGGAGCAGTTTTCCATTTTCTTTTTCAGCTCATTTTACAGATGAGGAACAGAGGCAAACAGGGCTAAGTGACTTGCCCAGGGTCACACAGCCAGCAAGTTTCTAAGGCCAAATTTGAGTCTTTCTGACTCCAGGCTCAATACTCTATCCACTTTGCTACCTCGCTGCCCTATACTCTCTGTAGGAAGTAGCTAATCTCCTTCACTTCTCTGCACTTTCTCAGCACATACTCTCCTCCCTGATAGCTAATATTTGCATAGCACGTGCTATACTATGGGATAAGCACTTTACTAACACATTTGGTCCTCACAACAGCTAAGGGTGGTATAATTACCTCCAATTTATTGATAAGGAAACTGAGGCATATAGTGGTTAAGTGACTGGCCAGGAATCACACAGCTATCAGGGGTCTGAGACCATATCTGAATTCAAGTCTTCCTGATTTCAGGCCCAGTGCTCTATCCATGGTACCACTAGGTGCCCCTATGTATTTCCATCTGATTTCTGCCCTCAATACTCCATCGTGTGACCTTGGATCCACCGCTTAAATGTTTTGAGCCTTTGCTTTCTCATCTGTGAATTGACAGGTTTATCAGGAAACTATATCTCTATCTATAAAGCCATTCTCTGGAAGATCACCAAGGACCTCCTAATCTTATCATCCAACTCTTTTTTTCTTTTCAGTCCTGACCCATAGATGTCCACTTCATTTGACACTGTTATCTATTCCTTCCTTCTCAAAGTTTTCTTAATTTCCATGATCCTGTTTTCAAAATTCTAGTTTTCTTCCTCGCTCTTTGATCAGTTATAATGTCTCCTCTTCCTCCTTCTACACCTAGACTTGTGTGTCAAAAAACATCCAGCAGATGTATTGTCAATGATTTCTCTATGTGGATAAATTAGCCTAATGAAAAATGTCTTTTTAATACAAGTGTCTAGGTCAGTGCCAATCATTCTACACTTGGTAGAGAATTATGGCTGGTGCAGGAGACTTGGAAAAATGACCAAGAATATCAATAAAATAAAAGTAATAGAATTAATCTTACACAGTCATGGCTAAGGCAGGGAAGAGAAACACAGACACTAAGTATTTAAATAAATAAACAAAACAGGCAACTTCCTGACTTTCTCTCTGAGATTACCTTCTTTTTACACTGAGCGCATCTTATTTGTGTAAGTTTTAACATGTTGTTTCTTCTGTTAGGATGTGAATTTCTTGAGGGCAGGGATGGTATTTTTGCCTTTCTGTGTATCCTCAATGCTTAACATAGTGCCTGGCATGCAAAAACTGACAAAATGATCTTGCACTTAAAAAATGGGGAACTGGGATCATAAGTTTCTTTATGAAGTCTTGGCTTAAAAAAGATTATAAGAAAATAACAATTACACTGATACTGTACAAGTACACTGAATCTGTAAACTTAAAAAATAAATGACTACTGTGTATGAAAATATAAAAATAGCTAGGTGGCACAGCAGATAGAGCACCAGGCCTGGAGTCAGGAGGACTCATCTTTGTGAGTTCAAATCTGGCCTCAGACACTAGTTGTGTGACCCTGGGCAAGTCACTTACCTCTGTTTATCTCAGTTGCCTTGTTTGTAAAACAAGAGTTTTGTAAAATGAGTTGGAGAAGGAAATGGCAAACTACTCCAGTGTCTTTGCCAAGAAAACCCAAAATGGGTCACAAAGAATTGGACACAACTGAATGACAACAGAGGGAATAAGTATTTATTAAGTGCCAAGTACCATGCAAAGAAGTACTTTTAAATGCATATTATTTCATTTCAAAACGATATATTACATAACAATATAATAATATATATATTATATAAAAAATAGCATCTACCTGGCAGAGTTGTGAGGTAAATACCATTTTTATCCCCATTTTACAGATAAGGAAACCAAGCCAAACATGGGTTAAGTGACTTGCCCAGGGTCACACAATTATTAAGTGTCTGAGGTCAGATTTGAACTTGAGTGTTCCTGACTCCAGGCCTAGAACTCTATCCAATGGGCCACCTTGCTGTCTTAACTCAAAACAACTTAACTTTTAAAATATGTGGATGGCCTTCATGTTATCATTTTCCTTTTCACAATACTGCAAACATAATTGACATGACCGTATGTCAGGGAGATTTATCTGAGATGACCTCTGGCATTATTTTCAGCATCTAGTCTACAACAGAATTTAATTACATCTTTGCTTGACAACCAAATCTCTCTTGGACTGACAATGGTTGCCTTCGAGTCCAGTATCTTTAATATGTCAGGCTTTTCTCTGACATCTCTGAGCAATATGCTGGAATTCAATGCAACTGAATTGACCTGAGAGAAGTACCATTGTTCCAGGCATAGCTATAAGTTATATTTTGACAGTTTTGATTCAGGTTGGCTTCCCTGTGCTACCCCTCAGTTTTCAGTGAGTTTCTGGGGTTTGTTGTGATATATCTTTCTGTTCCCATTTGAAAATGATGCTCCAGAAAGTGCCATAGTTATATTTATGCATTAGCTATAACCAGAAGGACTATCACCCTTCTTCCTGAGCTTGTGAATAATGGTGGACAACCTTTTACTTGGCAGTTACAGACTCTGTTCAGAAAGCTCATAGTCTTTGATGCCTTTGCCTCTCAAGCACCATGATTTGGCTAAATGATTTGCTCCCATAGTCTTCTATTCCTGATTGTTTTCTATGGGTGACAATACCCATGCTATACTCTGCAAAAAGCAGGCAGAAGCAGAGGCATATGTCCTCTCCCTAGTTGGCTAGGCACATCTTTAGGATACCAAGTTGCTGAGTACAGCATGTAGGGCCTCAGGTGACTGCTGTCATCCTGAGAAAGCTGAAACAATGAAAGTTCCATTAAGATGATTCATAGGCCTCATGCCCCAGTGCCATCTTCAGGGAGGGGGATTCCTTTACCAAAGATGTATTTGTTTATTTTGCAAACTCAGTATCATGTGTGTATTCAGAGGCTTTTGGGTGGCATAGGGACTTTGTTAAAGTGCTTTGTTCTAAGATGAAGTAATGAAGGGGAGGGACTTGGGGAGGGGGGAAGAGTCACATTCAGAGCTGGGTTTTTAGCTTGAGGATAGTAACACCAGCCTATAGGGTACTGCTGTTCTAAACAAGGCAAGGGAAACTATGAAGAGAAAATTGTGCATATCTCCAGAGCTCTGGGTGTGTTTAATGAAGGAATGAATTTCTTTTCCCCAATGAGAGATTTAAGGACCATTAGAACCTTTGCTAGTTGCACATTAAGGCAAGTCTCTATTGAAATGTGCATAGGACTCCAGTCCACATTTGTTCCGAATTACTCTCCAATTATTTGTGTTTGTGGTATCTATGCTTATAACTTGGCGTGAACCAAGGGGAAAAAAAATCTCACCACCCAGAATGGACATGCTGGAAGAGATTTTTCATGCTGACCACCATAGCAGTGGTAAGGGAGTTTTCATAGTAGGATCCTTTGGATTTCTTATTTCTGAGATTCAGAGTGCAGGCTTGGGGTCACTAAATCTGGTCTTGGGAAATTCCTTGGGAAATCTGGTTGTTTTCCGCCTGTTGTGATCATAATAAATATTTAATTGGTAACCAACTGACTATCAAAGGACCAAACAAAAGTCATGTTAAAGTCAACATGGTTATTTATGTCGTAGCTACTGTCAAAAATTAACATGTAGATACTGAACACTTATGTTCAATTTTTACACTGGATCTGACCCTGAAGTGCAAAATCTAGTTATCAATTTGGCTTGTATGGTCAAGAAAGGAATCTTCTCTATATTGTGTTCCTGAATTTATTCAAGTCAATAAACATTTAAGTGCCTGGCACTGTGTTAAGCATTAGGGATACTAAGAAAAGCAAAAAAAAAAAAAAAAAAAACAACCCACAAAAAACAATCCCCCCTCCAAAAAAAACTATCCCTGTTCTCACTTCCTAGAGAAAACTGAGCCATCTCACTTAGGATCCTATCTTCCATGTCACATACCTCTTTGTGCTTTCTGCAATCCTTGTCTCCTTCCCTCCTATCTCAGAGAATGAATTGACTCTCATCCTTTTCAAAGCCAACTCTCTCATGTGTGTCCTAGGATCTAGTAGCTCCTCTCTCTGTTGGAATCCTGTTCCATCAATCATCTCTTATCTTCATTACTTACATCCAGTCTCATTCTCCTTTGCTGATTTCTGTTGCATCTCAGACATCCTCTTTCTTCTTCCTTCCATGAAGGAATGAAAAGGCACTTATTAAGTTTTTACTGTGTGCCAGATACTGTGCTAAGTGATGGGGTTGTCTAGAATAATACAAGAAGTATGGATCCATCTGTATGTCTAACACTTCAAATGCAGTATGTCTAGACAATTAAGACATTAATTCAAGTCTGGATCCATAGCATATTTTCCAAGGTGCAAACTCTCACTCCAAAAATTTAACAATGACTCTCTGGTTTCAGCCAGTTCTAACAAATCTCTGACACTGACACTTCTCAAGTTTATAGATCTTGATGCTTCCTTTTCTGTAGGTCTCCAAACTCTGTTTATTTCCCTCAGAAGTTCTTCACCTTTTTTTAATCTTGCTCTATCTCTTTTTTCTGATGGTTTCCCTGAAGTAAAGTCAGTTCTTTTGTTAATTCAGTCCTTAATTTAACTAGTTGATGAGACAACCTTTCCACCACTATAACTCTGGACCCCTTTACTCCTTCACTCCCCCCAGACTAAGTTTTGAATTTTAGCTCTAATATCAGTCCACCTTCACTGTCCATTGTTGACTGAAATAAACTAACAGGCATGGCACAGGGCCCTGGTTTTCTCTATTTGAAAAATAATTGAAGATGGTATAGGAGTAACAATATAAACTTACTAGTATTCTCTCCCCAAATTCAGCCAAATACATATAGAAATGACTCTAAACAAATTCTGAAGCAGCAGAACCCACAGAATGATGGAGTGAAACAAATTTCCAGCCCAAGACAGCCTGGAAGATCAATGGGAAGTGTCTATCACACAGTACTGGGAGTACAGCACAGTCCAGTGTAGGTCCCACCAGCACAGATGAGATCTGAATAGGTTTTCGGGAGGACTGAATCTCTGGTACTTGTGGTGGTTCCAGACTTCATGATCCCAAACTTCTGAGGACAAATTGGAAGGGCAATGGAAAAAAACAGTGGGACCTGTGTGAGAGAATAGAGTGGTCAGACCCCAACCCCAGGGAGGGCGAGGGGAGGGAGGAGACCATAGAGAAGGAGTCATGGCAGCAGCAGTTACAGTAACTGTTTCTGGAGCTCGAGGACCACAGATTGTGGGAAGATCGAGCAGCTGACGGTACACCTTCCACCCTCACTGGAAGCAGAGAACTACTTTGACAAAGAGTTCAAAAGTTAAGTAAATAGCTAGGAAAATGAGCAAAAGTGAGAAAAACAATCAGAAAATACAATCTTACTTTGTTGACAAGGAAGACCAAAGTATACAAATGTAAGACAACAAAGTCAAAGCTCCTACACCCAAAACCTCCAAGAAAATTATTCATGGTCTCAGGCCATGGAAGAGCTCAAAAAGGATTTTGAAAATCAAATGAGGGAAGTAGCAAAAAAATTGGGAAGAGAAATGAGAATGATGCAAGAAAATCATGAAAAATGACTCAACTGCTTGCTAAAGGAGCTTCCAAAAAGGCTGAAGAAAATAGCACTTTAAAAAATAGACTAAATCAAATGGCAAAAGAGATCCAAAAAATCAATGAGGAGAAAAATGCTTTAAAAAGCAGAATTAGTCAAATGGAAAAGGAGGTCTAAAAGCTCACTGAAGAAAATAATTCCTTAAAGATGAGAGTGGAGTAGATGGAAGCTAAAGATTTTATGAAAAATCAAAAAATTATAAAAACAAAGTTGAAGAAATGAAAACATAGAAGCCAATGTGAAATATTTCATTGGAAAAGCAACTGACCTGGATAATAGATCCAGGAGAGACAATTCAGAAAGTACTAGACTACATGAAAGCCAAAATCAGAAAACAAGCCTAGACATCATCTTTCAACAAATTATCAAGGAAAAGTACCCTGATATTCTAGAACTGTAAGGTAAAATAGATATTGAAAGAACCCATTGATCACCTCTTGAAAGAGATTCCAAAAGAAAAACTCCTAGGAACATTGTCACCAAATTCCAGAGCTTCCAAGTCAAAGACAAAATATTGCAAACAGCCAAAAAGAAACAATTTGAGTATTGTGAAAATACAATCAGGATAACACAAGATCTAACAAGCTACTACATTAAGGGATCAGAGGGCTTGGAATATGATATTCCAGAGGTCAAAAAAGCTAGGATTAAAACCAAAAATCACCTGCCCAGCAAACTAAGCCTGGAAAAATGGTCATCCAATGAAATAGAGGACTTCCAAGAATTTTTGTTGAAATAACCAAAGCTGAAAAGAAAATTTGACTTTCAAACACAAGAATCAAGAGAAGCATGAGAAGGTAAACAAGAAAGAGAAATTATAAGGGACTTACTAAAACTTAACTGTTTACATTCCTACAAGGAAAGATCATATTTGTAACTCTTGAGACTTTTCTCATTATTAGGGTAGTTGGAAGAATTATATACATAGAGACAGTACAGGGCAAATTGAATAGGTAGGGATGATATCTAAAAAAAAATGAAATGAAGGAGTGAGAGAGGAATATATTGGAAGGAAAAAGGGAAAAAATAGAATGGGGCAAATTATTTCACATAAAAGAGGCAAGAAGAAAGCTTTGTCAATGGAGGGGAAGAAGAGGGAGGTGAGAGGGAAAGAATGAACCTTACTCTCATTGGATTTGACTTAAAGAGGGAATAACATGCAAACTCAATTTGTTATGAAAATCTATCTTACACTACAGAGAAGTAAGGGGGAAGGGGATAAGTGGGGGTTAGGGGGGATGATAGAAGAGAGGGCAAGTGAGAGGAGGGGGTAATTAGAAGTAAACATTTTTGAGGAGGGATAGGGTCAAAAGAGAGAATAGAATAAATGAGGGGCAAGATAGGATGGAGGAAAACATAGTAGTCTGGGGAGAGAGGAAGGGAGAGTAGTTGGAAATCAAAGTTTTAAAAACAAATGTTAAAAATTGTTTTTACATGCAACTGGGAAGTAAGATATACCAGCAATGGGGTATAAAAATCTATCTTGCCCTATAAGAAAATAGAGGAGATGGGGATAGGTGAAGGGAGGGATGTGATAGAAGGGAGGGCAGATTGGAAGAACAGGTAATCAGAACTCATGCTATCTTGGAGGAGAGAGATGGGGAGAAAATTTGAAACTCAAAATCTTGTGGAAGTGTCTGTTGAAAATTGGAAATGAATAAATTTTTTAAAAAAGAAAAATAATTTATTGTTTTGCAATTTATTAAAATATTTATTGAGTATATGTATGTATCAATAAATGCAAATGAGCAAGAAACCTTACAAATTTCTTTAATACAACGTGGCTCCAGAGACTGTTTGACATGTTTGTATTTAAAAAGTGAAATATCATTAAAAGGCATAGCGGGCAGCTCGATGGTGCAGTGCCAAAACTGTTGCATCTAGAGTCAGGAAGACTCATAGTCATGAGTTCAAATTTGACCCCAGACACTTACTAGCCATGTTACCCTGGTCAGGTCATTTAACTCTGCCTTGAATTCCTCATCCATAAAGTGAGCTGGCAAAGGAAATGGCAAACTTCTCCAGTATCCTTTGCCAAGAAATTCCCAAAATGGGATCACAAAGGGTCAAAAACAACTGGAGAGCAACGAACGGCCCAGCAGATAAAGAGCTGGCTATAAAGACTGGCAAATCTGGATTCGTTTATTCTCTGATATAGCATTTGCTATGTGATCACAAGCAAATGAATAATAAGCAGTAATTATGTAGCACTTTAAGTTTGACAAAGCAATTTACAAATAAATCATTTGACCCTCACAATAACCCTAGAAGGTAGGGGCTGTTATTATTCCTATTTTATAATTTAAAAAACTGAGGTGTACAGAGATTAAGTGACTTGCCCAGGTGAATAGCTAAGGCTGGATTTGAACTTAGATCTTCCTGATTCCAGCTCCAGCCTTCTGCCCACTGCAACACCCAGCTACTGTATATATATGTACATAGTTATTTCCATGTTGTCTGCCCCCATTAGAATGTAAACTGTTGAGAACAGGCACTATTTTTGCTTTCCTTTGTATCCTCAGAGCTTAGTACCATGCCTCACACATAGCACTTAAATGCTTGTGGACAGGTGCAATTAGTCTGGTGTCCCTTGAAAAGTATAAATTATAAAAGAATTACTACTATATATTAGCAGAGGAAGTTTCTACCCTAGAAACCCCCTTCCATATATACACAGACCCATATTCCTCCAAAATAATTTTATCCTTTTAAAGGGTAAAAATGACAATATTACAAATATATTCCTAATTAATACACAGTCACTTGATCCAAATGGGAAGTTACTCTCCATGTTAAAAAAAAAAATTGTTGCAAACTCCTAGACAAAACACAGATGGCAGGTTTGCACAGTCAGGCATCATTTGGTAAATACAGACATCTCCACACCCACAGGTTTTCATAAACACCCAATATCCTTGTTTGATTGCTGCATAGCTGTGGTTTCAGACTGCCATCACTTCATCACTTAGATGAATTCCCCTCCTTTACTTTCTTTTGAAATACAAAATGAGAATGGGGTGAAGTGTAGCATGTTTCTATGTTGTCCATTTAGGTTACGTATATGTCCACATGAATTTATGTAAATACAACTTGAGGGGAGACATGAATAGCTATCTCTGGAGTCTGGACCACTCCTCTCCGAAAGGGAGTAATTCCTGCAGAAAGGGGAGACAGAAGACTGGGGCCACTAGGCTAGCCATTGGGCTCGCTTCAGTGAGGAGGCACCAATATCTATCTTCCCCCATAAAAATTGTTAGTCTAACAGAAATTATTTCATTCTTTGGTTGTAGTTGCTTTCCAGGTCACTGTTCCTTAAAGAGGAAGGAAAATCTGATGCTTATATTTGAAGTCTTGACCTCTTCCCACCAAATGCTATACAAAAGATCATCACAGATAGTAAATAAAAAGTAAAGCCATTTATCCAATCAGATAGCAAAGATAAATTGGAAACATTATGCAAATTAGAATTAGAAATTAGAATACACCATAAAATAGAAAGAGAGAATGAGTCTCCCACTGAGAACGATTTATCTCAGCTCAAAAATATCTCAAAGATGTGAGAAAAAGTCCCTGATCTTTCCCGAGGGGAAATTCCCCAAAGTCTATTGCAAGGGAAACTGGAAATCAGGGACATGTTGAGATAATAGACCTTTCTTTGTGGGTGCCACTTTCCAAAATTTGTCTCTGTCTCTTGCTCTCTATCTTCATCTGTTTTTTCTCTCTCCCTTCCCCAAAGAGGGTCTAGAACCACCTGTGTCCCCTCTTGAAACAGAAAGTAAAAGGTCTGTGCCCTCCTAAACTCTCCTACCAACTTCGCCTCTCATGCTGGCACATGCCATCATCTCCATTAATGAAAAGAATCTTATGCAAATGAGTCAAACTTGATCCCTGGGTTACAAAAATAAATCCTTTTCACTTCCAAAAGACCTTGTTCACTACCCTAGTGGTTCAGCACTCAGGCTAGAAGTGAAACACAAAGGAAGAAACATTAAAATTCAGATTCTTTTATGGGGCTAAATTCTTTGCTCACTATGTGTTGAGCCTTGTATCATTGCTATGGTGGTGGAAAGTGGGGAAGGGAAACCCAGGACCATCATCCATTCATTCCTTCAAGAAATAGCTAATAAATAACTTCCTATGGGAAAGGTACTATCTAGGAAGTACAAAGGTAAAGAATACATAGTCCCTGTTCTTAATGGGCTTATCATTTAGTTTAGTACATGATCTTAGGCAATTATCCTAGCTACCACTTTTAAGGGCAGGCTGAGTCTCCAGAGAGTAGTGGCTACTCCATCCCCCAGGGTTCTAGGGGTAGCCCTGAGGGCTGGGGATAATACCCAATAGTTCAAAATCCCTCATAATTGTGTTTCCTGCCATGATTATCAATTGATACAATTTGCTCAGTCAGACTTAATTTAGAAAAGAAGTTATTCTTATTTAGAACAGAAGTTTTCTTTTAGAAAAGAAGTTATTTACTAAGATGATATAGTATGAATAATATGGTACAAAACATTCCCACCAAAGTCCATGACACACTATCCCTTTTCTCTCTGTCTCTGTCTCTCTGTCTCTCTCTCTCTCTCTCTCTCTCTCTCTCTCTCTCTCTCTCTCTATATATATATATATATATATATATGTATATATATATATATATATATACATATATATATATATATATGTACGTATATATGTCCAGGGTTCAAGCTGATTGGATGAAGTCTCTTGTTCCTTTCTGTGAGGTGTTCAAGGATCTCCCTATAACTTCTTGAATTTGCCTTCTGGAACCACAACCAGTCTCTTCTCACTTCCCCACAAATATCCAGCCACTTTTCTTTTAGGACATGATGCTAGGAGGCTGTTGGAAGAGTAGAAGTCCAAATTCTCTAGAGTCTTCTGAACTTGCAAGGTCCTCTTCCAGGAGAGAATTCTCAGGTTGAAACTAAAAGCACTGTCCTCCCTCCCCAAGTTGTTACTCTTTAGGGAGTGTGCTAGAATGCTTTCTCCTGGCTTGCATTTCCTCTCCTGGACCCAAACTAGCTTAAAATTTTAGATTCCTAGCAATGACCAGATTTCCTCAGCAATCAGAACATACTTCCCAGTGCAAGGCCAGTTGATCAAGGACCTCCCTTCCCTACTTAGTCTAAGGACTTTGATAGATTGATTGGAACACACCCATCACCTAGTTACATATAAAATGTGATTTGATTTATTCACTAAAACCTCCTCTACCCTTACTGGAGTAGAGGAGATAAAGTCTGCTTTCAGAAGTTCCCAATCTAGGTGATGATATGGTATCCATCTCTGTGGAGTATTTTATAGGGGAGACAATCTCTGAAGTGAGACTCAATGACCCTGCCTAATAATTAAGTGATTGGGCATGGGGGTGGGTTTAAAATATGTAGATCTTTGAATAGGATTTAGTCAAGGTAGTGTGATTTCATTGGCATAAGGAATTCCTATTATGTGGAAACACCCTCTATTATTGAAAGCAAGTACCTTCTCTATACAGTGAGCCATTTCTTGTAATGGTCCCAATCTTATAGCTCCTAGAAAATAAAGGCAGTTTTGGAGAGTTTTCCAGGGCACTAAGAGACTCCCTAGGGTCATGTAGTTAGGATGTGTCAGATGTAGAACTAGAACTCAAGTTTTTCTGTTCTGATGTCAGCTCTTTATCCACTCTCTATGTTGGAGATATTTGAACATATGCCCATGAATTCTTGCTCAGCTACAAAAATTTTTTCCTCAAATTTATTTTTTAAAAAAAGTTTGCTTTGAGCTGAGACTGGAATACTTGGCCCCAAGAATTATTTTTCAAAAGGCTGAAAGCCATTGAAAATGGAAATATAATGGGGGTTTGCATGTAACCATTACCCTCATGTTTGCTGCTGCAAAGGATCTGACTCCAGAAATAACATGAGCAGCTGTGACTACTAACATACACTCTTCTCCTAAACTCTGAACCTTAGGCTTTAGGAACAGACAGATTGTCTCGAGGGTGATAGAGTCGGGTGGGGATAGATAAGAAAAGAATTTTCAATTTTATCTCCTCTCCACCCCCACTCCTGACTTCTATAAGATGTTTCATTTCACTTGTGGCCTGGCCTGGCCAGGTACAGTACTCTAGGTTTGTGCATGCCTTTCTGGCCTCTGCAGGGGAGCTACATACCAGATTAGACACATGCATGGTCTGGGTTAGGGAGGAGGTGGAGTGCAAAGCTGTGATGTCCTGGAATTGTGTGTCTTGTGGTTGAATACTCAAGATTTTGACGTAAGAGAATTAATATACGGCAGAACCTCAAACCCACTGCAAACACCCTGAGACTGCTTCTTGAAAAAGTGTACAGGGACCTATTCTGCAAGTATACAGTTTCTCATTTAGTGTGGTTATGTCTGTGCTGGGAGAGATGGATGCCAGGAGACTTGTAACCCCAGTATAGACATTTTATATCTCTAAGGCTCTGAGTAGAGATGGATAGAGGAGAAGGAATAAAAGAGAGAAGGGGAAAAGAACTGAAATGACCATCAAGCAGCTGAGCAATAAACTTCATGTCATACCAAGGGCAGCTAGGTAGTGCAGTGGATTGGACACTGGCCCAGTAGTCAGGACAGACTTAAGTTCAAATCTGATCCCAGACACTTACTGTCTACCCTGGGTAAGTCACTAAATCTCTCTTTGCCTCAGTTTCCTCATCTGTAAAATGGAGAGGAAAATAACAGCACTTATTGTGAGGATTAAATGAGTCATAACTTAGCGCAGTGCCTGGGACATAGTAAGCATTGTACAAATACTACCACTTGATATCTCTACAGCTCTCTCCCCTAATCCCACTCCTTGGATAAAATTGAGGTAGATATTAGCTTTCTTTTTATTTCAAGTTCACTGATTCTTGAAAACTGCTTCCAGATAATAGGCACCATGGGAACTGGGAGGGGACTAGTGAGAACTTCCTTACTAACTGAATGAATCTTGTCCTTTACGTGGCCTGAGTCTCTCCCTCAAATACGAGTCCCTCAAAACTATGCTCAGTTCAAGACACACTTTAGATCAACAGCAATTTAAAGCCAATGCTCTGATATTGCTTTTTTACCAATACATAATAATAGCTATCTGTAAAAGGATTTGAACTCAGGCTTTCCCAACTCCAGGCAGTATTCTATCCATTGGACCACCTACCTGCCCAAATCACCTACCCAACCAAACCTTAGGAAATATTCACTAAAAATAAAAGTATTTAGTTAAATAGACTAGAAAAATAAATGTCAAGGAAACTGCACACCCCCTCTAGACAAACAGGGATACACCCTCTCACAGGAAGAAAAGAAAGGATAAACATAACCTGGGCAACTCATTCTTTTAGGATTATATCATAACAAGAACCTAGTACTGCTTCTCTACAGAGCTACTGATGGCATTTGCTGGACATTTTTTTCTTCCATGTTACCATCTGCTGCTCCTCTGCTGAATTATTGCCTTTATATGGCTTTTTTACAGGATGTTCAAGGAGGACTAGCACCTCTGATATGAGGTATTGCTGAACCATCTCAGGGCTGCTCATCCACTGTTGGTATCTACCTTTTATGAACCTCTCACCTGTGGCTCCAAGAAGCTGGAGCATGCACAGTGCCCACACTCCTGTAAACTGTCTGGGCAGGCAGGCTAACCCAGGTTGAAGGTAACCAACAGAATTCAAACCCCTCAGTGAGTTAGGGAGAGTTCCAGTACAAATGTGATTTCCCCCAGTGAATGGGCAGATGAGAACAATTTGTTCCAACGGTCATGAAGGCAGCTGAAGCAGGTGTCTTGGAGTGCTTAGAAGTTGGTCAGAACTCAAAGATTCCAAGGTTGTCCACTGCATCTTGGGCCATCACCAGTCATCTTGACTTTTGTCTTACCATTGGACTTCAATAACTCTAGAAGAGTGAGACTGATTACTTTGTGCAACTCTGTCTCATTTAAATCCAATTCATGCATGAGTCAAGTCATCAACCATGATATCACTGGTCCTTTGTGAAAATGGACAAATATGTGGCTTCTTTACAGAAGAGAGGCTGGTCACTCTTTTTGTGAGTGTCCTCTAGACCAGCAGTAACAAACTCAAATAGAAAAGGAGGACCACATACATAAGTATCCCTGTGGGGTCCCATATTGACTTTAAAAAGTTATATATTAACGTTATCTATATTCTATTGTGTTTTTCTAATTTTGTTAAATATTTCCCAATTACATTGTAGTCTGGTTCAGGCTATAGTGGAAGTGTTACCAGCATGACACCTGCTCTAGAATCTTAAACTATGAGTCATGACCCCATATAGGTCTCTATTAATGTTTAAGAAATGTTGAAGGGGTAAAAGTGGAAAAAGTTTAAGAAGCCATGCTCTAGATGACATCTTCATGGCTATTTCAGCTCTTCTATGAGTCAGATCCACAGCCACACTCAGACCACAGTAAGAGTTGAGTTTCTTCATGTCCCCTTCACCAGGTTCCCCAGGCCCATATAATATATGAGATCTGGGTTTGGATGAGTAAATTTCTTTCAGCTCCCATCCTACTTCTGAAACTAGGATCATGATAATTACTCAAAAATTTCATTTAGAGAGACTAAAAGGGGTGGAATAAAGTTGACAATGTTTTCCTTAATGTCTGCAGTTTCCTTCTGTACAAATAAGAATGTATACTGTTTCCAAATGTATAAACAGAAATCATCACCAAAAATACCATTACCAAACATATTGGGTAATTCCTCAGTAAACGGTGCTATATTAGGCTTTCTATAGAGCAGATCACACCTGCCTTTTGGATGTTATCATCAGTATTCCTGTAGATTTCCTATTATTTAAATATAGGGCTCTGAGCTCAAAAAACTGTTGATTTTTCAGGGCAAGGCACGTTTCATATGTCTGAATAGTTTTTCTCATCCGCCGTGCATTTGTGACTATAAATTAAGAGCAAGGAAACATGTCACTAGATACCTTCACACCAATGCTATAATACTGAATTAAATCATATTTCTATGTGACTTTGATTTCTCTGGGAATTACCCAGGAATGAATGAGAAAAAATCTTTATAGATCCTAAATCTTCCCGAGACAAATATTGTTTCATAGAAGAATGAGTCTTCTTTGGGAATTGTACAAATTCAATCTTGTCTTTGAAAGCATTTTAGACAATTAATTAGTTTCAAAACACTACAGACTTTGAGACATGGAGGCATTTGAATAAAGGATCCAGGAGCAGAATTTACAGTCCTGAAGATCTCCAGATAGAACCTCATCCATCCGGGACATCTTAGGGACAAAGTTGGAGAAAGGGTAATAGGGAGGATGAGGCTCTGAATAATCATTTAATCTATGGTGTTCATCAGCCTCATTACCTGCCTGGGAATACTTAGCCACACATTTCAAGAGTCTTTTCTGTGCTGCCAAATCATAGTGGAGTTAGATCAAAACAATCTGAAGTAGCAACAAGGTATTCCCTCTCCTCAATTTAGACTTTCTTTGTTGTCCGTTTCCATCTCTCCTTTTTCTTCTCTTCTCAATATATTCCCTTTCTTTCAAAGTTTCTTCCCTACCCTACTCCTATCCCTCAAGAAATATATCCTGAATAGCTATTAGGAAAGGACTATCACAGAAACCTCACATAGAGAACAGAAAAGGAGAATCGGAAGGTAGAGGAAAGTCAGTTTGTTGATTTCCATTTGGTCCATTTGATTTCTATTACTTCTCTGCCTTAATTGTTTCAGACTCTAGACATATAGAGTCATGCTAATTTCCATGATAAGATTACAATATCATGTACAGAACACTGACAAAGTATCACATGAAGTCCATAGAGTGATTCTCTTGAAATTAGAAATATCTTAATCCTGCGTAAGACACTTATTAGTTGTGTGACCCCCTAGCCTCAGGTTTCCTCATCTATAAAATGGAAATAAAAATAACATCTACTTCCCAGGATTGCTATAAGGATCAAATGAAATAAATATATGTAATGTTCTTTGGAAAAATAAAAAAAATATTATTTTCCCCCTAGCAATGAGATAATGCCACCACATAGTAGGAACTTGATAAATATTTGTCGCCTTAATATAGTCAGTTTCATTCACTGTGAAAGTGTAACTCCAGGGTCTCCTTTTTCTACCCCTACAACTTCCCATTTGGCTGAGATGTACAGTTAATTAAGCCGTCTTTGGATATCTTTTCAAGGTTTTGGAGCTCTCACTCCCCAAATCTCAGAAAACTTTATACCTTGGTCCTAACTTTGCAAGAAGCACGTTCTGTCTGAGGTACACTGAGAAACAGAAAATTCCACCCAGTCTTCACCCTCTGGAGGAGACAAGGCTGGAACAGATGGGATGAAATCAAATTTAAACAAGTTTTAAACACTTACTAAGAAACATAAACAATTACAAATAAATACCAAACAAACTGGGTCCACAGATGGTAAAGGCAGATTGCTGATTAGATCTAAGCAAGATTTGTCCAGAAAAAAAAAAATCAGAGGTGTTGAGTTTAGAGCAGCTTAATAAAAAAGGACTTAAATGTTTAGTTCTTTGTTTTGGTGCTTGTTTCAGGCAAGCACTCCTCATCAAAAACCAGGAGAGCATTTGGATGTGGATCAGAACTTCTAATTGGCTGTTCTCGTTTGCCTCTTGTCTTTCCTTCGCACCTTACTGGGAAATATTTGTAGAGAGGAGGGTATTTCCCAGAGCCAATAGCACTTGGGTGTCCCGAGTGGGACTTATAGGAGGCACTTTTCTGCATTGCATAGATATCCTAAGGAGGAGCATATTTTAAGTTGCAATTTTTTGCCTCTTTGGCCCTAAAGTGTTTTCAAAAGAGAGACAGGGTTGGAGTTCCCTTTGCCAAAGTTTTAAACAGTTGCTCTCATTGTCTGTTTCCTCTCTCCATCTTTTCCCTTCCTTATGGAGCTTTCTGCGTCAAAGTGTGAAAATTACAAATCCCGAGGAACTGCGATCAGAACTCTACCTAGGGAAACTTTAAACTATCCTTGCCATAAATATCTCTCCAAGGCAGCCTGACGTCAGAGCCTGGGAGGGTGGGAGAAGAGAGAGGAGAGAGGTTGGTCTGAAAGTGAAAACAGCAGTGGTTTCAATCCGAGTACTGTACAGTACAGAGAGGAAAGAGGAGGAGAAGGACAAGAGGCACTCTGTGTGGATTATAGAACTACAGAAGTCGAGGAGCCAGGACGAAGCTATGGGATACACGGTGTAAGTGCGACAGTCTCAGCCTCTCTAGTCTCTATTTCATGATGTTGGGAGGATGGCGGATGAAAATAAGGAGCAACATTTTTAAAAACTTTCTCTTCGATCTTAAGAGGGGTTGGAAAATACTGCTCTGCTTTGGGGAAGCTGTTTTGTTTCTTCTAAGTGTACATAGGAGCTGTGGACATTTGGGATTCTGTTACTGCTGCTGCTGTTGCTGTGTGTGTGTGTGTGTGTGTGTGTGTGTGTGTGTGTGTGTGTGTGTTGGCACATTTGTATAAAGGAAATGTCTTTGGAAAACTTTAAGAGGAGAGGGGGAGAGAAAGATTTGTGGATTTGAAATCTGACTCCCTGATTGTCACAGGAGCGTCAACCCAAAATGAACTCTCCCAACCCCTAAATACTGGCAACTTTCCTGTGGCTTTTCCCCAGTTCAGGGTCCCCAACTGGCTCCTTGGGTTGATTGGGTTTTAACTCTTTCCAGACTCAGTTCCCAGCCGTGTACAAGCTGCCTTGACTGCAGATGGGCAGAACGAGCAGTATCTGTTCCCCTCTTGGTGGTAGTGGAAGCTGTCTTTAGTCTGGTCCTGTGGCTTGAGCTACTCAGGAGGAAGAATGCCAGGGACTGGGGAGGGGAAAGGCATTTGGAAATAAGCTCCTTGAGTTTATAAGCCTCAGCATCCCCAGTTAGCTACTGCATAACTTTGTTGTTTGGGTTTGACATTTAGGGGAGTTTGCACTGTAATTTATATAAGGAAGGAATCAATCTGGGGGACAGGTAATTTGTGAGGAGGATGAAAAGGAAGAGGAGGGGGGAAAAGTGGAGGAGGAAGAGGGGGAAGAGGAGGGCATAGACTCTGGCACAAGCTAGATCCCCAGAAGGCGGGGAGTGGGCTGGATGTCTTTGGCACATCTGTCCCACAGCAGTGTGGGTGCTGGGTACCCCGGGGAGTGTGCAGTGCCCCAAACAAGATGTGAGCCTGTAACATAAAGAGAAGTATCTGAGCTGTGGGGTGGAGAGAAAGATTTTTATCAAAATTGAACACAGATTGCTGAGGTCTGGGCTTAGTTAACCCTTCCCTTTGCCTTGTACACTCATCCAACATACTCTGATTAATGCAAGAATAGTTCTGCAGGGGGATACATGGAAGAATCCTTGTAGTTTCCCCTGAATTACATCTGAGAAGAATGACATCCTTAAATCCATAAATATTTGAACATATTCCTTGATTTCCTCCCAACCCCATCTAAACTTCATAGTTTGGTGTCTGTTTTGGGGAGGTTTCTTTCTGAAGACTGCTTTTCCTGAAGAAGGGGATTTACCTTGGGACTTAACCTGAAAGAAACATGTTTTGCTCATGTGGAAGAGGGGCAAAAATGTATTGGGTCAGGATTACACAATACATGACTCTCTGATGTCAATAGTCAGTTTCGACAAACAAGAGACCACAGAAGAGATTATTTTCAGCTTTCATCTAAGAGAGTTTCTTTCTGGTTTGGCATTTACAACAGAAATTTTGGTGGGAGGGGGACTGAGGGAGTTGGTTGTTAGTATCCTTTGGATTAGTTGATTGGAAAATTTACTAGATTCTTTTCATATGAAGGAAATTCCAACAAATGGACTTATGTTTTGAAGTGTTTTGGACTAAGATTCTATTAAATACTAGACAAAGTGATTTTTTTTTAAGAATGAGAGAACTTAAGCAAGTGGAAATTATTAATTAATTCAAATCCTGGAGGACATTGGCATTTGGGTGTTTAGGAACCAAATGAAATTATTATGTGCAAATACGGCTGTATTGGTATTAGCACTTGTATACTCATGCTTTTCTCTGTGGTAATGTGCCCATGTATATATGGGTATGCAATAGGAGAAAGGGACTGGGCTTCAGAAGGGATGAGTGTTCATGTGCACAGTACTTCATCTATTAATGGGGGTGATAACTACATGGTATTCATTCATTTAAAAAGTTATCTCATGCTGCCTCTCTATTGCTTATCAGACATCTTGATCTGGGTGTCCAGTAGACATTTTAAAGTCAACATGTCCAAAACTAATCCATTATCTTTTTTTCCCCAAATACCCTCCACCCCTATCCAAACTTCCCCATTACTACTGAGAGTATCCCTGTCTTCCTAATCTCCTAGGTTTGAAACCTAGGTGTCATCCTTGACTCCTCATTCTCTTTCATTCCCCATATGAAATCAGTTGCCAAGGTCTGATTTCACCTTTATGGCATCTCCAAAATACACTTCCTTCTCTCCTCTGATACTGCAGAAAGGATACAGGCCTTCATGTTGTCACACTTGGCCTATTGCAATAGCCTGAAAATTAGTCTGCCTGACTCAAGTCTCTCTCCAATCCATCCTTGATTCAACTGTTAAAGTAATTTTCTTAAAGCATAAACCCTACTATGTCATCCCTTCCTAATCATTAAACTCCAGTGTTTTCCTATGAGCTTCAGGATAAAATATAAATTTCTCTGTTTGGTATTCAAAACCTTTTATAACCTGTTTCTTTCCTCTTTCCAGTCTTCTTGGACCTCACCCTCCCTCAAGTACTTTTGATCCAGTGATATTGGACACAGTGACCTTGCTTTTCATCAAACAAGAGGCTCCATTCCTTGGTTTCAAGTAGGCTGTGTCCCATGAATAGAAACCTCTCCTTCCTCATCTCCACCTCCTGGCTTTCTTCAAGACCTAACTAAAATCCCTCCATCTAGAGGAAGCCTTTTTCCATTCTTCTTGATCCTAGTGACTTCTCTCGATTGGTTATTTCTTTCTAATCCTGTATATAGTCCATAGGTACCTAGTTATTTGCCTGTTGTCTTCCTCCATTAGAATGTGAACTCTTTGAGAAAAGAACTTTCTTTTTCCTTTCTTTGTATTCCCAAGCCATAGCACAATATCTGGCACACAGTAGGAGCTTAATAAATACTTATTGACTGACTGACTGATGACTCTCTGGTTCTCAAGGAATGAATTTGGCTCACTGATAAAACATCAAAGTCTGGTAAGGTGGGTGATCCTAAGACAAAACTTTTTTTTTCCATCTTGAGTAACAATGACTAGGCAAAGAGCAATATCCAATAGGGACAAAGAATGCACAGAATATTTCATAGAAAGGTTATGACATAGAAAAAAGGGAGCTAATTAAGGAATACAAGAATATATGGTATGTTGTGGGTGAGTAGGAAGAGAGTAGATAATAACTTTGAAGAATGGCAGGCAGGGTCCTTCTTCCAATGAGAATCGCTCATGCTCTTTAATCTGCCACTAATCCCCAAGAAAGTGAATGCTACATGAGACAGGATAGATAATTTCATCACTAAGTAACCTTAAATGACTAGGCTATGCCAAAGATATGAGCATAGATAAGCATTTGGAAGGTGGGGATGTGAAGGAAGGATGGTTCATGGGTAGAAACTTTAACAAAGTGTCATAGAGCTAGCACTAGAAGAACTTGGAAGCCATCTAATACCACCCTCTTTATTGTACAGACTAGGAAACTGAGATCCAAGGAGAATAAATGATTTACCAAGTTCCCGAAAGTAACGTCAAAAGTGGGGATTTGTATCCTGGTCCTCTGACTCCTAAACCAGAGCTTTCTCTTATATTAACCAAAGGAGTCAATTGATAATATTTTAAAATTAATCCTTCTATCGCTTCCTGTGAAAACCAAAACCAAAACCCTTGAGAGGGCATTGATGATTAAGAAGAATTGGACCTCCATGATAGTCATGCTCCAGGTTGAAGAATTCTCAACTAATATCAAATGTAAGAGGCTTGAGAGAAAGGATGCAACTTGGCATTGTCTCTTTTGTTGATGTGGTATCACAGGAGGGTCAATGGGGTCCTGAACAATCTTTGTGTTTACAAAGAAGTATATCCTAGATGGAAAAGTCCTTACTGTTTCTTCTGTTTGGAAAATATTGTCTAGACAACCACTGGCCATTTCAAACTAGATTTCCCGTAGACATCTCAAACTCAACATGTTCAAGTTAAAACTCATTATCTCCACCCTCCCCCTCAAACTCTCCCCTATTCCAAATTTCCTTATTTCTTTTGAAGATGCCACCATTCTTCTAGGCTCCTGGATTCATAACCTTGGCATTGTCTTCCATTCCTTGTTATTATTTATCCCTTAAACACATCCACATACCCAATCAGTCACCAGTTCTTACCTTTTCTTCCTCTACCACAGCTCTTACATCTGACCCTTTCTCTCTACCCATATGGCCACCACCACCTTATTTTAGCCCCTCCTCATTTCTCACCTAGACTGTTACAATATCTTCTTGATTGGGTTCCTGCCTAAAACCTCTTCCCATTCTTTTCCATCTTCTTCACAGCTGTCAGAGTGATTTTCCTTAAATGCAAATCGAATTATATCATTCTCTCACTCAATAAACTACAATGACTCCCTATTGTCTCTAGGATAAAATGGAAACCCTTCTGTTTAGCTTTTTAAAACCAACACCATCTATCTTTCCAAATTCATTTTGCATCTTTCCTCTTTCTTCACTCTAAAGTCCACCAAAATGACCTTCCTTCTGTTCCTCACACAGGAAATGCCATCTCTCATCATCATGCTTCTGCACGAATTGTTTACAGATTCCCTATGTCTATAATCTATTCCCTTATTACTTGTGACTCATAGAATTACTCTCTTCCTTCAAGGATCCGCTCAAGTACCACTTTCTCCATGAAGCCTTTCTTGGTGCCTCTACCTCATGGCCATCCTCTCTAATTGCTTTCTATTTAATGGATGCACTTGTTTTCTCCATTGAATATAAACTCTTGAAGAGTAAGAACTATTTCGTTCTTTCTGCTGATGTTCTCAGCACCTTGCATGGACTTAATATTTGAGTCAATAAGCAGGTACGAAGCATCTACTATATGCCAGATACTGCATTAGGTGCTAGAGATATAAAGAAAGGTGATAACAGTCCCCGTCCTCAAAGACTTCACAATCTAATGGATAGAGAAAGCATGTAAATAACTATGTAAAATAGGATAAATTTGCAGATAATTTCAAAGAAATTTGTTCTTATTCAGTCACATGCAAGTCTTAGTGACTCCATTTGTGGTTTTCTTGGCCAACATACTGAAGTGGTTTGCCATTTCCTTTTCCAGCTCGTTGCACAGCTGAGGAAACTGAGGCAAACAGTTACACTGCTTATAAGTGTCTGAGGTCAGATTTGAACTCAGAAAGATGAGTCGTCCTGACTTCAGGCCTGGTACTGTATTCATTACACCACCTAAATGACCCAATTTCAAAGAGAAAGCGCTAGCAAACAAGGAAGGTCAGGAGAGGCTTCTTCCAGAAGGTAGGATTTTATCTGAGACTTGAAGGAAGCCAGAGAAGCCAGGAAGAAGAGAAAAGAGCAGATAATATTCAAGACCTGGAGGTACACAGCTGGTGAAAATGCAGTTTCTAGAAATGGTGTATCTTGTGTAAGGAAGAGCAAAGCGGTCAGTGTCACTGAATTGTAGAGCATATGGAGGGGAGCAAGGTGTAAGAAGACTGGGTCTGAGCTTAATAAATGCTTGGTGATTTATGGATTGATTGCTGGCATTTGAATAATGAAAGGGCTCCCCAGACTGGAAACTCTTGTATTCACATTTAGCCATAGCGATCTGCATTTCCTCTAAGGTTTAAGTTAGTTTCAACTTCTACTTTATAACCAGGAGAAATTGTATACCTGTGAACATAGCTCCAGAGTTAGTGATCAGAAGCCAGGATTTGAGTCCCAGATGTGCTGTATGGGACTCACACAGTATTTATGGAACTTGGTATCCCTATTTCTAACTCTATATTGCTTAATTTCTATAAGCCTTGATTTTTCTATATATAAAATGAGGACAGTAATATTCATGCTACAGAGTTGTTAGCAGGGTTAGTCCAAAGGTCAAATGAAATTATTTTTGTTCAATTGTGTCTGATTCTTTGTGACCCCGTTTGGGGTTTTCTTGGCAGAGATGTTATTGTGGTTTACCATTTCCTTCGCCAGATCATTTTACAGATAAGGAAACTGAGGCAAACAGGACTAAGTGATTTGCCCAGGGTCACATGGCTAGTAAGTGTTTGAAGCTGGATTTGAATTCAGGAAGCTGAATCTTCCTGAACCCAGATCTCAGGCTTTATCCACTGCACCACCAAGTTGCTCCAGTGAAATTTTATCTCTGTCTGTCCGTCTGTCTGTCTGTCTGTCTGAATAAAGTATTTTAGAAGCAACATAGCTCTGAATCAGTCTCAGATGTCATCATTCCCCATCCTTCTGGGTTGTATAGATGTTGAACTCTGGATCTCAAGTCAGTTAGCCACATTTTCTGTCATAAGTTCCCATTGCCACTTCCCCAGTTCTAGAACACAGGCCAACAGTACAAACTACTAAACAGACCTTGCTGGCTTAAAGGTGGTAGAAGGAAGGAATGAGTTAGACTCTTTGAGTACTGTAGGTATTTAAACCGGGCTATCATTCTCATTACTCTGTCTAGGATTTGGAAGATTGGCTTGAGAGCAGAAGAGACCCACTAATCATTAAGAGCAATGCTCAGAGTCAAGTACAGAAGAGACTTTCCTAGGGCTCGATGAATTAAAAGATCTAGACACTCATAAATATCCAATTCCAGGGGTGGGGCCCAGGATAGAGAATTTGGCTTGAATTTTTCTCTTCTCCCTGATTTGCTCCAAGGTGAACAAGGGATATATCAAAGCATGAGGGCAGTATCAAACTGCTCTCTTGCTGAGGGAGCAGTTATAGACTTTCCAGGCGTATTCAGTATCCTCTAAGAGATCCTTCATACTGACGTTTATATCCATGTCTTTGAAGTGCACATTTGTTCCTACTCATGTTTTTACTATAACAATATCCTAGGATGACTTTTCAGCTTTGACAAAACTTGCTGATGGCCAACTCCTCCAGAGATGCTCTAGTCAGGGAGCACGTAAACCTATCTAATGGCAATATGTACCGCCCCATCTCTCCTCACTGGATTTTTTTAAAACTGTGATGATTTTGAAATGTTGTGTAGAAGTGTGAGGGACACCTAGTTGCTCCCTTCCTTCTCCCCGCCCCCCAAACATGCATCTCCAGAAACTCACTCCAGTTCTATGGTACTCAGTGGGTCAGCATCCTTTTAAAACTTCAAAACAGTAACCCCCACCAAAGTACTTCCTTTTACAAGGACAGAGAACATACTAGTTCAAAACAAAAGGCATTTAATCAGATAGCATAACAAATCAAGTAGCAAAAACGAATCTTCATATTTAAAGGAAATATACTTTCCCATGGGTTACTACACCATCAGTTAGGAGGGCACACATATAGAAGATATATTTGACTGAGCCATAGGTATGAATTTATGAATTTATATACATGTGTGACCAGATGTGTGCATGGAAGAAAGACTTATTGCCATCCTCTGATGATAAAATAGTTTTGCTCTCTAATGAATGTTACATTATCTTAAGTCTCTGATGGATGACCTTACTTGTTTTCTGGTTACTGGGCTGCTTTCAGCTAGCATCTCCTATAGCTATAACTAGTCAACCTCCTGACTTCTTCTGTCTGCTGTGATTCTGTAGCTTTGAAGCCTCCTCCCGGAAAGAAAGGGTTAAAGGTTGCAGAGAACACAACCTAGAGTCATATACCACATAGTAAGCAAAGGTCATCAGAACCTCCAGTCTAAATTAAATCAATTATTTTGATTATTTTTCCTTTGGTGTGGACTTGACTTTGGATTAGAAAATTTCTTTTTTAATTACAGTCAAATCTTCACAAGAACATCATGGGAGATAAGGGGAAACTTCTTTGTGTGACAGGACTGAGGTGTGACCTTCCCTCAGATCCTATAATGTTCCCTGACCATGATGCAAATCAACCTTCGGGTAAGAACTAAAGAGCTAAATGAAGCTAAGAGGTCCTAAGTTACCATCTTTGTTCTATAGTATGTCATACCTAACATTGTTGTTCAGTTGTGTCCAACTCTTTGTGGCTCCAAGGGCCATAGCATGCCAGGTCCTTTCATCCTCCCCCATCTTTTGAAGTCTGTCCAAGCTCATGATCATTCTTTCCATGACATTATCTATCCCTCTTATTATCTGCTGTCCTCTTCTCCTTTTGCTTTCATTCTTTCCCAACACTGGGGTCTTTTCCAATGAGTTTTGTCTTCTCATCATCTACCCGAAGCTTCAGCTTTAGTATTTGAATATCCAATGAATAGCCTTTTAAATTTCTTTAAGTGTCGACTTATTTGACATCCTTTCTGTCCAAGGCACTCTCAAAAACTCTTCTCCAGAATAACAGTTTGAAAGCATTGATTCTACAGTGCTCAGTTTTCCTTATAGTCCAACTCTCACAGTCATGCATTGCTACTGGGAAAACCATAGATTTCCCTCTTAGGACCTTTGTTGACAAGGTGATGTCTTTGCTTTTGGTCAGCACAAAAGAGGTAGAAATATATCCAGAAATAGACTTCTCTCTGGGTCTCTTCATTGCGATAATTAGTACTGTTCTATATTCGTTCATGCTTATCCAGCTAAATAGTTTTGTGGTGTTTCTTTAATTTTATCTAGGAAAAAATTGTTACCATTGATGCTCAGTCATGAGCATCTCTTTGTGACCCCCTTTAGGGTTTTCTTGGCAATGACATTCAAAGTGGTTTTCCATTTCCTTCTCCAGCTCATTTTATATCTGAGGAAATGGAGGGAAACAGGGTTAAGTGACTTGTCCAAACTTACACAGCTTGTATGTGTCTGAGGCTGGATTTGAGCTCCTGAAGATAAGTATTCCTGACTCCAGGCCAGGTTTTCAATCCACTACTCCACCTATGTTGCCCAGCACCATCATGGTCAATATTAAATGATGGATAATACAAAGAAATTCTATTATATTTTAGAGTGACTCATATAATATTGTTTTCTTTCTTTGTCTGACTTAAAAGTGCTTTATTAAGGAGATAAAGAAAAAGCCACTATGGTAGGAGTGTCACCTCTTTTATGCAGGCAAGGGTGGTCTTTTAAGGGGGTAGGGGAGGCAATGGTGCTGGAAGTTTTAACATAATTAACATAATTTCCATTGTTCTGCCTTTCTGATCTAGCATTATGATACTCTTTGGTGAACATAGAGATGGAGGGTAGTGTTTTGTTTTAATTTAAACAGGAATTGCATCATTTTAAATTTGTTATTAATGCTTTTGTTTCATTTTATGGTCCATATGTGTCTCATCAGTGCAGTGGACTGGAGTCAGTGGACCTAAATTCAAATCCTGGTTCTGCTACTTCTTAGCTGTGTGACCTCGGGAAAGCCCTCTGACTTCTTTTCCTCAGTTTCCTCATCTATAAAATGAAAGGTTGGACCAGTTGACCTTTCTATTCCCTTCCATTTCTAATCTATGATCATTGTATCCTAACCTCAAGCCTGAATCAGCTGATTGGTCAGAGTTAGACCTGGTCCAGCATAAGCTCTTTTAGATTAAACATTTGCTGTGGATAATTAAGAGGGATAGAAGAAGAGGTAGGAAATCAGCATGTTTACAAAGATACAATTTGAACGGGAGGGTAATTTTAGCCTTTAAAATCTGTTTTCAAAACCCTGCCTTATCTGGACAGTTTTCAAATTTGAATTAATCTTATATAATGTTGACTCCCTTGGAGTAAAGTCGTCCATCTTTCCATATAAAAATATAGTAGTATTTGTAATAATAGCAATATTAACCATAGCTAGCATTTATATAATGTTCACTATGTGCTAAACACTTTAAAATTATTATTTCACTTGATTCTCACAACAACCCTGGGTAGGAGGTGCTACTATTTTCTCCATTTTATAGATAAGGAAACTGAGGCAAACAGAAGTTAAATGTGCAGGGTAACAAGGCTAGTAAGTGTCTGAGGTTTGATTTGAATTCACGTCTTCCTGATTCCAGGCTTAGCACTCCAACCCTTATGGCACCACCTGGCTGCCCCACTTGGCTTTTATAGATCAGTTGTTTTTTGTTTTTTATTGGTGACTCCAGTAGGAGTCTTTATCCTTTTCTATACCCATTCTTCCTTTTGATCTTCTCTGGTCCTTTAATAAGTATATAATATACTGGAGGGGGTAGCTAGGTGGTGCAGTGGATAGAGCACCAGTACAGGAGTCAGGAGCACCGGAGTTCAAATTTCACCTCAGACACTTGACACTGTGTGACCTTGGGCAAGTCACTCAACCCTAATTGTGCCTCATTCTGGGTCATCTCCAGTCATCCTGATGAATATCTGGTCACTGGATTCCAATGGCTCTGGAGGAGAAGTGAGGCTGGTGACCTGCACAGCCCTCCCTCACTCAAAACAAAGTCAAGTGCAAGTCATGTCATTATTTCTGTGATGGAATGGTCTTCTTCGGCAATGAAGGATGAACACACCATATATTGGAGGAGTATTATGACAACTGGGCTTTAGAGGATTGTTTTAGTCAAATAATGACTAAATAATCTTCAAACATATAATTTATTTTTCATCTCTCCTCCCTTTTAATGTATTTTCAGGTAAAACTTGGTGTTTTGTCCTGAATATGTTCTAGCCATTATATGATTTCCCCATAAATACAATCATGCCACGGCTGGATCAGATAGGATATTTGCCCTACCCTTTATCACCTTTTCACCTCTATCCTTAAAACTCTATGTACTGAGACTATTGAGTATTATGTATTGAGACTAGACCTAGCACAGTGTTTGGGCTTATAATCTTCCCTGGAGATAGGGGCTAGACAGACCAGCTGACCTTTGGGATTTCCTCAGAAAATGATCGTTGTTGGTTCTGTAAAGCAAAGAGAATAGTCCCAGGGGAGTCTATTGGTGCTGAATCCTTTGCCCCTGTGAGAATGCTGGCTTTATATTCAGATTCAGTAGTTACGTCATTACATGGGTTGTTCCTGCCAAATCTGACTACTTCTTGTGGCAGACACTTGTATATTATTCCTTTTGTCCCAAGGATAGGTCATCTCTGTTGTGTTTTAAACACATTGCCCTTACCAACCTTTCTGAACCAGAAACCCAGACAATGCCACAGATAAATTCTCCTCTATTATTTAAATTTGACAAACAAAAATCAATGCACTAGATCAAATTATTTGAGGTTAAGGTTTACTCTTCTTCTGTCTACTCTTACCCTAACTTAGGTTTCCTAGAGAAGGGCAAAGAGGGGACAGAGTGAAATGAATGGAAGGAAAACGTAAATATTTCTCCAATGATAGCAAATAATATTTGTAATTAACCAAGGCATCACAAGTGATTATGTCCATTTTGTATTGTCAAAGGGACAAGAAAGGCCAAATCACCCCAGAAATAGTCATCATCATCATTGACAAGGCCTGATTACAAAAGTTTTTTTAAGTGGTACTATGTTATAAATTGTACACTATCAGTCATTATCCATTCATTTGAAGGATAGCTATATTGACAGAGAAGGACATGTGCCACCACTATGTCTGCTGGAGGTGATTATCGTGTATTCAGGTAGCTGTTGAAAAAGAAATTGATCAAAAATCAATAGTCTTGGAGGAAAGCTCGGGATTCCCAGAAAGAGAACCAAACTTGATGTCAAAAATTAGTAGAGTTTTTGCTCTAACACATACTTCCTCTGTGGCCTTGGAAAAATCACTCTCCCTTCCTGGGTGTCAATATTATCATTGAAAAAGAGGTAAGTCTGGAGTTCTTTGTGAAATGGTTGAGTAAGAAGGTGTATATTAGCCTAGATCCACTTTTACTATCCCAAAATAGCAAGAAAAGTGCCAAATGAAAAAAATAAGTACTATAATGAGAATGAGAGGAAGAAAGGAAAAAATTCCCACTAGGAAATTCCTACAGAAAATATAACAGAAGGGTAAGTTACTATCCTACTATGTCTAAATGTGCTTGTTCAGCACTCCCACTTCCCATGCTTCTCAATGGGCACTTAGGTCCTCAGCAATGACCCCTTAAAAGAGAGAGATCATTTCATTCAATCAGCTGTCGTGGTCTGGAAAAAAAAAATAAAGCAGACAACAATGAATGATAAGGAATGCAGAAGTAGGTGGTCTTATCCAATGTTATCTAGAATAGACAGGTAGCTGAGAGAGGTTGGGAATATATTAACTTCCACTAAATACTCTCAAACAACTTCAAAAGCACCAAATAAATTGAAGAAAATACCAATTAAAAGAGGAGAAATAGGAACTTCCAAAGATTGACGACTGAGAGTTCATATCTAAGCCCAATGCTCTTCTATCATTTCAAAGCAGAAAGTAATACATAAATTGGAGTAAACAAATCATTACAACAAACATAAAGAAAGATTAGGAAAGGTCATATCACATAAATCAGCAGTGGAATGATAAGGAAAGAAAAAAATGAGCAAACTAGAAAAGAGCACGTACAAAAAATACGACAGATTCAAAAATCCCTGGTGAAAAAGAAAGCAAAGCAATAAATTCTATGGGATTTCCAAAAGTTGTCATGGAAAAATACCAAAAAATCTGAAATTGTTTGGAAAAGAAATAAGTCCATTAAAGGGAAAAATAAGGATGGAAGTAAAGCAGATATCAGAACTGTTAAGGAAGAAAAAGGAAAGACAAAGGAGAGTTGACAACTTAAAATTACAATAGCAATCTTTTCAATCTGAAAAAACAGTGGAAGAATTGGGACCCAATAATCAAAAATGGAAGAAAATTTGATGGAGTAAATTTTTTTTTAAATGGACCAACACATGAGTTTTATTCAAGTTAAAATGATTGAAGTTAAAGTATAGAGATAATCTAAAGATTACAGACTTTCTAGAAAGATATGACATTAAAAATGCTTCAAAAATTAATTTTTAAATAATGCCTAGAAATATTATGAATAGATGGCAAAATACAGATTTATAAAATCTGTAGTATACCACCATAGAGATACTTCAAGTTTAATTCATGAAGAAATGTAGTCATCAGACACTAGAACATCAGAGTCAACCAAAAAATATCATAAGCAGTTGAGAGAGAGGCATTCATCAATGAAGGAAAAAAATCAATCTTAATCATTTAAAATTTCTTATTTATTAAGAATAAGTAGATTAATTATAATTTGATATTGTGAAGGAAAAAGGAAATAAAAAATTAATAATAAAAGAAAATTAAAAATAAAAATTATAATACCTTGCAAATATGAACCTAATCATCATTAAAAAAAGATAGTTGTTCAGCAAAATGGAGAAATTTGAGTCATTCTTACAAAGTAACCAGAGATGAACAGAATATTTAGCATTCAGACATATGCCTAAAGTTTGGCAAAATGCTTATAAATGTATTTTTTATTTTCACAGCCACTCTAGGATTTAGGTGCTACTATCATTCCCATTTTACAGTTGAGAAAATTGAAGCAAATAGGTGAAATAACTTGTCCAGGGTCACACAGTTAATAAGTATTTGAAGTCAGATTTGAACTAGAGGTATCTTCCTGACTCCAGGTCCAGCACTACTGTGCTATCTCTCATCCTGATGAACCTCAATTTGGTAAAAACTAGGGTTCAAATCTTGCCTCTGACTCTTGCTAGACATTTAGCAATGGACGAGTCACTTGAACTCTTTGTGCTTCCAGAGATTTTGTTTTTCTTTTGGAGGCAATCAGGGTTAAATGACTTGCTCAGGGTCACACTCCTAATAAATATCTAAGACCTGATTTGAACTCAGTTCCTGTGAGTCCAAGGCCCACACTCTACCCACTATGCCACCTAGCAGCCTCTGCTTCCAAAGACTTTCTAAGACTCATCGATTACATTTGCAAAGAGATTGCAATTTTGTTGGCAAAGGAAATTCCAATCTAAAGAAAAAACACAGAGCTTTAGAATATTTATCAAGGATAAATGCATCCAGGGAGAGACAGATGAAGAAGGGGATAGCTATGGGAGGGAGAGGCAGAGGAACTTACATGTTCTTTTGCTAAATTTATTTTGGATCCAGTAAAGTACCCTAGATTACTTTACTATGTTTTCTGTCAGTTCTGTTTTGCTGACTAGATGGCTTTTTGCCATCTAGGAAATAGTCTCTGTAGGAAATAATCTGAGCTGATCTTGACACTTGATGCTCTATTTTGGTGAGGTGGATTGGCCATTGGCTTGTAAATTAGGAAGTCTGAAGTTCAAATCTGCTTTCAGATACTGGCTGTGTGACTCTTCGGAAGTCATTGAACCTCTCTCTGCCTCAGTTTCTTCATCTGTGAAATGAAAAAGGTTGATCTCTAACCTGCCTTTTAGCTCTAAATATATTCTCCAGTCATCATCATCATCATCATCATTATCATCTAACTTTGAACTGGGTTTGGCAGTAAAGAGAGACATTATCACGCTGGTCCACCATTACTTTATGTTATAAAAATGGGAATGGGTTATCTTGAATTATCTTCAGTCTACTGCTGTGTTCATTTAAGATATATGTGCACAATTATGGAGAAAAAAAAATGTATCTAAGTTAGTAATTTGGATACTATGAAGAGTTAGGACCCTAGGGCATGTAGTTGTCAGTCAACCAGCACTCAATCCTCACTTTTACATCCAAGACTTTTTTCTAGGGATATGTATCATTCTATCTCTAGTTCAGCCTCCAGCTATGCAGCCACATTACTTCTTATACCTTCCTTTCATGTTTCTTCATTTATCTATTTTCACTCAGGGACATAATTTGAACACACTTTAGATGAGTAAATCCATAGTTAAAGGAGAATCATGCATCACTTATAGCAGATTTCACATACCATTCATTCCCTGGATCTATATACTCCCAAGACAGAGACCCTTTTTAACTGGAGTCTGTCTCCCACTTGTCAGTCTCTAACCCATAGCATACAAATAATAGAGAGAGCTTATCAATAAATTTAGTGTTTCATTTATCCTTATCCCTGGGAAATGGAAGTTGGACATAGGCAATTAGTTCATTACCGTGCTATAGAAAAAATGATGATTCTCATGTTTTATTTACATGGGCAAATAGAAATACAAGAGTACTTTTTCAGGGTCACAGAAAATTCAGTCTATGATCTACTTATGCATTTGTCTTCCCTTTCAACTTCAATACTGGAATGGGGCAGTGTTTAAATCCTGCACAGGTTAGGACCCACTGGGCAATACTTGATTGTTTCCATTCTGATACTGACTAAAGCAAACTGTCAGACCTGCCTTAGCTCCTCCCATTGTCTCTCTTAGTCATCATCTCTTAACCTTTAAAATCTGTACATTACTTAAATCTTACATCATCCTCTTCTATTTGCCAGACATGCCATCCCAAGGGGTTAAAAGTACAAATTAAGTAATGTCAGAATGTCAGAAAACTGGCAAAATAGCTAGAATTCTCTTGTTATATTTTCAAAAAAGTCACCTGAGGTTAGGTAAGGATATAATCTGCCCATGGAAAGAAAGTTTTTCCCTCCTTTATTTTAAGTCACTAAATCCAGACATAGGAATTACTTTATCTTAGTTGGCTTCTTATCTTCTACAGGAAGCCTTTCCCTGGCCCCTTTTACTTCCAGTGACTTCTCTCTGCTAATTATTTCCTATGTATCCTGTATATAACTTGTTTGTAGTTTGTCTTCTTGTCTCTCACATTAGATTAGGAGCACCTTGAAGGCAGGATCTGTCTTTTTGCCTTTCTTTGTATCCTCAGCACTCAGACACTAATGTTTATTGACTGACAGGTTGATCTAAACCTTTTTGGTACTGGACCAAAACCAACTGTCCAAATAGGCAAAAATTAAGATAGAACTTGCAATAAAAAATAATTAGGATTAGTATAATTGGCAGTACTGTAAGGAATTTATACAGACTTGTCTTTGGTTCATTTTATGATTATGCAAGGCTAGGGGGTAGCAGCAGCACTGTAGAAAAGGACAAAACCAAGAAAGGGCTCTACTTGGGAATCCAAGGTGCACTCCTGTCCAGTTGCTCTATTATTGGAAAAGATTATAATTTTCTTGGAAGGCAAGGTGGCCACAAATCTCTTGCCTGGTCAGATCAGGCATGTTATTTTTAACTCTTCTGTCATGACTAAATGTCTTGAGTTTTCCTTACATCTATTTTTTTCATTCTCTGTATTCCCTTTTATCTTGTAGAGAACTAGAGAACTGGTCCTCTTTAAAAACCCCAGATCTTGGGATTTCGAGTGCCTAGGTTAACAAAAGAAGAGCTCCACCTAGAATGTCCCTTTCTTTATGTCTAAACTGACAGTTACTTCCACTGAGCCATCAGCAAGTGTGTGTGTGTGTGTGTGTGTGTGTGTGTGTGTGTGTATTTTCTGATGTCCTTTAAGCTGTGAGTATATGTAGACCAATATTGGGGCACCTAGGTGGCACAGTGGCTAGAACACTGAGCCGGGAGTCAGGAAGACATAAATTCAAATCTGGCCTCATACACTAGCTATGTGGTCCAAATAGGGTCACGAAGAGTCAGACAAAATTGAAACAACTGAACAACAATAAATATAGATCAATGTTTGTGTCCATTACAGCCCTTTAAGACTAGAGGAAATGTCCATTCTCCATAGATATCCATGGTGGAAATAGATTTATACTGAAGCATTGAAATGAGTTATAACTCATCTATGTATACTAGATATGTATGTATGTATGTATATATATATATATGTGTGTGTGTGTGTGTGCGTGTGTGTGTGTGTGTGTGTGTGCGCATGGATATATACATATGTATGTGTGTTTTGTTGTTATTGCTGACAGGAAACCCATTTGTGGTTTTGGGGGCCATGATATTGGAGTGGCTTGCTATTTCTTTCTCTAGTTCATTTTACAGATGAGGAAACTGAGGCTAACAGGGTTAAGTGACTTGTCCAAGGTCACACAGCTACCAAGTGTCTGAGGCCAGATTTGAGCTCAGAAAGATGACTCTTACTAACCCCAGGTCTAATACTCTATCCACTATGCCATCTAGTTGCCCCATATAGTTACATTATATAGGATAACCTAGTTGCTGTCATTGGGGAGTTAGGAAGAGTGACGGAGCTGAATTTATAGATCTAGAATTCATCTGAATAAAAATGATAAATAAACTCATGGGATCTAACGAGAAAACCAAGGGAGATAGTATGGAGAGAAAAGAGACAGCAACCTAAGACTGAACCATTGCAGAATGCCCACAGATCTGGTAAGGGTAAAGCTTCAGTTAAGTAGACACAGAAAAAATAATCACACAGGGAGGAGGGCAGCTAAGACGAAGTAGTGTCATAAAAGCCCAGAGAGGGGAATGCATTCAACAGGAAAGGATGATCAACAATGCCAAATACTGCAGAGAGAGTAAGAGGGATGAGAGTTGAGGAGAAACTGTTAGAATTAGTATTTAAAAAGTCATTGACAACATTTGGAGAGAGCACTTTCAATTAAATAAAGATGTCTGACGCCAAATTCCAATGGTTTTATAAGCAAGAGAGAAGAGAAGTGAAGGCATTAAATATAGATGACTTTTTTCCTTTATTAATAGTGTTTTATTTTTTCCAATTCCATGTAAAGACAATTTCTAACATTTATTTTTTGAAAATTTTGAGTTCCAAATTATAGATGACTTTTCCCAAGGAATTTAGTAGAGAAGGAAAGGAAAAGTGGGTACAGTAGATCTAGTGAGGGATTTTTGAGGATGGATGAGGCATTGGTTGTGTTTGTAGGCAGCAGAGAAAGAGCCAGTAGATAGAGAAATACTGAAGATTAGGGAAAATAAAGGTGATGGGAAGGAAAATCTTCTGGAGAAGATGGGAGGAGTGGGATTAAATGGTATATTTGGAAAGACTGATGGTGGCAAGGAAAGAAGGGCCACCTTTCATTAGAGATTGGAATGAAGGAGATGGTTGAGGGTGAGGTCAAAGGGATGTGAAATGTGGAGAAGGGGAGAAGGAACTCTCAGCTGATGGCTTCAATTAGGTATTAAAGTCTAAATATAGGAACCCAACTGTTCTTGATGCTGAAAAAATAAAGTTGGTTATAAAAATCTTTACAAATATATTCCATCTTTTTTTTTCTGTTTGTTGTCCTTACATTTCTACCTTTAAATGCCTTTGGAATGACTTCAATTATAAAGTATCTCATCAAACTTTATTTAAATCAACTTTATTTTCTATTGCTTCATTCTGTATTATGATGCAATGTTGCTTGTAGTCTGTCTTCCCATCATCCTCCTCTATTAGATTTTCCAAATTAGTTTATATTATAAACTGGTATTGTTTTTGACTGTTATACCTTTTCATTTGTCAAGTAAGTCAAGTATTTGCTGACTAAGGAACTTTCTAGGACATTTTCATCTCTTTCTTATGGCAACTGATTTTCTTTAGTTCAACTTATGAAATGACTTTGATCATTTTTCCTGTCATTTTTAATCCATTTTCCTTTTCCATCAAATATAACTTCTTTAAATAGGTCAGGATAGAGTTGTTTTAATTGTGTGTCATATCTTTTTCTCATGTTTTATTCTTTATTCTAGTTTTGTAGCAATTTTTATTTTATCTCTAATAATATAGTGGTACACAGACATAATTTGGAAATGACTCGAGCATAAGTAAAGAGTTGTTTGTTAAAATATAATGAATTTCTTTTTGTGTATGTGAAGAGTATTAGGGAATGTTATTTGACATTTTCCAAGCCCACTGTGTATGTATTCTTTCCTCATATGAAGTATTAATGTTATATAGCCATGAGGTTTCTGTGTACATATTTGGTACACAGAGTCTTTGACCTTTCTAATTTTTTAATTCTTTATCTACACTTTCCAATATGTTACTTGCCATCTGTACCTACTCCCATTTTTGGACTAAAATAAACGAGCATCAAAGTATCTACTGATTAGATTTGGAGGGTCTTGTTGAGTTCTTTGTTGAATTTCTTTATCTCTTCATTCTTTGCAACAGATGTTGGTACATATGCTGCCATTACCTTCATGGTGGTCTTTATGCAAATACTTACCCTGAATTCTACAATATGAGTTGACCAGATGTCCTGAGAAATGTTGTTTCTTTTTGCCTAGGGATGCATGATAAAGTGAAGACCAGCCACTCTTTTCTTTACTCCTCCAAGTAGAAGCTGAATTGTCCTTCTACTTAGCTGCCACTTAATCCTTCCTTCTGATTTCATTCTTAGCTAGAATATCAAAACTAATCAATTACTCAACGGACAAGCATTTTTCAAGTGATCACTATGTGCTAGGCACCATGCTAGGAACTCAAGATACAAAGGCAGAAATGAAACGGTTTCTCCCATAAGGATTTTATATTCTATTAGAGGAAAGAACATGTGCACAAATATGAAAATAAGTAAGATTAAACTTGTAGGGAGAGTGCTTGCAGCCCAAAGACCAGGAAAGGCTTCATGTGGACCTAGAGTTCTTAACCGTTTTTGTGTTATAGACCCCTTTGGCAATCTGCTAAAGCCTATACTTATACTTATAATCATGTTTTTAGGTGCATGAAATAAAGTGCATAAGATTACAAAGAAAAACAATTATACTCAGTATTCACAGCTATCAAAATATATTTTAAAGCCAGTTCTTGGACCCCTGGTTAAACCTCAAATATCATAGAAGGTGTCCTTTGAGCAGAGTTTTGAAGGAAATAGAAATTTTAAGAGGCTCAGGTGAGGTGGTAGTGTATTTTGGACATAGGAAATAGCCAGTTCAAAGGAGCAGAGTCAGAGGATGGAGTGCCATGTGTGAAGATTTGGCTGGATTTTCATAAGTAGGAAATAGGAGTAATGTATTATAAGGATGGAAAAGTAAGTTGGCACCAGATAGTAAAGAACTTTAAAAAACTAAACAGAGGACTTTATATTTGATCTTAGAGATGACAGGAAGCTATTGAAGTTTGTCATATAGCGAAGCAACATGTTCAGATTCAAACTTAGTGGCACGTTCACTTTTTGGTCATAGGCAAGGATCTCACATTTAGACTACCAACAAATAAGCTAAAATTTACAGATGACCTTAAAATTACATGGTTCTTAGCACCATCTGTCTGCTATTCTACTACTTTGCCACTGCTACAGAAGGAGGCTTCACAGGACTAAGGGTTATCTTACATATTTGTTTTATGTTGCAGGCAGTGATGGCCAGATATTTCTTCTCCACTTCTGGCTGATGAGTCTCTCCATACCTTGTAGGGTTGGCCCACAGAAGGCAGATAAGTATAGTTTGGGGACTATACTTAAAGTTTTCCCAGAATGGTCATACCATGAAATAGTGCTTCATTGGCACAGCCTCTAAGAGACCAAGGTCATCTCCAAGCCATGATAAGGCATTCAAGTAGGACTTGGTAGAGAAATATTCATATAAACTTTTCCATTATGGCCTATTTCAAAAATGCATAAAATCAACCCCACTGTTCCCCTACAACTTCTCCCAAAATGAAAGACAGAGCACTAAACTTCTGGTAAAAATTTTCCAAAAGTTCACCAAACAAAATTCATTTGAACATTTAAAGTTTACAAAACCAGACAAATATTTTCTTCTTAAGCAACTCTACTTTAACAAGAAAACAGGAAAACCTCTAACAAGGACATGGAAAGATCTCATCTGCATTTGAGTAGGTCTCATATGGTCATAGATGTAAAACTGGAAGAACACTTAGGAAATGTCTAATCCAAAAGAATTTTATTAGATGAGGAAACTCAGTCTCCAGTGAAGGGAGATGAATTGTCCAAGATCATATAATACAGAGGACACTCAAGATGTGAACCCAAATTCTCCAATTCTAGAGCCAGTGTTCTTCCAACATTGCCTCTCTTGCCTTTTGCCCTGGTATGAATAGATCTTTCTCTTTATTTGTTAAAGGACAATCTGATGATTTCTGTATTCCTTTACCAACTCTTATAACTTATGCAACAAATGCTGCCTTTGTGTCTCTCTTTTGAAAGTGGTGACTTGACCTTGGAGTTAGGCTATAAATTGTAGAGAAGGTACAGACCTGCATTGATACAGAAAGTTCCTCACCAGAAGTCATCAATGAAATCACTAGTGTGGTTCAAAAAATAAAAGGCATATGTCAATTGCTAGATAGATTTCTTAGGATTTAGACTCTGAAGGAACTTTTCTGTTACTGTTGTTTAGTCATTTTTCAGCCATTTCTTACTCTTCAAAACCTTATTTGAGGTTCTCTTGGCAAAAGATACTGTACTGCTTTTCCATTTCCTCCAGTCATTTTACAGATGAGAAAACTAAGGCAAACAATATTAAGTGACTTACTCAGAGTCAGACATCTAATCTGAGGCCAGATTTAAACTCAGAAAGATGAGTCTTCCTACCTTCAGGTCTGACATTCTCCAGTTCCCCATTTAGCTGCTCCTTAGAGGTCATCTAGTCCAACTCTATTCTCTCATTTTCCAGAAGAAAAAATTGAGATTCATAAAAGTAAAGCAATTTTTCCAGCCTCATTTGGTGGTGATAAACAGAGTAGAGACTTGAGCCCAGGTTCTCTCACTTCTGCTCCAGTGATCTTTCAAGTATATTGGAAAATATACTGGTAGGACAGTGGAATGAGTACTAGACTTGGAATTAGAAAGATGAATTTGAATCCTACCTTAGAAACTTACTAGGTAAATGTCCTTGGACAAGTCACTTAACCTTTATTTGTCTCAATTTTAAATGGGAATCATAACTGTAACTCCTTTGCAGGGATGTTATAAAGAACAAATAAGATAACATTTGTTAAAAATAAAAGCAGCACAGTCCCTGGCAAACAGTAGGAGCTATATAAATGCTTATTCTATTTCTCATCTATAAAATGGAGATAATAGTGCCTTCTTTAGCACAGGGTTATTGTGAGGATGAAATGAGATAAATATGTAAAGTGACTTGCAAACATTAAAGCAACTTATACTTGAGAGCTGTACTTACATTGTCCCCCAAAATCACCCTAAGAGTTGATTTGAAACGCTGACACTGGCATAAAGATGTGAATTCCTGAAAATTGCTAGAAGGAACATCCTTACCTTGAAAAGGGCTGGGATCTGCCTACAAACAGATTGCTGACAATCTTGCCTAACCAAATGTTTAAGAAAACAGACTGAGAAGCAATTTGTGGGTTCCAGAAACAGTGTGGATTGCTTGCATGGGGGGAAGATACCTCTCTCAGGTGTTAGCTCACCATATCTGAATTCAGGATTCACATTAGAGATTTTTCTGAAAGTGGCAAATTGCTACTCCTGGGCAAACTGGTGGGTAACCAGAGGCCTCTAGTGCTGGGTAAAAGGAGATGCATGGCCTCAGTAAGAGAAAGTTCTTGAATTCCTACAACACTGGAGCATTGCAGAGAGAACTGTATTATGGAGGACTTGGAGGTCCTTTTGCCTTGGGAAAATAAGTTTTCTTCAACAATAGAAAAGGAAAAACAAATGACAGAGTGTCTTTTTTAGGCTTAACTGAATATAAGGTGATTATTTGGCTGAATGAGAGCCATACTTGGTGATTAAGGGTGAACTTCAGATGCAAAATCTTGACAGATACCCTAAATTGAAAAGGCAATCTGGTGGGAGCAAGAAGAAACTGCAAGGAGAGAGAGGGAAAGAGGAGAAGAAGAAGAAGAAGAAGAAGAAGAAGAAGAAGAAGAAGAAGAAGAAGAAGAAGAAGAATGAGAAAAAGGAAGAGAAGGACAAGAGGGAGAGAGAGAGAGAAGGAGGGAAGGTAGAAGGAAGGAGGAAAAGAAGGGAAGAAATAAGTAGGGAAAGAGTTGAAAATGGAGAAAGAGACTATCGAGGAGCTTACCCAGATCTTTAGGAGAAAGATATTCATTGGGAGGTTCTATTTCAATTTTGCTTTTATTTGTTTTTCAAGATTTTAAGTTTTTCTTGTTATTTCAATAAAACTTCTCTTCTCCTTTACTACTGTGTTCTACACAATCAGGAGGAAAACTGGCTTCTGCATGTGGGGGATGAGGGCAGTGGTTCCAGTTACTGCTTGAGGATTGGATGTATCATGGCAACCTTTTGGTGTAAATTCAAGACACTTGAATCTCAGTCTAAACTTGTCTCTCCCTCTCCACCTCCATTTCACCTGAATCAATAAGGATTTTTATCATTCTAAAATTCTCATGCACAGTGCTCAGTTCTTTGGTACAGTAGCTGTGAACAGACTCAAAAAGTGCTCCTATGAAGCGCTTAAATGTTTTTTATCACTCGTTCATTCTTTCTTATGGAAAGGACGATGGTGTGTCAAGGCACTCAGGAGGATAAAACAAATTCCCTGAGTTTATGCTTCCATTTATGTTTCAGTTCCTGCCTTTAGGGCACCCATAATAGAGTAAATCAGTCAGGAAACACATTAAAAAAAAACTTAAGAATACATAAAAAGAAGTATGTATTCAAGTGAAAAGAAATTTTTTTGGATCTAGACTTACGAGTTCATCTGATGCCAATTTGTAAGTCACTCATCTGTCATTACACCAAACTGCTTTCTGATAATTAACCTAGTTAACAGAGAATTGTTAGGGACATAGTAACAAAGTAATTAGAACTGAGGCTGGAACAGGGCCTGTAGGTCCTCCAGTGTAGCCCTTTGACTAAATACAAACTTCGCAGAACAAATTCCCTTAATAAAAGGATTTTTTTCTGTAAAACTTGGACTTAGTCAAAAGACTCACCCAAGGAAGGAGAGAATCACATGTGACCTTGAGGCTGCAAGTTACATACTTACCTATACATGATCTGGTACAACTTTCTAGAGGAGAACTTTGAGAGAGTAGGGGACTCCATATGAAATGACTTTCCTTGCACCAACTGATAAAATTATATCTGACCTCGGTGCAGTGAGGGACAGCATAGCACTCCAACCTGATGAAGAATAGGGAATCAATTCTTTCCAAATCATGTCAAGTATGTTTGACTAGGCCTCAATACAAGGCAGCTATTAAGAAGAGTCTAGTAAAAAAAATCGACTGAAAAGACTGAGCCCATGATCTCCGCATGGGCATTCTTAGGAATATTTTCCCTCTTTACATTCTAGTACCCCAATACACTCAAGGGGCCATGTACGTATTTCAAATGTGTGTGTGTGTGTGTGTGTGTGTGTGTGCTTTCCATCTTGTACTGATGGCAGCTCAGTATTTATAGCCCAGATCTAGAGAGCCCATCTCACGTGGTTGCAGAAAATTAAAACCTCATGTGGATTTTGTTTTGTTTTCTTTTTTCCGCTTTTGCCATTGCAAAGTTCTCCCAGTTCCTAAACGCTTGTTGTTGTAACCAGAGCTGCACAGTGCCTTGCTGCGATTGCAAGGTTATATAAATCCAGTGTTTCGGGGAAAGAACTTATTCTCTCTGAGTTCGGCCACAGAGTAAAAGGTGACATTTCTCTTGGATATTGTAGTGATGATGTACAATCCTTGATGTTAAAGATCCTTAATAATATCACCTTCAGGAAGGTTTCTCTGATTAAATTCTGCTTAATGCTGAGTACCTTCTCAGCAATTTGTTTTTAATTAGACCTATGGCTTCATTAGTGTAGGGAACTCCTGGTAAGAATCATTTTCCACCAAAGCCAATGGGCACCCTCTCTGCAACTTACAGGCCTAGATTTGCTTGGAGCACTGAACATTCAAATGATTTGCTAGGGGTCACACAGTCAATATGTGTAAAAAATAGGACTTGGCCCTGGGTCTTCCTTACACAGAGGCCAGATCTCTGTCTACTGTGACACATAGCCTCTCTTAGTAATATGAACTCCATTGATGATATTTTGTTTTATACTTGTTATTATATTTTATATCTTTAGTTTTTTTTTCTCCACCTATGAGCACATTTTACTACTTTTATTAGCTTCTGGAGAGTTGGAACTGTGTCTTTCAGTTTACATTGATAGCTCCTGAGAGATGGTAGGAAAATCCTCTTCCTTCCCTTCATGGTGTTTCATAATCAGTGAGGTGTTATATAGGGAAGGGATTGACCAGACTGACTTGTTTAGGGCTGCACAGGATAAGGTCTATCTTTTTTTATTGGCCAGAGTAAAACCTCTAGAAACTATTATTCATTCAGTCAATCAATTAACTGTCAACAAGCATTTATTAAGGTTCTACTTTGTGCTAGGGCTAGGGATACAAATACAAAGAAACAATACATACTCACAAGGAGCTTAGATACTAAAGGGGAAGATAATAAGTATACATACAAACACTCATGCATGCATGCATGCATGCATGCATGCAAATAGCATTAATATAAAATCAATAAATACAAAGTAGTTTGATAGCTTGCAAGGCAGGGCATTCCACTTTGTGGAAATCAGGAAAGACAGAAGATAATGCTGGATTACATCTTAAAAGAAGAAAGGGGACATAAAGAGGCATAAAGAGAGAGTGCATTCCAGGTAGGGTAGGAATGAAAATAGGAGATAGAGGGTATGAAGAAGAGAGAGAAAGCCAGGCACCTCCTCTTTTAAATCCAGAAGCAAAGCTCACAGTCTAATTTTCAGTTTCATGAGAACACAAAGGAACTAATATTAGAGAAGTGTATTAACCAAAACATGTTACTAATGACCTGGGGTGGGGGAGTGGAGCAGAGAAGGTCAAGGATGAGGCCTTGATAAGGAACATTGGCTGTGCCAAGTCCACTCACAGCCCGCTGTCTGAGCTGGTATGTCCTTCCAGTTATGATCATTCCCAAGATTAACAAAGTATCCCTGATCATATTCTTCTTCTTAAAAGTTGGAAATTCCTTTTGCTCACCCTCTCTAGCCCATTCCTTTTTGTTTTAGTTTCATGGGACTAGAAATTGAGTGCACTGTTTCTGTAATCAGAGGGTCTGGGTTCAAATCCCATTTCTGAGACTGTTAGATCTTAGGCAAATAACTTCTATTGGCCCTAGTTTCCTCATCTATAAAATGAAAGGGTTGCACTTTTGTTATTGTACAGTCATTTCAACTGTGTCTGATTCTTAGTGACCCATTTGGGGATTTTCTTGATAAAGGAAATTATTGGACATTTCCTTCTCAAGCTCATTTTACAAACGAAGAAACTGAAGTAAATATGATCAAGTGACTTGTCCAGGGTCATACAGCTAGTAAGTGTCTGAGGCCAGAATTGAACTCAGGTCTTCTTGACTTGAGGTCTGGTGCTCTAGTCACTTAGATGCTTGTGGGGTTGGACTAGATGGCCCCCAAGTTTCCTTGCAGCTGTGGACCCATGATCATATGATTCATATTCTTTAGAGGCTTGAAGAGAATGATACTATCACCAGCCTTCTCTCCTTGGGTGCAATATTCCAATATCTGATAGAATTAATATGCTCTATTGCCTTTTGCTTTAACAACCTGACTCCATTCCTTTGGCCCCTCCTCCTTTCCACACTGTTTTCTTCCTCCCTTTCCCCACCCCAATTCTCTTCCTGTGAGCTCTAGAGGGTTTCCAGACCTGTGGTGGAGCCAGTAATTCATTAGCCTTTCTCCTGTTTCCAAGAATCCCAAATATACAAGAATTCCTCAAAGAAAAGCCAAGCATTCTTGGGGAAAGTGTGTGTCACCATGAGAGAGGGAGAATTCCTCACATTGGGAAATTGGGTCACAGTCCTGTCCAGAAAAATCAATGTGGATTTCAGAGACAGATGGAAATTGAGTAGCACGAAAGGATTGGATCTCATTGACACGGATGTTGACCACCTTTTTCACAGACCGTAACCAGGAGAACTCAACTTCACAGTTCATTTGAGGGCAACATACAGACCCATTGGACACAAAGAAGTATCAGAATGCAGATTTGCATGTTAGTTTTTCCAACTGCTCCCAGTGATTGCTGTTATTCCTTTGGAGGAATGAAAGAAAAGGGCATGGAATAATCTATCCCCAGTCTAGTGGAAGAATATAGTTCCTATACTCAGGGATCCCCATTCTAATAGGATATGAATGATCTCTGCTCTTGGAGATACATAGACCTTAGTATAGACTAGTAGGTCTAAATCTTTAGAAGAAAGTTAAACCAACACCCAGTAAAGGTACTTGGAGAAACATGTGCAAAGCAAATTGGCAAACAAATTAGTGGGTAAGGTAAGCAATAACCAGGGGAAGCTTTAAAAGAAAATGTTTTTAAATTGGGTTTACCAACATCATGAATTAGTGGAGAGAAAAGATTATTATTAGTTTGAGCAAATGACAAGACATAATCCAAGTTGTGAAGAGACTTATAAAATTATTGTATAATAGACAGCAAGGAATGATATTGAATCCCGCAAGTCTATGGAGACAGAAGGCATTTTTATTTATTAAGCACAGAGTTTTAAGATACATCTCCCAGGGTCTCTTTTGGGTTGTTTTGCATTATTAGGATATGTTTCTGCCTTTGGCTGTGCTTTTTCTTCCTAGTCTGAAGAGAGTGCAACTCCAATGGGCTGGCCATTGTTGTGTGAATACCAAACATAATCTTGTCTAAAAGGCTATTTTATGGAAAGCTCACATAGTACAGGAAGTTATATAATGGTCAGAAGAAGTGATACAAGGACATTGTCAAGGTCTCTCCAAAGAACTTTGGATTGCTTGTATGATACCAGAGATGTTGGCAAAGGTCTGCCCAGCATCAAGTACCTGTGTCAGAAAAGGTGTTGCTCTTTATAAACAAAACAGAATTGAAGTAGTTCAAAAGAAGCACAAAATGCATAAATTTAGAGAATCCACCCCAAATGTTTACATGGACTATTTGTGCCCAAACTGTGGTAGAACCTTCTGAGCTCATATTGGTCTGATCAGCCACAGTCAGACATACTATAACTGACACAGTGATGTCATTTTGGTCCTCTTCAAGAGTGAAGGGCAACCAACCAACCAACTTCCCAATCTATGAGATGAGGCTTTTCCTGTTTACCTGTCTCTTTGTTATCAAATAGTCAAACAATTAACAAGCATTTATTCATCACCTACTATGGTACAAGTGCTAGGAGACAAAGACAAAAATGAAATGGTCCCTTTCTACAAAGAGTTTTCATTCTATCAGTTGAAGCACCATATATCCATATAATTGTATACAAGAATATATACAAAGTCAATGTGATGTAATTTTAGGGGTATGTGTTAATAAATGGGGTCTCAGGAAAAGTTTCCTGTTGAAAATGGAGTTTGAGATAAGCTTTGAAAAAATCTAGGAGTTTTAAGAAGCAAAAATGAGGCAAAGGAGACAGTCAGTACTAAGACTTGGAGATTGGAGAGATGTGTGACATTTGTCCTTCATTCTGAAAGAGAACCATGACATTGGAAAGATGATGTCATGACTTGCAAGTGAATTGGATTTAAGTGAGGCAGGGCTGTACAAAGTCACCAGCCTCGCTCAATTAGAGAGATGGAAGGAATAACAAGGTGAATTTGCTTGAACTATAGAGCGTGGAAAGGAGAGCCATATAATAAATATAGAAAAGTCATATTGCAGCCTTACTGACCTGGTGGTGCTAGAGAGTCATTTCTCACTAAGGGGTCTCAGCTCTGGACTCAAGAAGACTAGGTTCAATGCTGGGGAAGCCTGGCCTCTAAAGAGGAGGTCAGGCTTTTCCATGTTTTCTCTCATGTATTACACCCCCTTTCCAAAAGAGAAACTTACTGCACAATGACTTAAATAAAGCTTCAGCTTGACTCATTTTAGGGACTCCCCAAAAGGACTTAATAGAGTTCTTTCTAGAAATGTACTCAATGCCCAAAGACCAGACAATTATTTCTTCCTCCACAAAAAAAGGCTTAAAATATAGCGAGACTCTATCATAAGCCCACATTGGCAAATACATATTTAAAATATGAAACTGTAACCCATAACTCCATTTACTCTCTCATGTGGTTGATATTGAAAACATCAAACCCTGAAATCTTCTGTGAGATTGATGAACAGGTATTTTTTTACTTTACCTTAGCTCTGCACAGTGCAACTTACTCAAGGCCCATATCTTCTGGAAAGCCAGGGTGTGGATTGGGTTTAACTCTTCAAACTAATCACTTTCTCTTCTGAGAAAAGTCATAGTAGCTATAGGAAATATGACCCACAGAGCTAGGGCCCAAACTGAGGAAGCCAGAATCACTGGGGTAACCACCAGACTCAAAAAATTCATCTCTCAGGATTATTGTTCATTTGGTTCTTTTCCAGTAAAGTAACAAAAGAGGCAGTCAGAGTTTTAAGGTATGTTCTCAGGCTCACCCAGACAACTCCAGGCTTTTGATACCATGTGTAAATAGCTGTAAGTGTAAATACCAAGGATGGGGGATGGAAAGAAGACCTCCCATCCCACTCCTCAGAGAGAAATCTAATGCTGAGCCTACTGTCCACTGTGCCATAAATTTGGAAGAAAAGAGGAAGAGAATGATAACAGATGTTGTCCCTACCTTTAAATTCTACTACGTGGGCAACTCTTTCTCTTCAATGGTCATACTCTTTGACAGAAACTCTCCACTACCATAGTGCATATCCATTACCCCTATTATAGGGGTGTGAAGGAAAGGCACATTGGTATCAACCAGAATCCTCAGGTTGTGCCTGCCCTTTATCATCAGAAGCATCCAGAGTACAGATCTATCCCTGTACCTACTCTATGAATTAGCCCGTTGCATTCTTCTTTCATCTAAGTATTTGCTGTCTTCAGCAAATTAATTTGGGTGCATTTGGCACATTTGTATATATCTCCAATTTTAGAACATTCTCAGGGGACCTGAGGAGTATCAAGTATCTTTTAGAATACCCCACCACTACCCTCCAAAATGTTTTACACTAAAGTAAACAAAGTTCTTGTGACAGTTCATTTTTTTTTAATTTCCAGAAAGAAATATTCTAACGAATAAACACTTATCTCAGTTATATACAGCTTATACACGATAAATTTGATATAACAATTCTAATACAGTTCTATTTATTTATTTCTCTTTCTGAACTTGCTTCTACCTTCTGTGTATTTCATAAATATTACATTACTATTCTTTATTTCCTTTATTTTTGATATCACTATCATACCCCTCATCCTCCAGAATGATCTCTCCAGTGTAGTTCTTTCCCCTCTCAAAAAAACAAAACAAAACAAATATCAACCTTTGTATGAAAAAGTTTATTCAGATAAAACAAGTTCACAAATTGAAGCTGTCAGAAAATAATATTAATAACTAACATCTATGTAGTGCTTCTATGTGTCAGGTACTGTGCTAAGTGTTTTATAATTATTTCATTTGATTCTCACAGTAATTTTGGAAGGTAGGTTCTTTTAGTATCCTTATTTTTGTGGATGAGGAAACTGAGGCAAACAGAGGTTAATTGACTTGTCCAGGCTCACACACTCAGCACTCTATTCACTGTACCACCTAGCAGCTCAAAAATGTATGTCTCTTTCTAGACCTCTAGGCCAGCACTTCTCTATCAAGAAGTAGGAGATACGATTCACTATTGTTCTTTTGGAGACATTTGTTATAATGCTCAGAAGTTCTTGATTCTTTCAAGGTTGTTTTTCCCAATAATATTGGAATTATTGTATGTCATTTTCCTGGTTCTATTTATTTCACTTTGAATCAGTTCATAAAAGTTTACATATTTCTTTGAATCAATTACTTCTGAATCTACCATTTCTTAATGCAGTTCCCCAGTAGATGGTCTCCCTGTTTGTTTCCATTTCTTTGCTACAGCAAGAAGTACTGGATACATATTTTTAACATACAGATCCTTTTCCTCTTTTGTGATTGTTTCGAGGGTATGTAGCATCAATGTGATATTCACAGTGCCTATGAATGTGTCGGCACAGTTCTGAATTGCAAAATACAACAGATTCTCCACACAGAAGACAGAATAAACATTTATTCAGACACCAGAAAGCCAAATCTATCATAGTAGCAAAGAAATATATACACCATAACAATGCAGAAAGCAACATCATCCCCAAGGCTTCCCTCTGATAGTCTTCCCACAAACCAGCTTCCTTAAACAAATCACAAACACGATCTCTCACTCACACTTGCCAGCTGCCTTTCTCAGTTCTGATTTCTCTCTGACTCACTTCCACTCAGCTCTGCTCTAGCTCCACCTCTTCTGGTTCCATCCTTCATGCTCCAGGTCACATGAGCCTATCAATGGATGGGAATGATCTTCCCATTAAGAAGCAAAATTACATCAACAATAAGCAAAAATGCATGATCAATACATTTGGTCCCATGATGTTTCTTATTCATTATATAGGTCAATGGGGCAACTGGTATCAACAAGTTTTAATAGGGACAACAGAAAATAAGCACAGAAAACAATATCTTCCAGTGGGGCTTGAGCACAAGCACACCATCACTCCCCCCTCGAACAGATGGGGCCCAAAATCTTGGGATAAGGAGTGAAGGTCTCTTCTTCCATAGCTACTCCTTGTTGAGATTGGACATAGAGCTGTCCCTGCCCCAAGAGGGCCCATTCGATGCGTCAGTTCTGAAGTTGGCATCCAGAGCTTGGTCAATGCAGGGTCCAGGCGTGACACATCACAATTGTGGACAGGGGTGACAACTGACTTAAGCAACCAGGCATCTGCAGATGGAGGATACTAATTGTAGAAAAGAAATCTAGCAAAGTTTAACAAACAAAAAGCCAAAAAGAAACTAGGAGACAATAACCAAAACACAGTTTCAGCTGCTTCTGGAGTCCATGAACCCACTATCAAGGTGTCATTCATTGTTATTTAGTGTTTTCTAATTTGCAGTTTTGACATCATCATTCTGGCTAGAGATACACTTTCTTTAATATGAGATGAGCCCTGGCCAATTTCCTATTCTCCCTGCAGGTGTGAGGAACTTGGATACAATGTTTCAGGAGGATCTATGGGGCATTTCTTATCTGCTCAGTCTAATATCAAGTTCCTTTTCTTGATATATTTTTTCATTTTTTAGTTCATTAGTGGGAATACTTCCTATTCTTAATGGATGGGAATGATCTTCCCTTAAACAAGAAATACATTAACCTATTATGCAAAAATACGTTAACAATACAGGACATGAATTCCTAAAGTTGATAAAGGATCTGAACAACTTAAAGACTTTTGGAAGTATAGCATCAATTGTTTTCCTGAATGTTTGAACCAAATGATAACTCTACCAACAGTATGCTTCTTCCCACGGCTCATTCTATAATTCCAATTTTCATCTTTTGTCTTCTGCCAATCTGATGTGAATCTAAAGTGAAATTTCAGAATTGTTTTGATTTGTATTTCTCTTACTATTGGTAATTTGAAGTATTTTTCATATTCTTACATTTCTTCTATTATCTATTAAAGTCCTTTAACCATCATGGCACAGTTCTTAATGGCTTTCCTATTTGTCATGTAAGGAGTCTGGACATTCTGTATTGTTGTTGTTTTTTTTTAAATCTCCAAATTTCTTGTCTTTCTTCAGAGTTCAGGTCTGCTATAGCTGGAGATTATAATCGTTCTCAAATACAAAGCTATACAAATGACAACAAATGACATTTTACAAAGTTTATTATAGGGTATTACCTTGTAATTGCCCTTTGTACTTATAAGGTCTTGTCCCTATCCAAAACAATTAGAAAAAATGAAAATAAAATAAAAACTAATAAAAATGAAAAAAGCAGAGAAAAGGAAGAGAGTTACAAATTTCCACTCTCAGAGAGGAAGTCTAGCTCCACTGAGCTCCCAGAGCACCTTGAGCTCTGTCTTAAGAGATTGGAGAATTGGTATAGACTGGAAGCTGTCCCCTCACCTTTCAGTGAGAAACCAAATTGTCCTGAGCAAAAAATCCTCCTTGAATTCCTTTAGCACATAGAGCCATTTGTGATTTCCTTAACAAATCCCCTGCCATTGAATGGGGCAATCCAGGTAAATGTCTAGACACAAACCTTTCCTGAAGTTCCTGCATCACATAGAACCAATAGTGTGCTGGAGAAAACTTGAACTGGCTCTTCTGATTATGACATTTTAATTTTTTTATTTAATTTAATTTTATTATTTGTTAATGTTCTACAATCACTACCATAAAATTAAGATTTTAACCCCCCACACCTACTCCCCACTACCCCCCTCCCTCCCCAAGACAGCATACAATTCTGTATATAGGTTCTACACATACTTTCCTATTGAGTAAGTTTTCACTATGGTCATGCTATGTTGATTATGACATTTTTAGTGGGAGCATTTATACCTCAAAAATTGGCAAATATTGTGAGACCACAATTTATTATTTTGATAATTATCCACACTTCCAAAAGTGATGGAGAAAATGTTGATAATGAAGTCTAACTTTAAAAGTGTATTATTTGTACTTTTTAAGATAGCACCATACCCTTGTATAGGGCACCCTATATTCTCCAATGAATCCATGCAAAATTTCATAAAGCATTCTGAATGGAGATCTGAATTCATCTTATAATGGGATAAATAATCTAGATTTTTTTTGAGAACATAAAACCTGGAGCAAAGGGGATATCCATCAATTGGTAAATGGCTGAATGAATTATACATAATGGAATATAATTTTCCTATAAGAAATAACAAGATGTACAATTTTAAAGATGCTTAGAAAAAACTGCATCAATCGGTGCAGAGCGAAATGAACAGAACTAGGAGAATAATTTATACGGCAACAACAATGTTGTAAAGAAAAATAACTTTGAAAGACTCAAGACTCAATGACAAATCATAAATCCTGAGGACTGATAAGAAAGCATGCTAACCACTTCCTGGCAGGTGAACTTGAGGGGCAGAATGGAATATACATTTTTGCACATGGCAAATGTGGTTTTTTTTCCTACCATGCAAATTTGTTTTAAAGTTTGGGTTTTCTTTTTTTGTTTGAGGAAGAGTGATTCAAGGAGTGTGTGGGAGAGAAGACTGAGGGGCAGAATCTAGCTCTAGGGTTGCCAAAAAGAACAAAAGAAAAGAAAGAAAGAAGGGCATTAAAGCAATTTTTTTAAAATGCGAAGAAGACAATTGAAGATATCAGAAAGAAACACAGGTAGGCAGGATAGCTTTGAAAGAAATACATTGAATTTATTATGTATTTTAAAAGAAAACTGTACATAAGGGAGATATGTCTTTATAATATACTTTTTCTGTTGTACTCTGTATATGGATTTTTCATATATGTGTATGTTTTTTCTTTGAATTAAAAATAAAATAAGATTTAAGTTTTAGAAAAGAATGCAGAGAAGTTCAGATGATCCTTGAACACTTGGGCTTCCAAAAAGCAATGAAGCACTTGCTTTGAATTCACATTAAGGTTTAGTCCTGGAGAAACCTGGCATTTAAGAAGGGAGTCAAGATTCTTATTCCTTTCTCTGGCTTACTATACCTAACTCCCCAAAGTAGAACTATAGGGATAATCCTTTAAATAAAGCTTATGCTTGGACCATATCTAGTGTCTCCTCCAAAAAAGGTTAAGAGAATCCCTTCTAGAAAGATTTTCAATATATAAAGGAAATCAAGTATAGAAATGATATTTATTTCCTTTACAAAAAAAAATGCTTAAAACACAAAAGACTCGTAAGTATACAGAGATAAATATTTAAAGCATGAAAAAGTAGCTGACAGTTCCTATTACATTTTCATGGAAGGTTGATACTTCAAGCAATAAAACATGAAGTATCTTGTGGGACTACTGAATAAGCATTTCAATTTTAATTCAGCTTTGCATCACTCTTACTCGAGGTCTGTATGTTTTGTCAATCCAGGGCACATGGAGGGTTCATTCTCTTGATCCTGGTCATCTTCTCCTGTAAGAATAATATTGTTGAAACTGTTAGTCAGTGAACCTCTAGATGACTTTGGACTTCTCAAGTCCACAAGATAGCTTCCAAGACTGGAAGCATTCATCACAGAGTTACTATTTAGTCACCTGTGCTCAGGAAAAGAAACACAAACAAAAAAAAACATAAGCAACTAGAGACTTGAGGTCCAGTCTCAGACTCACTTAAACAAGCATATAATCTTGTTGCTATATGCAAGCATCTGCTATAATTACCCAGGGAGGAGAAGAAGAAGAAATCTACCCAGACCCTGTGAAGTTCAGGGAAAAACTGTTAGAGAGCAGATTAAGAGAGGAAGGGGCAAAATGAGAGAAGTTTTCTTTAAAGTCTTCTAAGTGGAGGCATGGAGCTTAGATGGCAGAGTAGAGGCAGAAACTCTCATGAACTCTCCCAAATTTCCCTCCATAAACTTTAAAATAACTCCTTCAGTCAAATTCTGAAGTAGCAAAGCCATCCAAAAGTCTAGGTGAAATAAATTTCCAGTCTAAGAAAACTTAACAGGTCAGCAAGAAAGGTCTGTCACGTGGGGTGGGAGCCTGGGTAGTTGGGGCCTGAAAGCAGCATAGTCTGCCTGGTGGCAACATCAACAGTGGGCCTTTGAGGCAGCTATGACAGTGGCAGCAGCTTCAAGAGCTCTCAGTCCACAGATAGTAGGGGAGTCGGAAAATTGGTCGGAAAGAGAGCATAAGAGACCATTTGTTGGTGCTGGGTTCAAGCCCCTACTGTATTGTCCATACAGAGCTCTGGGTCACAGACCCAGGGCATAGAAAGGTACTAGTGTTTGTGGCCAAATGAAAGTATTGGCCCTGATTTCAATTCCAAAGCAAAAAGGAGCACTAGAGCTTATGGATGAAAGAGAAGAGAATACCTGGTCACAGTTTCAGGACCAAGGGGAGTGCTAGCACTTGTGGTTACAAAAAAATAAGGTCCCTTCTGGGACAAGAGCACAGGTCAGAAGTAGAATAACCACACTTTTCCTTAGATTGTTCCATCTTGGAAGCACCAAAAACTTACTGGACCCCAGAACTAATTCTGAAATCAGCAACAAAATAATCTGAAACGTGGGACAGTGACCCTTTGAGAGCAGAGTCCAACTTTAACATAAAATTACAAATCAAGAAATAGGCTATAAAAATGACTAAATAAATAAACAACAACAAAAGAGCCTGACCATAAACAGTTACTATAGTGACAGGGAAGATCAAGAAACAAAATCGGAGACAAAATCAGAGATGTCAAAACAACTACAAACAAAGCCTCGAAGGAAAATGTGAATTGGATGTAAACTCAACAAGAATTCCCAGAAAAGCTCCAAAAGAAATTTTAGTGTAAAATTAGTGAGACAGAGAAAAAAATTAGGCAAAAAAAATGAGAACAAAGGAAGAAAAAATGAAAAGAGAGTCAGGAGTTTGGTAAAAGAGACAAAAAAAGTACTGAAGAAAATGATACCTTAAAAGACATTGCTGGTCAAATGGTAAAAGAGGCACAAAAAATCTACTGAGTAGTAGAACTGGTTAAAAAGTAGAATTGGCCACATGGGAAAAGAGTTATAAAAGCTTACTGAAGAAAATAATTTCTTAAAAACTAGAATTGGGCAAATGAAAACTAATGACTTCATGAAACATCAAGATACAATAAAACAAAATCACAAGAATGAAAAAAAATAGAAGAAAATGAGAAATATTTCGTTGGAAAAACAACTGACCTAGGAAATAGATTGAGGAAAGATAATTTAAGAATTACTGGACAACCTGAAAGTCATTATTTAAAGAAAAGAGCACAGCTATCAATAAATTATCAGGGAAAACTGCCCTTATATTCTAGAACTAATGAGTAAAATCAAAAAGAATCTATTGATCACCTCCTGAAAGAGATGCTCAAATGAAACCTCTCAGGTATATGATAGCCAAATTCCATGGATCTCACATCATGGAAAAAATATTACAAGCATCCAGAAAGAAACAATTCAAATATCATGGAACAACAACAACAACTAATCCTAAAGAATGAGTGACTCAAATAACAAATCATGAAAATAATAAATAATTTCATTAAAGAGAGTGGCAACATATCAAAATTTCTGGGATGCAACCAAAGTAATATTTAGGGGAAAATTTATATCTCTAAATGGTTACATCAATAAAATTTAAAAAAGACCAGATCAATGAATTGGGCATTCAATTTAAAATAAACCCAGGAAAAAACAAATTAAGAATTCCTAATTAAATCCCAAATTGAAAATCTTAAGAAATCCGAAGAGAGAATAGAGAAATTGAAGTAAGAAAGCATGGAACTAATTAATAAAACCGGCAACTGGTTTTATGGAAAAAAACAAATAAACAAATAGATAAACCATTGGTTAATTTTATTTAAACTTAAAAGGAAACAAATTTACAGTTATCAAAAATTAAATGCATGAACTTGCCATCAGTGAAGACAAAATTAAAGCAATTATTAGGATCTATTTTGCCCAATTATATGCCAGTAAATTTAGCAATCCAAGTAAAATTAATGAGCATTTACAAAAATATAAATTACTCAGATTAACAGAAGAGGAAATAGAATACTTAAATAAACCTAAGTTAGGTAAAGAAATTGAACAAGCCATCAATGAACTCCCTAAGAAAAAATCCTCAGGACCAGATCTAGTCACAAGTGAATTCTGCCAAACATTTAAAGAACAATTAATTCTAATACTACGTAAAACTATTTGGAATAACAGACAAAGAACAAGTCCTACCAAATCCCTGTTACAACATAAATACGTTGCTGATACCTAAACCAGGAGGAGTCAAAACAGAAAAAGAAAATTATAGAACAATTTTTTTATGATTATTGCTGCAAAATTTTAAAATAAAATACTAGCAAGGAGATTGAAGTAATATATCATAAAGATCATAAAATATGACCAGGTGGAATTTATACTAGGAATGCAGGACTGTTTTGATATTAGGAAAACTATCAACATAATTGGCCATATTGATAACAAAACCAGTGAAAACCATATGATTATCTTTGACAAATTAAAATATTTATTCCTATTAAAAATACAAGAAAACATAAGAATAAATGGGGCTTTCCTTAAAATGTTAAGTAGTATTTATCTAAAACTATCAGCAAGCATTATCTGTAACGAGGATAAGCTAGAAGTCTTGCTAATAAGATCAGAGGTGAAACAAGGATTCCTCTCATCACCACTATTATTCACTTATATTAGAAATGTTAGCCACAACAATAAGAGAAGAAAAAGAAATTCAAGGAATTTGAATAGGCAATGAGGAAACAAAACTATTCCTCTTTGTGGATGATGTGATGGTATACTTAGAAAACTCTAGAGAATCAATTAAAAAAAAACATGATGTAATTAACAATTTCATCTAAGTTGCAGTATGTACACATAAATCATCAGCCTTTCTATATATTACTAACAAATTCCATCAGGAAGAGATAGAAAGACAAATTTCAATTAAAATAATTTCAGATAATATAAAATATTACCTGTTAAGACAAGTCCAGAAAATATACAAACAGTATTACACTACATCTTTCGCACAAATAAAGCTGAATCTACACAATTAGAGAAATATTATTTGCTCATGACCTGGCTGAGTCAATAAAAATGACAATTTTACTCAAATTAATTTACTCATTCAGTATCATGCCAGTCAAACTATTAAAATTATTTGATATTGGTGATATGGGTAATTAGAATGTTCAGTGTATTGAGGAGGGGGAGGGGACAAATGGGGAGAAAATTTTGGAACCCAAAATCTTGTGAAAATGAATGTAAAAAGTTAAATAAATAAATTTATAAATAAAAAAATAAAATAAAATAAAATTATTTTATAAAACTAGAAAAAGTAACAACAAAATTCATCTGGAAGAATAAAAGGTCAAGAATATCAAGGGAACCAATGGAAAACAAAAAACATGAAGGAAGATAGCCTAGCAGTACCAGATCTCAAATTGTATAACAAAATATTAATCATCAAAACTAATTGGTACTGTCTAATAAATAGAAGGGAGGCTCAACAAAACAGATTAGGTGCAAAATACACAATGGTAAATGACCAGAGAAATCTAGTGTTTGATAAAAACCAAATATCAAACTTTTGGGACAAGAACTCAGTATTTGCCAAAAATTGCTGGGAAAACTGAAAAACAGTTTGGCAGAAATGAAGTATAGACCAGCATCTCGCTCTGTATATCAAAATAAGGTCAAAATGGGGGGGGGTGTGATTTAGACATAAAGGGTGATATCATAAGCAAATTAGGGAAATTTTTACCTGACATCTATGAATAAGAGAAGAATTTTTGACAAAAGAAGATAATAGAGATGATGATGGGAAATAAAATAGATAATTTTGATTACATTAAATTTTAAAGGGTTGGCATAAAACAACTGATGAAACTAAGATTAGAAGGAAAGCAGAAAGTTGGGGATCATTTTTATGGCAGGCTTTTCTGATAAAGGCCTCATTTTCTCAAATATATAGAGAATTCAGTCAAATTTATAAGAATTCAAGTCATCCCAATTGATAAATGGTCAAAGGATATGAACAGGCAGTTTTCAGAAAAAGGAATTAAGGTTATCTACATCACATAAATGTGCTCTAAGTCACTATGATTAGAGAAATGAAAATTAAAACAACTCTGAAGTACACGTATCAGATTAGCTATTATGGTATCAGAAGGAAAATGATAAATGTTGAAGGGTATATGAAAAAAGGAACATTAATGCACTATAGGTGAAGTTGTAAACTGGTTCAATTTTTCTGATAGCAATTTGGAATTATACCTAAAGGGCTATAAAACTTTGAAAAGCCTTTGACTGAGGGAATATAACTACTAGGTCTATAGCCTAAAGAGGGAAAAAATGGAAAAGACTTATATGTACAAAGATTTATAGCAGCTCTTTTAATGGTGGCAGTTGGAAATTGACGAAATGTCCATTAACTGGCATTTGGCTGAACAAGTTGTGAGACATGATTGTGATGTAATACTATCGGGCTATAAGAAATGATGAGTAGAATGATTTCAGAAAAAGGCAGAATGGTTTCAGAAAAACCTAGGAAGATTTATATGAAATCATGCAAAATGAAGTGAGCAGAACCAGAGCATTGTACACAGTAACAGCAATGTTACACAATGATCAGCTGTAAATGACTTAACTCTTCTTAGCGATACAATGATACAATACAATTCTGAAAGACTTATAATGAAAAATGCTATCCACCTTCAGAGAAAGAACTAATAGCAAACAAATGCAGATTGAAGAATTATTTTCTTTTACTTTCTTTATTTTTCTTGTTTGCTGTTGTTTTGGTTTGTGTTTTCTTTTATAGTAGGGATGATATGGAAATACATTTTTATGACTTTACATGATTTTGTATGTATCATCTATGTTAAATTGCTTTCTCAAAAATGGGAGAGAGGGGGAGAGAATTTAGAACTAAAATTTTTTTAAAAGTATTAAAAAATTTTTTACATGTAGTCAAGAAAATAAAATAAGAGAAAGAAAAATAAAGTCTAAAGAGTGAACCTTGATCCACCCTGCCATCTCGGTCGTAAGAGTTAAGGATAGATAACACCTGAGGAACCAATCAGAGACTTCTCATTGTATATGCCCTTTATCTAAAGACCAAAGCATGTCTCAGAAAAGCACATCTGGGGCACAGGCTCAATACTCCAAGGGATTCCAGCCAGCACACTTTATGTCACTGCAGATGATAAGATCTTAGGCCTGTCTATGCCAGTGCACCATGAGATTACCACTCTTACAGTAGGTAGGAACCAAGATGTGATGGACTTTACATGACAAATAGAAGTCTATGTCTGATACTAGTGGCAAGAAGGAATGACTAAAAATTCTGAAAGAGGAACCAGAGTGGTCAGACCTCTGTTTTTGGAATATTACTTTGGCAATTTTATTGAGGATTTATTGGAGAAAGGAAAAATAAATGATAGAAAAACTAGTTAGGAGGTTATTGCAATAATTCAGTGGACAAATGATGCTGGTCTGAACTAGGATGGTATCCATATGAATTAAGAGAAGGGTACACTTTGAAAGATGCGACTTCCCTCAAAGGGTTTTGTGGAATATATCCATGGACTCTATAGGCAATCTGCATTGTTTATCTGTTTTTCTCCCATGGAGGAGGGATTAATTCTGAACTCAGACTAATAGCATAAACCCCTGGACACTGCTCAGTCGCTGGGCTTCTTCAAGAAGTGCCCGATCTTCTCTGAGGATGCAAAGAATCTTAGCATCAATTCCATTTCCCCCCTTGTTGGCTTCCTTCATATTTATTTATTATTATAACACTTGCCAATTGTGATGTATAAAAAGTTCGAGAGGGTAACGAATCATTTCATTAATCATGCTAGTAACAATTAATAAAAAGAATACAAAAGGGAGAATTCACTTTTTCCCAGACTGATCTGAGTAAAACACGATGGGCCAGAATCCATCACTTCATCTAAATTAAATTCTTGTAACTCTGAACAGATCTGAGTTTTTCCTCTCATTATCAGTCCTGTTTCTCAGTGGGTCTGCATAACCTACAGTGACTGACTTCTGAATGAGAATGTTGAAAAGGGGGAAAAAAAACTTTAGTCTTAATTCAATAGTTGGTTATTAATATAAGAGGGGAATAATCATCTCTCTCACAGAATTGGCAGCTGCGATGGTACCCAGTGACCTCTTCTGTCAAATCTAATCTATAGTTAGCATGCACTTCAAGGATAGCCATAATTGTACCTACTCTCACCCCTACATAACAATCTTATACGGATCTTATGACACCTCAGTTTAGACTTTCTTCTCTAGCTAAATAAATTCTTAGGTGGGGCAGCTAGGTGGTGCAGTGGACAGAGCACCAGTGCAGGAGTTGGGAGAACCTGAGTTCAAATCTCACCTCAGACACTTGACACTCACCAGCTGTGTGACCTTGGGCAATTCACTTAACCCCAATTGCCTCATCCTGGATCATCTGCGGTCATCCTGGTGAATATCTGGTCACTGGATTCAGATGGCTCTGGAGGAGAAGTGAGGCTGGTGACCTGCACAGCCCTCCCTCACTCAAAAGAAAGTCAAGTGCAAGTCATGTCATCATTTCTCTGATGGCATGGTCTTCTTCGGCAACAAAGGACCAACACACGCACACACACATGCATGCACACACACAAATTCTTATGCATCTCTTGCTCATCAAACTCTCCTGTTTCCAAACATTTGCTTAAGCCTATCTATCTACCCAGAATGGCCTTTCCATTTCTTTCTGCTTATCTTTTTCCTCTCCTTTTTTCAAACTACTTAAAATCCACCTCTCCTGAAAAGCCTTTCATGATTAATTTGCCTAATTTTCAGCACTCCCTTACTGCATATTTACACACTTAGTTTGAACTGTATTCATTTGTTGGCATGTTGCTTGCTATGCATTCTTGCTGCCTCTCTCCTATATCCCCAGTTCTACTCCATACACCTTATAGCCAGAAAGTTCTTTCTGATGTCTAACCTAACCTCTCTGCTACAGTTCAAGGCCCTGCTTTCTATTGTGTAAAAGGGCTTCTTCCTCATGAAAGTACAAAACCAGGTATGTTTTGAGACATTCAGAGATTGTGATGCCATTCATTTCTAGGGAGAGCAGTAGTCATTTCATTTTTGGATTCAGCATTTAATGAGCTTGTGTTTGCTCTGAAGACATCTCGTACTCATTCTAATACCCAACCATCAAACAGGGCACTAGGGTAAGAACCAGGGAATTACCTTTGTTTTTTAGCTTACAAATATTCATGGTCTTGGTTTCTTACTGAGCATTTTTTTAAAGTCATATTTAACATTCTTGTTGCCGTAGTGGAAACTTTTGTTCTTTAGAGAGGCCCAGGGTCAGATTCCTCACTAAAATCTGAACAATTTCTAAGGAGATTTCTTTCACTGGGAAGTCTGTGCCCTTGATCCAACTGTGGTTGGATTCCATGTTTAAGCCTCCTCAGAATCTCAAAACAGAGACACTGAAAACTACCTACATTCACTAGAAAGTCTGGAATACTTGAGCAAATCCCCACTCAAGACTGAGCTGTTCTTGAATCTCAACCTCCACTACCAATTTCTTCCACTCTCAGGTGAGCACTTGGTTAAAGGATTTTTTGGAATGAGATGAAAGTATCTGAATCTGAAGAGTCTTTGAAAAAATACAAGCTGCTTTGCTAATGTAGACTCCAGTTCAGTGGTTCCTTTATGGCATTAAAAAGGTCACTTGAGGGGTTATTGCATGTCTTGGTCTATAAAAGGTGGTTCAATTTGGAGAGTTAGAGATTGAATTACTTTCCTCTGGGTATTATGTAAGTTTGTATTATTTTCAGGGAAAATTAGAATTTGATGCATGCAATGGAAAAGGAAATAGTTTGTAAGAATTGTCCCTTTCTGACCCACCTCCATCTAGGATGTATCCTTTGAATAATTTTTTCAGAAGTAGTTATAGATGTGAATTGGAGCAAAATTAAATAGACCTGGGTCTTGTCTTTGCACTGACATTAGCGAACAATGTGATCTTGGATACAATACTTCTCTCAATGCCTCAGTTTCCTCCTCTGTAAAATGAGAGGTCTAGGTTAGACAATCTGTATGGCACAGTGGTTAGAGCATTGGGTTTGGAATCAGAAAGACTCATCTCCCTGAATTAAAATCTGACCTCACACACTTACTAGCTGTGTGACCCTGGGCAAATTACTTAACCTTGTTTGCATCCATTTCCTCATCCATAAAATAAGGACAGGGCAGTATCTTTCACCAAGAAAACCCGAAAATGGAGTCATAGAAAGTCTCCAGAAAGAAATAACAACAAAAAAGTCCTTTGCAGATTGAGATACTAGGATTCAATGACCTACCCTTTTTCCCAATTCCCTTAGTGAATGACTAGGATTAGGACTCTGAACTGTAGCTATCTGTAGAACAGAAGTTTTTTCTCCATTTGAGAGTAACTGGACCATATGGGAATCTAACCCATAACCTTGGCTTCATTAGCACTGTGATTTAGCTAACTGAGCTGACCAGTCCAGACAGAATGTTTAACATACACCAGCTGTGAAAATCACTCTATAATTCTTGCCTGACTACTGGTATTCACCTGCTGGACTTCTTGGAAGAGGCACAGTCAGGAGTGGAAACTGGTCAAGAAAAGAACACCCATAGGAATCAGAGTCTTGGAGGAGTGCAGCAGGCCAGAACGAGAAGTTGGAGAAAGGAAATGGTGAATAGTCCAGGCAATAGGGAGAAATGAGTTTGGGGCAAGAGTGGGAAAACCATGCTTTGGAAGACAATTTCAATTACAAATTTCTATGTTACCAGCTTGTGGGCTGATTTCTAGGTGCTCAGGACACTGCGCTGCTCTCTTCTCACCTTGTACCAGTGATCAGATACTTAACAAAAATATAAATTTCAGATAAGTTCTCTCAGAGGACTGGGGAGGGTAGAGAATGTTAAAACAAAAGACAGAAATAAAAGTTTATTTTAAAAAACGTTATTGGACATCATAGGATGTGTATATACATATATATATATATATATATATATATGTTATGTCCTTAACTAGACTATATATGTGTGTAAACATATATACATGCATATATATTTATATGTAAATTTTTACGGGGGGAAGTGGGGGAAAGGGTCATGTGATATTCTGCACATCTTCCATAATGCCCTAGCATAGTGCTATGTGCAGGGCCACAGGGAAGACATTCAAAAATTTATTGATTGCTGGTATAGCACAGGGTACCCTAGGTTACTGGACAGATGCAGGTGAGGAAGCTGCAGGGGTGGCCAGGCTCTGCTCCGCACCGGGAGAGCTCCTCAAGATCTTTTTCCTTTGTGATGAATGCAGAAAGAGCCAGGGCTCCTTCTAAGTTTGTTCCTTTTCCCTAGAGAAGGGAGCCTCCTTACTCCTCCCTCTCTCCCCACGCCCCCTTGGGGGAGCTGTCTCTTTAAGGAAAGGCAGTAGCTTACATAGTAGCAAGCCAGTCCTGCCTCCCCCGGCTGTTCTGGGCTAGAGCAGGGACACTGGAAGGAGCACGGCGCTGCGGCTGGAGCGAGTTTGTGTGGGGGGAACAGGCCTGAGTCGGAGCAGAACATCCTCATGCATCCGTGCCCTCGGAAGGACCCCTCCTACCCCAGCCCTGATCTGCTGCCCTGAGCTTCCGCCCCCAGGCTCTGGCTCTGGGACCCAAGATGGCCATTCTTAAAGACTGAGCTCAGGATCTCTAAAAAGAAACTTGGGAAATAGCTGGATGAACTTGGTAAGTGCAAACCCCAACTTGCATCCTCCTCTTCCCTTCCTGGAGGGGAAGATTTCAGGTTTTGCCCTCGTTCATCATCTCTGCAGACAGCAAGCCTTTCTTCTTGGGTGTGTGTCCGGGTGGGAGGGGGGAGGCGGTGGTGGGGTGCAGCCAGGCAAAAATAATGGGGAGCAGGGTTTTCCCAGGGAATGGGCATTTGGGAACGTCGGGAGCTTGGGACTAATAGGATGCTGACAGCTAAGAGTGACTTTCTGCCCCAAGACAGGGAATTAATATTGACGTGCGGGGACCGTAGTTCTGAAGTGTGTATGCCTATTGGGGTGTGTGTGCAGGGCGGGGGGCGGGGGGTAGGGGTGGAGAATGAAGCACGCAGAGTTTCTTAAGGGGGTGAAGAGAAGTTAGGAAAGATTGCTTCATTTCTGTCCAGCCTGGGAGAAGGACATTGGGCAGCGGAGCTGTGATTTGAGACACGTCGGGGGGCTGCGTGTATTTTACTGTTTTGAGGAGAGAGGCGAGATTGGAGTTTCAGTCCAGTAGGAGCATGAATGCCAGTTCTCCTTGCAGAGCTTGAGAGGGCAGACAGATCCCCCCTTCCTTTCCCTCCTCCTAACCCTCTCCCCCATGGCTGACTCCCTATGCCAGGAAGAGGGAGGTATGGCTCATTTGAACCGGGGACCAGTTTAATATGGGCAGTGAACTTAGTAAATTGTGGCCAAGTGGGAGAGCTATTTCTAGCGGAGGGCAGGCAATAAAGTCTAGATGTCTCTTCCTCCCATCTGGGAGCAATGCTTGAGTGTCCTAAGAAGGTTTAATTCCAGGCTGTCGAAACCAAGGAGATGAGATCTGTGGGGAAGGTCTCCGGGTCACTGATACACTGGGGAGAATATGATCTGTCAACCTTCCTACCCCTCCTCACGCTGACATTTGGGTATGCTCCCTCCATCCCCACCCTCAAAACACATTTCGCAGTAACTTGGGAAACAGTTTACCCTGTTTGACTTTTCCATGATAGGAAGGAGCACTAGTGACCTCAGCTCTCAGGCGCTCTAATAGCCAGTCATTCTGAGAATGTATTTAGCTGGCTGTGGGAAGGGTGGTTTACCCTGATCTCACCCCAGGCAAGTAGAGTTCTTTGCTGTTCTTACAGAGTATACTCGACTGTATTGAGAGGGGTAGGTAAAGTGGTGATGTCGGGAGAAATGAAGGGAAAAACAGGGGAGAGTATGAGACAAACTTATTAAGGCACCCTATCTCCCACTCTTCAGGGGTGAGATGCTCCCTATCTGCAAAGTTTGAATGGAATATTCAATTTAAGTCAAGGAAGTAGAAGAAACTATGAATCAGAGGCTCTGAGTTCTAGCCCCAACTCCTCCCTGACTTACTCTGTGAGTTATTGTACTTCTTGGTACAGAAGAATCTGGGAAAAAGTGGGAGTTTAGCCACCTAAGATAGGTTAAGGAACAATGGATGTGACTTTCTTCCAATATTGGTGATTATCTGGTTGTCACTGAACCACTAGCCTCTCCTTCCAGTCCCAGAAGTCAAGTGGAATGAGCAGCTAGATTATCCCTTAAGCTGGAAACCAAGAGAAGCAATATTTATTACAAAGCCCAACCACTGTTGAGTTGTCTTGGCTGTGGACACACTACTTGATGCCACTGTACTTAGAGCCAGCACTCTCTCCAGACTCAGATTTCTCTCCAGGCCCCACACCCAGCCATTCCCCATGCCTGAAAACAGGCTAATGGAGAACTATTTTGTCATGGAAATGGAGGTGGTAGGAAATTTAATTAATGCCCCAATCAATAATATTACAGGGTTCTTCTGGTTTTTGCCTCCTCCTTATTTTTTTCATTTATTCTTCCTTCTCCCTCTTCCTTGTTATGACTTTGAGTACCTGATGGGGGTAAGGTATGAGCACATAGGATTGGAAACACCCTTCCAGAGAAAGTCCAATGAATGCTGCCTCCATTCCAGTATGCCTTTCCTCCTAGCAGTGACCATGCCATTCAGTGAAAGCACAACCTTACCATATGTCTGGGTTCAAGGGTGTCCTGCAGCTAAATCTATCTCCTTCTTTGTAATCTGAGTCTGCTCTGGTTTCTGTACCACCTGATCGGGTGTCCATGTTTGTTTTGACATCCAGTGTGGCGCATGGGAAGGGGAGAACAACTACAGTCCCAGATTTCAAAGCAAGAATTTTTTTACAGCAGCCGCCCAAGGCCAGGCCCCTACCAGCTGCTGTGCTCCCATGTTAGCGTTTTCAGTTAATTAAGAAAACAAACCCCAAATCCCTGACAGAGACAGTTTTCTAAATACTGGACAGAGTCTAAATACTGGGTCTGTGTGAGCTTTTACGGGAGCTGCTTTAGAACAGGACAAGCTGATTGGGGTATTGAGGCCAAGTCAGTGAACTGAAGAGAAGGAGAAACCAAGCTGGTGAGTGAACAGAAGTGGGAAGAATGTGAACCAGAGAGAAGACATTGACAGTCTTTTCAATAGTGACCATGAGATGAGACGGGATGTGATGCCCTCCGTTAGAACAACCCCAAAGTGATGGTGACCCCCCTGACAAGCCCTGGACTGAGTGCTAAGGGGCTCAAAATATCGCTGTTTATTCCTTCTTGAGGAAGGGAATGGGAAAGGGAGTGACCTTTTTTAAAAAATGATGAATATAAAGATGGAGAAGATAAACCAGAAAGGGGGTGGGGTGGGAAGGAGAAGGAAAAGGATAGGGAACCCCATAAAAATACTTTGAAAGCTTTTCCCTTCAGGTCTGAGTTTCCTTTCCAAGAATTAGGTTAGCCCAGGATAAAGGAGGATATAGAAGGCAAGTGATCAGTGATGCTTAAGAGAGAGCCTCGTGTGAACACTTAGTTAATTGGAATCAGTTTGAGCTTCCAGGAGGGAAGCCCTAATGTCTTTTGATTCCCATGGGAGAATGGTGTTGTGAAAATCCCAGGTTCTGAAAAGATATAACAATTTATTTTTAATCTGCTGGGAGAAGGGAGGGCTCCTAGAGGAATTTCTAAAGCCACCAACATTTGGATATTAGTATATGGGTTATGTAATATATAGATTACTGGTGGCAGATTTTTAAATTCAGAGCGACTTTTTTGTATATCTCAGGATCCTTTTGGGTCACCTCCTTTGCTGTTAGACTCTCTGTGTCCAAAGAATCTACTTGTTAATATTAACTAGAGCAAAAAATATTTCATTGAGAGAGAGGAGAAAGTGTAGTACAGTGGAAAGAGCACTGGCCTTAGAGTCAGAGACTGTTGCTGTTCAGTCATTTCAGTCATGTCTGACTCTTCGTGACTCCACTGGGGGTTTTCTTGGCAGAGATACTGGAGGGGTTTTCCATTTCCTTCTCCAGCTTGTTTTATAGATGAGGAAACTGAGGCAAAAAGAGTAAAGTGACTTGCCCAGATGTCACACAACTAGTGAGTGTCTGAGGCCAGCCTGGCACTCTATGCACTATGGGACTGCCCTTATCTAGAGTTAGAGGACCAATGTTCCAATTCCATCTCTGTCTTTTACTGCCTTGTGACTTTGCCCAAATCAAATTTAATCTCCCTCCCGCTCCAGTTTCCTCCTCTTTAAAAATAAAGGAGTTGAACGAGATGGTCTCTGAACAAAGATGACTGAGGTCCCTTAGGTTTGTGATCCTCTGTAATACTTTCCAAAACCAAGTAACCATGAAGTAAGTAGAGTGGGCTAGTGGAAACCTTTGGGACTGAAAAACCTGGGTTTGAAGTCTGGCTCTGCTTTGTGTTTCTTTTGTGATTTGAGTAGATTATCTTATCTCTTGGCCTCAGTTTCCTCCACTGAAAAATGAGAAGAATAGAACTCCCTCTAGACTCTTATGAAATACAATCCTAATCCCTTGATTTCTGGTTTATTTGGGGGTTTCTATGTTTTTCCCTTCTTTCTCCATCTTGATCCAACATTAGGACAAATATTTGACAGCTGAGTATATGGATGCTGATGGATACATGTTGCTCCAATAAGAAGAACCAGGTTGTTTTTCTTTGGAGGAGGGTGTCATTTGGTCCTTGAGGACATGTAGAAAGGGGAAAGAGACATCTCAAAGAGGTAGTTCAAGTCCCAGCTAAAATCCAACCTTCTACAGGAAGGCTTTTCCAATTTCTCTTAATTCTGGTACCATCCCTCAGTTGGTTATCTCCAGTTTGTCTTGTATATAGCTTGTTTGTACACAGATTTTGTATGTTTTCTCCTCCATTAGATTCTTCGAGGACAGAGACTGTTTTTTGCTTTCTTTGCACTGATCTTCCTTGGTACTTAGTACATAACCTGGAGCATAGGAAGCACTTAATAAATATTGATGGATTCCTTGAGGGTGGTGAGAGGTGTATCGCTTACATGTAGATATAGCTGGAATGCCCAGAAGCCCCTCTTTTTAGAAGCTATCTTTGGGAGCAGCCTCTGGCCCTACCATCACTCTCAAATACCTTGGTTAACAGGGTGGTTTGTGACAGTTTCCTTTATGTTTATTAGGAGTTTTTGAGTAGGTATCTTTTCCTATCATCTTGATGAATTTCTCCTTGAACTCATTTTCTGATATTCAGCTGATGTCAGCCTCACTGAGTCTGTGATGGGAACATTATGGAGCTCTGTGTTTGGAGTGGGGTCGAGTCAACAAGCATTAATTAAGTTTCATGCCAGGTACCATGCTAAAAACTAGAAATAGAAGAAAAAAAGGGAAGAGAACTCTAATTCTGAAGTCAGGAGGACCTGAGTTCAAATCCAGGCTCAGACACTTAGTAGCAGTGTGATTCTGGACAGGTCTCTTAACCTTGATTGCCCTGCCCCCCCCAAATAATCTACAATAAAGGCAAAAATAGTCCCTGCTTTCAAGGGGCTCCCATGATGGGAGAAACAACATGAAAAACAAAAGTGTACAAAAAAGATATAGACAGGATAAATTGGAAATAATCAACAGAGGGAAGGCATTAAGATTAAGGGGGAATGGGAAGGGCTTGTTGCAAAAGGTGGGATTTTAGCTGGGACTTAAAGGAAGCTAAGAGGTTCAGAGGAGGAGGAGGAGCAGTCTCGATATGGGGGACAGCCACTGAAAATGTGGAGTCAGGTGGTGTCTTTTTTGTCAGGAGTGTCTTGTTTGAATGATAGCAAGGAATCCAGTGTCACTGAATTGTAGCATAGGGAATATGTATAAAGGGAATAAAGATTTGAAAGGTAGGATAGGCCACCTTAGGAAGGATTTTAAAAGTCAAACAGAAGACTTTGTATTTGAAAAATCAATTTGACAGCTGAGTAGAGGATGGAATAGGCAGAGTTACTAATGAGAATAATGACTGATCCCAGCTCAAGCCTCTTTTACTTATTGTTTGGGTTTTGATGGCTCAGAGTGAGTGTAAATAGTAATTGTTTCTGTTCTGATCAAAAACTTTAAGGGTCTTCCGCTCCCAGATCCATTTCTTTTATGAAGGCAAAGTAAGCCATCTTTTGCCTCAGTTCTTATCTAGTCTTTAGTTATTTAATGGGCATTGCCCTAGACAGACTGATACTTGGGAAAGACCTTAGCTTAAAAAGACCAAGGTCTTCCACTGCATTGGGGCCATCCCCAGTCACCTTGACCTGTGCTTTCCCACTGGACTCTGATGACTCTGGAAGAGAGAATGAAACTGATGACTTTGCATAGCTCTCTCTTACTTAAATCCAATTCACTCCCAAGTCAAGACATTGCCCTTCCAGACGTTTGCTTTGTTCAATTGTGTTTTTTTGTTTTTGCAGGGATAAGTTAGTCAGATTCAACTCTTTGTGACCCCATTTGGGATTTTTTTTGGCAAGGTTACTGCAATGGTTTGCTCTTTTCTTCTCCAGCTCATTTTATAGATGACAAAACTGAGGCAAACAGGGTTAAGTGATTTATCCAGGGTCACAGAGCTACCAAGTGTCTGAGACCGGATTTGAATTTAGGTCCTCTTTATTGCAGAGTTGGTGTTCACTGAGTCCTTATGCTTGGGATCTCCTCCCTCCCCTCCTTCATTTATTGAATTTCCATCTACCCTTTAAATCCTGGTTCAAATCCTCCCTCTTCTATGACACCCTGATCCTCTCATTTGGTAACAACCATCCTTCCCCCTTGTGTTTTACAAAACACTGTTTCATAACTCTCTGATGTACTCACTGTGTAATGATGTGTATTAGTTATCTGGATTTGTGTCTCATCTCCTTAATGGACTATGAACCTCATGAGGACAGGGACCATGTTTTACCTAAAATTTGTAGCTCTCCCAGTACTAATAAAGGTGTTCTGTACACAAAAAGGCTTAATAAAGATTTGTTGAATAAATCGTGAAGATCAAGATGTTTGATCCATAGGGCATTCTCTAAAGTGATACAGGGTTGATAGTGCTGTACACAAGAGTCTATCTGTGGTGGTGTAAGAGTGAATTGTTAATGGTTAGAGATAGGTATCACCTGATGAAAAATGCTTTGCAGCCAATACTTTGCTTAGAATAAATCTTATATCTGTGACTACTCCCTTCTTACCCTTCTTTCTGCTAAGGATGTAGTGGAGGAGGTTATTGTTTGCTTTAACATCATAATTTATTTCTAAATGTTTCTCTTCCTCCTCTTCTATAAGGAAAGGAGACAAGAGGAGAATTTGTTAAATGTCTACTCTATTTGTGAAATGTCTACTGCACAGGGGCAGTGGATAAAGCACTGGGCCTGGAGTCACGAAGACTTACCCTCCTGAGTTTAAATCTGGCTTCAAACACACTATGTGACCCTGGGCAAGTCACTTAACCCTGTTTGCCTCAGTTTCCTCATCTGTAAAATGAGTTGGAGAAGGAAATGGCAAACCACTCCATTATCTTTGCCTAGAAAACCCCAAATAGGTAACAGAGTTGGATACCACTGAAATGACTAAACAACACAGGAATTGGGCTAAACACATTATAAATATTATCTTTTGATTTTTTCCAGCAATCCTGAGGGGTGGGGGGTGAAGGCTATTATCACTCTCCTTTTACAGTTGAGGAAACTGAAACAGTCAGAGATTAAGTATTTTGCCCAGGGTCACACAGTTAAGTAACGGTAAGAAACAGTAAGTTTCTGAGGTAGTATTTGAACTCAAATTTTCCTGATTCCAGCCACTATCTGCCTGGGAAAGCCATCTCTTGTAGCAAAAGTTTAAAAAGAAACAGAAAAAAAGCAATTCAACAAAAAAAATCCCAAAACAATATATACTTTGTCTGAAAGTATGAAGTGTTCCATACCTACAGTTTCCTACGTCTGCAATAAATGGAGGAAAGATACATTTTTACAACTTTTTTTCCTTGGCTAAGGTCAGTCACTATAACACAGTGTTGTGTTCATTCGCATTCTTTTTAAGCTGTTGTACTCATTGGACATATTGTTTTTCTGATTGTGCTTATCACTAAATTCTTTATATTTGTCATTTCTGATAGTGTTATAATGTGCTTGTAGTCGCATGCCACAATTTATTTAGGCATTCCCTAATTGGGGAGCATCTACTTTGTTTCCATTTCTTTGTTACCACAAAAAACCAAATGCTACTGTTGATATTTTGATATGTGGGACCTTTCTTTCTATTTTTTAACATGTTTCACAGTTACAAAAGCACTTACTATGTGTCAGAGAAAGGCAGAAGATAGACAGTCCCTCATAAGGAGCTCACAGTCTAATGTGGGAGATAAGATGAAAACAAGTAGGCACAAACAACTTATACTCAGGAAAAAAGGAAATAATGAACACAAGTCTGATACTAGAATTAAGAGGGACTGGGAAAACCTTATTGAAGGTGAGATTTTTATCTGGGACTTGAAGGAAACCAAGCCAGGAGGCAGGTATGGGGAAGAACATTCCATGTATTCTAGTGAAAATGCCTCGAGTCTGGTGATAGAATGTATTTTTTGAGGAATTACAAAGAGGCCGGGGTGTCTGGATCAAAGAATACATGGAGGCATATTGGAGGAAGGGTGGGTAAGGGTGGGGAATTGGTTCTGAAGGGCTTTGAATGCCAGAAGATTTTATACTTCATCCTGGAGGTGATAGGGAGACCCTGGAGTTTATTGAGTAGGGGGGTAAGGGGTAATATGATTAGACCTGTGTTTAGGCTAAAGACCATCTTTTGAAGCATAATTCAAGATTACTTTCCAGGATGGTTGAACCCATTAACAACTCTACCAACAGTGCATTAGCATGTTGTATGTTGTAAGTGTAATTAGCATACCTGTCTTTTCAGACCCCAAACATTTGACTATTCCCATATCGTGTATTCTTTGCCCATTTGTTGGATGTGAGGCAAAACCACAGAGTTGTTTTGATTTTTCATTTCTCTTGTTTTTAGTGGTTTGGAGCATTCTTTCATATGGCTCATGCTTTGCAATTCTTCTTTTGAGAATTGTATTTCATAGCCTTTGACCACTTATTCACTGGGGAGGTAATTGCCTTTTAATGCTTTTTCCATTACAGCATGGAATTAGGAAATGATCCTTGGGGTAGGGGACAAGTTAGGAATAGAAATCCTCTTATGAACTACCAAAGGTAAGCAGGATAGATAATGGATGTCGGAACTGAGGGAAGATCGGATGATGAAAGGAATCCTTGCTACTCACAGTGAGAAGCCGTAAGTTTCGAGGTAGTACTTGAACTCAAGTCTTCCTGATTCCAGGCACTGCCCCATTATCTGCCTTGGAAAGCCATGTGTTGTAACAAAGGCTTAAAAAGAAACAGAAAAAAAGCAGTTCAGCAAAAACCAAAATAAAACAATATATCTTCTTTGTCTGGAAGTATGCAGTATTCCATACCTGCAGTTTCCTGCCTCTGCAATAAAAAATACATTTTTACAACTTTCTTCCATGGCTAAGGATTGTGGAGTGTGAATGGGAGTTGAACAAGGTATTATCTGAATTGGTTTTGAGACAGTTCCTGGTGAGAAAAGATGACATTTTCCAATGTCCAACCCGTTTTTGCCAGGATCTGGTAAATACTGAATTTCTTTTATACACATATAGAGTCATAGACTTAAGAACTGGAAAGGATATTAGAGGCCATCTAGTATATCCCTCTGCCCCATTTTAGTGAAGAAGAAACAAAGGCTAAAAACTAAGTGACTTTCCCAGGTCACACAGCTATCTTGTGTTTGAGGTGGGATTTGAACTCAGTTTTTCTTGATTCCAAGTCCAGCACTCTCTGTGCTATCCCTCAAGTGCTTCATTTTATAGTTGAGGAAACAGACTAGAGAGGTAAGGTGACTTCCCCAGGGTCATAAAATTTAATATTAAGAGTGGGATGCACTATTTCAATTAAACAAATATTTATAAAGTGCATGTTATGTTCAATTAAACAAACAAACAAATTAAAGCACTGGGCTAGACAATGAGAATGCAAAGATGAAAATTAAAGTTTCTGCCCTCAATTACTCATATGTTGTAGTTGAGGGGAGAGGGAGACTGTATTTAACAATAGCATTCTTTTGCCAAGCACTTATTAAAACCCTTCAATGCCAGGCATGGGGTGGGGTGCTCAGGAAACAAAGAGAAAAACAAAATAGCCCTTATGGTACACAGATAAGTGAATACAAGGTAATTTGAGGTAGAATTGGGGAGGCTTCTCCTGAAAGGGGGTATTTTGAATTAGCTGAACCTTGAACTTAAGAATTTGGAGAGGTAAATTTAGGGAGGGCCTTTGTTCCGTACATGGCGTCAACCTGGGCAGAGGTTGGATGGAAGACAAAATTCCAATTTTGGAATTAGCTAGTAGTTCAATTTGGCTGACATGGAAAGGGCATGAAGGGGAAGTAAGTCAAGAATGATAGTGTAAAATCAAACAGTAAAGGACTTTGAATGCCAGGCTGAGGAGTTGGTGTTCTGTCCTAGTGGCCATAAGGAGCCAGTGAAGATTTTTGAGTCAGAGTTACATGCTCAGATCTGTGCCTTAACATTATTTTGTTGCCTGTGACAGATAGAGAGGAGAGAGGAGAAACTGGAATCAGGGAGTTATTACAAAGGGCTTGAACTGGAGTCTTGAGGAAAAAGCAAAAGAATAAAAGGGAAAGAAACAAAAAATGTTGTGGAGATAGAATTGTTAACACTTGAAAATGGATCATCTATTACGGTGTAATGGTATAAGGGAGAGGAAAGACTAAAGAATAACTTAGAACTTAACTGGATTCCTTGGAAGTATCACAAGAAAAATAGGAAAGTTAAGAGGAGATACAGGTTGAATGGAGAGGATGATTTTGAGATGCCTATGGTACATCCATTCAAACATGACTGGAGCCTGGAGAAAGAATAGGGCTAGATAATAGATCTAGGAATCTGCTTAGGGATGATATTCTAGCCCATGAGAGTTAATTAGATCCCCAAAGGAGAGAAGAATACATAGAAAGAAGAGCAGAGGGCTGGGAACAGAATTTTGGTGAATAGCTATGATAATGGTCATTTTAAAGCAGCCTAGTGCTTAACCTCTTTCATGGTCACACAGATCAACATGTCCATCTTAAATTGCAGTCCTTTCACTCTGTATGGAATGGGAAAGAGAAATGTATCCAATAAAGAAAAATGACAGAATTATGGTTGTTATAATGGGAAAAGTGTCTAATGGAGTAGGCCTTGGGAAGTTTTCTATCGGCTGAGGCCCATGGGGTAAAGGGAAGGACATGATAAGTCTGGTTTACATTTGGTCTGAAATAGTGAACTCTCTAGTTTCCCAGACCAAATTGCACTTAGCTGTAAAACCTCTGGCAAATGTCCAGGTATAGAGTAAATGTAAGCAGTGTCTGGGGGGAGGTGGATATTCCAAGGCACCAGTCCCCAAATTAGAGATCCTGGATGAACAACTAAAATATTCCCTCCATCTGCAAAGGAGGGGCCCTCAGGAGTCCTCAAACATCTGGGAGAATAGGAGCCACAGTTGTGCAGTGGGAACCTATTGTCCTATGCTACATTCAGGCCTTAAGGGAGTGGGCCAGAGGTCTGGACTTGCTCTTAGGCCTTTCCCAGGCAATTTTCCCTCCTGCTGAGACCAGCTGGGCTGATGGAACAAGAGGGCTGGAGGAAGAGGGAGTGTTGTACAGCATTACCTCACCAGATATTAAGAGCCTAAGCCTAGGAGACAGGATATCTGGGCCTCAGTTCTGTGTGAACTGAAACTAGTCTTGCCTAACTCAGTTTACCTGGTTAAAGGATAAGAGCTGTTGCTCTGATTCTAATTCAAAGGCATGTTGGAGGGTGGGAATGAGCAGGAATTGGAAATAATATAGTGACTTTACTGGACAAAAACGAAAAACAAGAGGAGATGAGTAGGCCTGGAGGGTGTTCCATAATCAGAGTATCTTCCCAAGGGGCAGCTAGCTGGTGTAGTGGGTAGAGTATTAGTATAGGAGTCAAGAGGACCCAAGTTCAAATCTTACCTCAGACACTTGACACTCACTAGCTGTGTGACCTTGGGCAAGTCACTTTACCTCAATTGCCTCATCCTGGGTCATCTCCAGTCATCCTGATGAATATCTGGTGACTGGATTAAGATGGCTCTGGAGGAGAAGTGAGCCTGGTGACCTGCACAGCCCTCCCTCACTCAAAACAAATTCAAGTGCAAGTCATGTCATTTCTCTGATGACATGGTCTTCTTCAGCAATGAAGGACAAACACACGCATCTCCCCAAGTGACCAGACCATTGAATGGATGTGGAGGCTACTGCTGCTGTTGTACTGGGCAAAAGACAAACCCTCCAGGTCTCTCCTATTTCATCTTTCATTTAGTAAATGGACTATGATTTGCTAATCAACTAAGTATCAAGTAACCTGGGTCACTTCTTCTGACCTGGACCAGTCCCCTTTCCTCCCTATTATTTGACTGAAGCCTCTTCTGCCTGCTTCCCTTCTGTTTTGTTGATCCTTGAATTCACCCACATCCACTCAATTCAACTGACTGGATAGGCTGACTCCCCAAGGTCTCACTATCTCACTGTGTGACCTTGGGCAATTCACTTTTCTCTTGACTTCAGTTTCTTTCTCTTGTAAGATGAACCTCTTTGTTTCCTTCTAACTCTGACATTCTGTGATTCTGTGAAAGGAAGGGAGAAGTTGGTTTCCTGCTATCCAGAGGGCATTGCTGATGTTCCCCAAAATGTCCTATTTACATGTCTACTTGTTTTTCCTGTGGGCTTCCTGAGGTCAGGTGGAAACATTTTCTTACACATCCTGAAGTTTAGTCCCTTTCCTGAATATTCCTAGGGTTTGGGGTCAAGGGGCAGGATGATTTAGGTTCCAAAGTGTTTTTTTCAGGGAAGATTCTCGGGTACTGGGGAAAGTCTCTGTATCTTCAGAGCTGACTACCAAGCCTGGCTGATAGATTGACTGACAGGGCAGTATCCTGGGAAGTTATGGGGTGCTTGCCTTTGCCTTTCTCTAGAGGAGACAACAATATGGGTATGGTGAAAAGAATCAAAGGACCTGAATTCAAATTCTGGTTCTACTGCTTATTACCTGTGGGACCTTGAGCAAGTCACTTGAGCTCTGTTATTTAACTAATTACCTATGCCACCTTGAATAAGCTCACTCTGGCCCTCAGATTCTGCAAAATGAGGAGGTTAGGCCTTTAAAGACCTTTTCAGCTCAAAACCTGTGATCCTAAGATTAGTTTAGCTGTGTGACCCTGGGAAATCAATAACTTCCCTGGATCTCAATTTCCTAATCTATAAAATGGGGGGATTCTACTCAATGGCCCCTAGCCAGATAGCAATCTATGAGTGTATGACCTTCCTAATCCTAACCTTAGTTTCCTTCCTTTTGAATTTACTAGAATTTGTGTTGGATGTCAGTATTGAGATATTCTAGGCCAGGGGTGGGGAACCTGCAGCCTCGAGGCCACATGTGGCTTTCTAGGTCCTCAAGTGTGACCCTTTGTTGGATTCAGTCAAAGGGGTGCACTTGAGGAGCTAGTGGGTCACATGTAGCCTCGAGGCTGCAGGTTCCTCACCCCCTGGTCAAGGCTGAGGGTACTTAAGGAGAGAAGCAGTATCTTCTATAATGGAACGTGGTCCCAGAGGCCCCATTCGGTTCTCTGGATCATAATCAACATTGAGGAAACCCAGAGGAAGGAAGAGGTGGAAAGGAACAGGAGAGAAAGCTCATCCGAACACACCCTTGAGCTCTGTACCAACTCTGAATCTTGTAGCATGAGAATATGGACAATATGGCCAGATGAAAGACACAGATATGGGGAAAGTCCTAAAGAGTCAAGCTTATGAGAAGAGACTAAAAGAACTGGAATTATTCTGTTTAGAGAAGAGAAGGATGATGTGGACAACTTTTATAACTGTCTTCAAGTTACTGAAGAACTTTAGTGATTGTGCTATGTTTTGTAAGGGCCTGGGAAAGTTCACATGAGAGAATGAAGCCCAACATTGAAGAAAAACTTACAGAAAAAGCTTATAAGAAAAGCTTAAAGAAACGGGTATTGAGCTATTTGGAGAAAAGAAGTGGAGGTATGTAAGGGCATTTACCCAAACCACAGCTTCCCTGTAGGCCTGTCCCGAGGGAGAATCTGTCCCCAGTTGCTTCTACTCTCCTGGCTTAAAGCCCAGAACAATCTCAAGCCTGAAACTGCCGTCTAGAATCTCTCACCCTGGCTTCTACTGTTATCTTTTGGATGTCTCTTGTTTCAGCCCCCTTCCCAGGCTCCCTCCTTCCCCTTCACAGCCAAGACATAGTGAATGTAGAAAGAATTTATTTACAAGAGAAAACTTAAGGGGAACATATTTATATAAGAGGGGACAAGCACACTCAGAATGTTATCAAAAATGACTGCCCAGTAGAGACTCTGGGTGTTGTCTGAACTTCTCTGAAGGAGGTCAGGGAGGACTCGGAGCAATGAGTGGAAGATTCAGAGAAATGGATTTGGGTTGGATGTAAGAAAAAACATCATAGGGCTAGAGGGATCTAAGGCTGCCTCAGCAAAAGACTTCAAGGGAAGGCAGATTGAATGGCTTATAGACCATTTGGCAGATGATCTCCTTAGTCAGGGGCAGACTGGACGGAATGGTGTCCCTGAGGTTTCTTCCAACTCTGAGATGCCACAATTTTGTGATTTCATAGACTAGCTATTTACTTACCCATGACCCTTTTCTGTGGCTCAGTCTCGTGGTGACATCAGTCATATTTTTCCAGAGTGTGTCTCGTGGGTTCCAGTTTCCTTTTAGAATGATCTTAACCTTCTTACCTACCTCAGCTTATGTTGTACTTGGCCAGTTTCACCTAGCTTCTAGTTAGTCTATTGGTAACCCCCCAAAAAATACACAATATACTCTCACCAACCTGGAAATGGCCATCAGATACCTGGTTCAGCCTATTACTCTCCATACCCTTACATATAATTATGACATTCTAATTAACATATACAGTCTTGCCCTCCCCTTCTACTAATACTATCTTCTTCTCAAGTTTACTCTCAAATTCATAAAAATAATACCTAGCATTTATATAATGCTTTAACGTTTGAAAGGTACATATTGTCTCATTTGATCAATACTGTATTATTTCCATTTTGCAGATGAGAAAATGAAGGCAAAGTAAAATCAATTGCCCAGGGTTACATACCTAAGGAGGTATCTGAGGCAAGATTTGAACTCAGATATTAATGACTCCAATTCCAGCATTCTATCCACAGTACCAACTAAACTGCCTCTTGCTCACTAGATACTGATAATTCTTCATTTGCTTGTGGAATGTTAGTATAGAGAAGAAGGGAGTTATTTGTTTTCCATCCCAGTAGGACCTGAAGAGATGAAGGTTTGACATAGAACCTTCCTAACAGTGAATGCTCTGAAATTTGAGAGTAAATGACAGTCAGACTAGGCAATCACCAGCTTGGGGTGGGTCAAGATTGTTCATGCTCTGCTGATGTTTGTGTATCATATTATTTTTAGTCTTTTTGTATTTAGATTAGGACAGTCTCCCTAGAGGTTCATGGGACTGTAGCCCGAGAAAGGAAAGGGATAGCAGAAGTCATCAAGTGCATCTCTCTCATTTTATTGATGAAGAAACTGAAGACCAGAGAAAGTGTGATTTTCCTGGGGCAATATGGGAACTAGAGTATCTGAGATGGGACTAGAGCCCAAGGCTTTCTGACTTCATGCCCAACACTCTTCAAGTCTACCATTACCAAACTGAGTCCCCACACATCTCTGCACAGAGCTCTCCCTCAGAGCTCATTCCTTTGTTGCTCCTTCCCTCTGGGAAAACACAAATTATACCAATTACCTTCTCTCCCCCCACCTTCCAAGTCCCATAGTCCTTTCAGGTTGTCCTGCCTTGGTGAAGCGAATGGAATGGGAAGTGGAAAGCCTATCCATTGGATGTTAGTGAGGCGTGGATGGGATGGGATGGGACAGATCTATGGTACATACATTCTTTGCTTTCTCAGAAGTTCTGATTTTCTGGAAGTGCAGAGGAAAAAGGACGAAGATGAGGAAATGAGAAAGAAGACAGACAGATTAAGAACTGAGTCTGTTACAGTTTTTGAGCAGGGTGAGAGATAGCCATTTAATCAGTGTCGAAGAAGCCTCAGGATGAGAAAGTGGATTTACATAGAACCTTAAAGAGATTTTGGAAACATTACGAATCTGTGGTTTGGAAACCACAGACTGTGGTCAAGTAGGTAACTGATATGTGATCAGTCATTTTTAATGTGGATATATGTATCTTTTTGTGTTGACAATGTTCTGCCTCTAAAGTCCAGGGAAAGAGAGTGGAGCCTCATATTTAGGTACTAAAGGCATAGAAAAGAGGTAGAAACATGCCCTTGAGGAATTACTAGACTGTATGAGGGCAGTCATTTATGTCTTCTTTAAATTTTGCCTCGGGAATCTTTTCCTGTGTTGGCTTAATTTTCTCTTGGGAACGTCATTGAAAGTCATCATAGCCTGCCACCTTAATACCTTCCCTGCTCCAAGACAAACAGATGTAAAACAGTACATTCTTCTCATTATCCATCAGTCTCATCCACCAACCCCCCAGCATTGGACTTAGCCCCTGATAGATCCCCAGTAGGCTCTGATAAATGGGCTTTCACCTTATCTCACCAGGATCCAGGCCTCCAAACCATTTCCAAAACATTTCCACACCGTGCCACTGACTCTATTTGCCTTTCTTTCCCCTCATCTTCCAGTTTTCCTCTATGTGTTGTTTTTCTTTGTTAGACTGGAAACTCCTTGACGCCAGGGATTATCTTTCTTGTATTTGTATCTGTAGTGCTTAACACAGATAGTGCCTGGTACATAATTAGCCATTGGACTGCCTGTCTGTCTATCCATCTGTCCGTCTATCGATGGATCTATCTCCATCTTTTTAAACTGTCTTATTGAATCAGCTTTTCCAAGATAATTACTTTAGACAGTGTTTAATTAAAGTGGATCAAGAAAATAGCAGTACAATGATAGAATAGCACCCACACACATCCCTTGGCACATCCCATACAGCAGCCTTATTTCAGGACTTGTGCCTCAAGTAGCAGTGAGAGCAAAACCCCAGGAGTTCATTTCTTGGTTTCTTTGGACTGGAACCTGAACAAATGGCAATTCTTTCACCCACAGACCTGTTCAGTTGCACTGCATTCATGAATGCAAGAACTGCTAGGTGCCCCGACAGCTATAGTCATGTTCACCTTCCTCTGGCATCTCCTCGTTACTCATGTCTCTCACTTGGGATCAAGTGCATGAATCAATCTATACCTCAGCCCCTTTAGTAAAGAAACTCTTTCTTTGTATCCCTAGTGCTTAGCACTGGGCATGTAGTAAATGCTTCATAAATACTTGGAATGTCTCCAGTGGGAGACTGGTTATCAGAGTCCCTCCAAAAACAAATGACTGGAAAAAGAAAGCAGGTTGACTGTCTTTTGCCTAACGGCCTTTGCTTTCTCCTCACTCTTAGTGCACTGGCCATCAACCATGGGGCCATACTGTACATAATAATAGCTAACATTCATTTAGTACTTATTTCATGCCAGGCACTGTGCTAAGCACTTTGCACTTATTATCTCATTGGATCTTCACAACAATCTTGGAAGGGAGGTGTTATTGTCATTACCATTTTGTAGATGAGGAAACTGAGGCAAACAGAGGCTAACTTGCCCAGGCTCACTCAGCTAATATGTAAGGTACGACATCACCAACACGCAAAGGTCTGAGGCTGGATATGAACTCAAGTCTTCCTGAGTCCAGACTCAGCACTATATCCACCATCTACTATGTATTTCTACAACCTCCCTCATAAGGTTGTAGGAAATGAGTAATGCAAGCAAAGTATTTTGAAAATACAGCCCATTCCCTTTGGGGCAAAACTAATTGTTAGGATGTTTTTCCTGACATCAAACTTAAATTGGCCTCTCTGTTGCTTTTACCCATTATCTGACCAGGCAGAATCAATCTCTTACATATGAGAGCCATTTAAAATACTTGAAGACTACTGTAAATTCACTCCTAAATCTTTTCTTGTCTAGGCTAAACATTAAGGTCTTTCCCTAACCTGACTCCCCTCTTCTGGATTCTCTCTAGCTTATTGAGTTCCTTCTTAAAAATGTGGTACCCAGAACTGAACACAGTAAGCATAGGTAAGACGTGACCAGGGCAGCGTATAAGAGAATGATCAATTACTCAATCAACAAACATTTACCACCTGCCTTCTGTGTGCCAGGGAGCTTTGCTAGATGACAAAAGACAAAAATAAATCAGTCCCTGTCCTCAAAGAGCTTATGTTCCACTGGGGAAGACAGTATGTGCAATATTTGAAGGGAGGATGCTACAAGTCAGGAGCTAAGGTTTCAAGTAAAAGGTGGAACTTGATCTGAGGCGTGATGAAAAAAAGGAATTCCAAGAAGTAGTTGTAAGGAAGCACTACATTCAGGTGCAGGAGACAACCCAATACAAAGGCACTGAGGTGAGAAATGAGGTATCTTCTGTCAGGAATAGTAAGAAAGCAAGTTTGACTGAATTGTAGACTGGGAAGAAGAATAATGTGTAAGTAGTCTTGAAAGTTAGGTCAGGGCCCCACTATGAATGTCTTTAAGTGTCAGAGAGTTTATATTATTTCATAGAGACTTTAGGGAAACACTCAAATTTTTTGAGTAGACATAATTGGACTTTCGCTTTAGGAGAAAAATCAGATCCTTTGTCCCAGACACTGGTGGTTGTCCTTTGATTTTGAAGAGATCCAATGACATTATGGGTGATGCCATGACTTGGCAGAGTTTCACAGAGTCATCAGCCACATTCTCTCTTCCCGAGGCACTGAAGTTCAGTAGCAAGTGATGATTGCCCAGGATGCAGTGGATGACCTTGGTATCTTTGATGACTGACCAACCTCTAAGCCCTCTATAGCATCTGCTTCAGCCACCTTCATGGCCATAGAAACAAATTGTTCTCATATGCCCATTCTGCCTGGAGGAAGTTTTCACATGCTTGGGGTAGACATCTCTCTAACTCATTGCCAGGCTCGTGACCTGCCGGTTACCCTCAGCTTGGGTCTGTCTACAGAAACAGTTTACCAGGATATGCCTATGGTACATGCTTTAACCTATTGGGCCACAGATGAGAGTTATGTAAAAGGTGGCTACCAAAGGTAAATGAGCAGCCCTGAAAAGGTCTCAGCAAACCCTCACTCCAGAGGTGCTGGTCCTCTTGAATGCAGCCCAATATTGCATGAACTTTTGGGGCTCTCCTGTAACACTGTTGACTCATTGAATTTGCATTCTATGAGAACACTCAGATCTGTTTCAAGCCATTTGTCCTCTAACTAGGCCTCTCTTATATTGTACTTGTGAAATTGACTTTTTGAACTCGTGTCCATATCAATTTTAATTGTATTTAGTTCGGGGCAATGTTCTAGCATATAGAGACATTTTTGAATCTAAAGTTCATCATCCAATGTGTGGCTATCCTTAGATTTTAATAGCCTGCAAATTTGGTATAAGCATGTTGTCAGTACCTTTATCAGAGTTATGGATAAAAATGTTCAAGAGCATAGGGACAAAGGCAGATTCCCTGGGGTGCTTCTCTAGAGACCTTTTCCCAAGCTGACATTGCATGATTATTGACTTTACTTTGGGTTTGGTCTTTCAACCAAATTCTTAATTCATCTAATGGTTCTATTGTCTAGCCCATATTTTTCTCTCTTGTCTGCAAGACTGGACATTACTAAGTGCTTAGATGAAGTTGACGCAAGCTATATGTACAGCATTTCCTTGCTTTAACAGCCTAGGAATTCTGTCAAAAAAAGGAAATAAAGTTAATCTGGTATGATCTGTAATTTTTAAAAATAATAAATTAACTGATTTTAATTAATTTAATTTAATAATTAATTAATTTTTAGTTTTCAACATTCACTTTCATGAGATTTTGATTTCTAAATTTTCTCCCCATCTTCCCCCCCACCCCAAGACAATGTACTTTCTAATCATCCCTTCTCCCAATCTACCATCCCCTCTGTCACCACCACCCCTTCTCTTATCCCATTCCCTTCTATTTTTCTGTAGGGCAAGATAGATTTCTATACCCCACTGCCTGTATGTCTTATTACCCAGTGGCATATAAAAACACTTTTTAACATTGTTTTTAAGACTTCAAGTTCCACATTTTCTCCCCTCCTCCCTCCCCACCCACCCTCATTGAGAAGGCAAGTAATTTGATGTAGGTTATACATGTATAGTCACACAAAACACTTCCATAACAGTCATGTTGTAAAAGGCTAACTATATTTCCCTCCATCCTATCTCTCTCCCCATTTATTCTATTCTCTTTTTTGACCCTGTCTTACCTCAAAAGTGTTTGCTTCTGATTACCCCTCCCTCCCACTTGCCCTCTTTTCTATCATTCCCCTCTCTTTTCTCTTTCCTCCCTACTATCCTATAGACTAAGATAGATTTCTATACCGGATTGAGTGTGTATGTTATTCCCTCCTTCAGTCAAATCTGATGGGAGTAAGATTCACTTATTCCCTCTCACCTCCCCCCTCTTTCCCTACACTGTAAAAGATTTTTTCTTGCCTCTTTTATGTGACATAATTTACTCCATTCTACATCTACCTTTCTTCTTCTACATCCCTCTTTCATCTCTTAATTTCATTTTTTAGATATCAACCTTACATAGTCAACTCACCCTGTTCCCTCTGTCTCTATGTATATTCCCTCCAACTATCCTAATACTGAGAAAGGTATGACCTCTACTTTTATAAAGAAATGGTTAATTGATGTTTTGGAGTAAGGATTTAAGTCATTTTTCAGTAATCTCTGTATCTGTAGAACCCTCCCTTATAATTGTCTACTGAGAAAAATATGTATGTTTTTTCTTTGGTCCCTTAGTACTAAGATTCATCATTTCATTTAATCTTATTTTTGGCATCTTTTACTGTTGCTTTCATTTAGTATTATGGCAAAGAATATTGATCTCTTGGTTCTGCTTTCTTCGTTCTATTTAAGTTCATACAAGTCTTTGCATTTCTCACATTTGTCACTTTAATGGCATGGTAATGTTCTCTTATTTATCACCTTGTTCCACTATTTCCCAATCAATGGGGATCCATATTGTTTTCAACTTTCTTTGTTACTATAAAAAATAGTATTGTGTTGAATGCTGCTATGAATATGTTGGCATATATGGCACCTTTCCCTGGCATGAATTATTCTTGATGAAGCCATGTTAACTCTTCATGATCACTGCTTCCTTTTCCAGATGAGCACTGGCTGCTACTTTAACAATATGTTCTAAAAATTTGTCAGGAATGTAAATAAAACTCACTGGTCTATAGCTTGAAGATTCTATCTACTCTTCTTTTTTTGTGAAAATCTCCATGATCTTGCAGAGACTTTCAAATAACAGTGGCTCAGAAATCATCCATCAGTCTTTTCAGCAATTTAGGATGTGATTCATCTGCGCCTGGTGAACTCAACTCATTCAGGATATCTAGCTGTCATTATACTATCTCTGTACTTACATTGGATTTCAACTCTACCATTTTAGCATTGTCCCTTCCTGTCCAAAGATAATTTTTCTTGCCAGAGAGGATAAGTAAAACTGACCAGCTTTGGCTTTTCTCCATCAACCTAGTCCTGTGTACTCAGAAGAGCTGTCCAATTCCTTCTTTGCCCCTCTTTTCTCTGTATTTAGCTATCCATTTTTATTGTCTTTAGCTTTCCTCATCAACATCAAGTCATTTGGAGCTTTGGTACTTCGGATATTATTTGTATGATTATCTTAATATGTGTGTGTGTGTATGTGTGTGTGTATACACACACACACATATATACGCACCCATAAATATGCATAGTATACATATATGCATATGTATATGCACAGGTATGTGTTTTACTATTAATTATAATTACTTAATATGCACTAATAAAGTAATTGATTATTATATCTAATAAGAGTATATAAGTACTATTATTAATTATATATGATATTTATATATTACATGTGCATATATATTATTCTTACATTAATCAAATGAGATGCTATTTGTAAAAGTACCTAATGCCTGGCAAATTGCAGGTTCTACACAAATACTTATTCCCTTCTCCTCCCCTCTTTTTAGAACTTTGCCGTGCTTTTCTATTCATCTTTCATCATCAGATCTTGCTTCCATCTTCTCTATATCTTTTTAAAAAATCCGTATTTCCTCTTGTGAAGGGTGGATCAGACTCAGAATACTATTCTGTTAGTTTAAGTTTAACAGTGAACAGAAGGGAGGTTTACTTTAGTGATAGAATGGAAAGGATATTCAGTAGGTACCCTGAAGGACTTAACTTAGGTAGACTCTTCCCTTCTTCCCACTCTGTCTCTATGTGGTCATCAAGGCAGGGTATGGTGCTAAATCTGAAGAGCTCCTTCTCCATGTGGATGGATCTGTTTCTGCCTGTTGGTGACCAGGAATCCACATCAATATAGCCAGAGGTACTGGGAAGCTGCAAGTTACACCTCAAGCCCTATATCAACCAAGTCCCAGAGAGAGGGAAAACTAGCCTAACCCATGACATAGAGGGAAGGACTAGTCCCTGGTTAATCATGATCTTATTACGCTTGAGTTTCTACTCCAGTCTCTTTAGACAACTAACCTTTGGTTCTCCTCTCTGGAATTGTGACTTCTTATGTCAGCTATCAGAATTTCATCTATCACCCATCAGATGCCAAGGGTCAGTGATCAGATGGCAAATATAAAGAAAAATGCTGAAAGAACTTGGAATAGAGGAGTTACCTATCAAAAGTAAAGCAGAATTGATCAAGGAAGGCTTCATGTTTTAGAGATAAATTTTGATCCATGCTATGAAAGAAGCAAGTGACATGAATTACAAAAGGAGAGTGTTATAATATTTACGCAGTAGTAGGCAATGATTGTAGCTCTATGTCCTCTGGTAATTGATTCTATAAAAACTTGGAATGTCCACTGTGGGATGACCATTTTTTGGGCCGAGGGGAATAGTGTGGACTCACACATAAAGAGTCTTCTTGGGAAGTGAGTTTTTAAAATTGGTTTCTTTCTTTTCCTCTGTCAGTTGGAATTGGAGGAATTATTAAGATTCTCAAGTCGCTAGGGTAGGTGGAAGGATAAGTCTAACAAATCAACAAGGATAGAGGAATTGTGGGGCATAGCAGAAGGGATAGAGAAGGTGAATATTATGGCATTGAGGAGAAAGTACCTTGTGCTTTGTAGATACGCCATTTCTTGAGTGGGAATTGTTCTTATTTCTTGTTACTCTTTGGCATGTCCTTTCTTCTCCACATAGAAGAGCAAATCTGGAACAAATATTTCCCACATTCAATTTGCACTTGTTTTGCTCTCATCATTCCCTCAACCTGGAATAACTTTTTCATCATTCCATGATTTTTCCCTTCTTTAAAACCTAGGTTAAAACTTTCTTCTTCCAGACAAGTGACATGGACCTTGGCACTTTGGAAAGAGCCCTGTATTTAACCAGAGTTCTGATCCTGATTTTGGCACCAAGTAACAATGTGACTGGGCATCTCGCTCAAGTTTTTCTGAAACACCCTGCCCTAAACATGCAAACAATCTCAGAAATGTCTGGGGATAGGGGACATTGAGGGAACATTACTTTTTAAATTAGAAGACTGGAGTTTTGTCTCAACTCTTCCACTTCCTAGTAAATGAGCGGGCTAGAAGAGATGATCTTTCAGGTCCCCTTTCAAATTTAAATAAAGATCTGTGATTTTATGATTCTTCTCCATCAGACTTGAAATTTATTTAGAATTGGGTTCTTAACTGGGGGGGGGCGAGGGAGCCCATTAATTTCTTTTCAAAATATATTGACAGTTATACTTCAGTATAATTGGTTTCTTTCATAATCCTATATATTTTATTTTATACAGTTAAAAACTTTATTCTGGAAGGTGCTTGTAAACTTCATTAGATTGCCATTGAAGTCTGTGACACACACAAAAATTAAGAACTACTTTAGTGCTGGTGGTAAAGCTTTATTTTTCTGTCTCTTAATGGAACCTAAAACAGAGAGTACATTAGCAGACTCACCATTCAACCCAAGGAATTTTCACGTTTGTAGTTATGTGCCTGTACCCATAGACCCTAGTGTGTGCGAACAGCACCTTGTGGGGGACTGGAAGAGAGGTGAGGAGAAATACTGATATAAAGATGATGGACTCTGTGGTATGTTGGTAAACGTTTAACAATTGGCTCTTAAAAAGCAAAATGTACATATAATACACTTTAAAGTTTAATTTGCATTATTAATATTTTCTCTCTTACTTTCTTAAATCAAGACAATTAACAAAACAATTACATCAAACCTTGATTTTTAGCATTTCTCAGTTTCTGAAGTATAAATGCTTACACTGAAAATTTAACAATCAACTTTCCCCAGATGGTACAAGCTGACTCTAATACCCCACTTTCTCCTTGCCATGGAGCTCACCTTCAGAAACTTTTAAGTTCCATTTTTGGCAAAGTTCAATATGTGTGAAAGCATCAGCGTAAGAGAGAGGGCAATGATAAAGAGAGGGCAAATGGAAAGAGGGGGTAACCAGAAGCAAACACTTCATGATTTGGGTGTATTTTAGGGGAGACAAAAGAATTCTAAATCATGCTTCCTACCCTGAAGAAGCTTACAACAGAGAGACAAGCAAGATGTATACATAATAAAGAGATGATGTAAGAGAATGTATAATTGAGGGTCAAATTCAGTAAATGCAGTAGGAAGTTGGAAAAGGGAGGGATTCCTATTCCCTAGAATGGTGGGAAAGGTTTTTTTGAAAGATACACAGAATTCCACTGAATCCATAATTTCCCAAGGGATTTGGATCATGTCCAGACCTAGGTCCAAGCCACTTTGTCATTTCCCTTCCTTTGATTCTGCCAAACTGATCAATTCTTGATGTCCCACAACATTCCAGCCCTTCTGTCTCCTTGCCTGGATCTTTGTTGCCAATTCAGATGTCTCCATTGGTCATTTACCCTTACTTCTTCTCAGATATGAGTCAGAGTTAAAGGTTTTGCAAAAGGTCAGTAATTACAAGGGAAAGGGTAAAGTTTATAATATATAAAAATGGTACAATGACTCATATTTCATATACCTATGAAAATGAAAAAGTGCTTTCCTCATCACAGTCCTATAGTACAGATATCCCATTTTCCAGATAAAGTTAAAAAATTGTACGACTTTTTTAAGGTCTCAAATGTAGTATCTGAACCCAGGTCATGAGTGAGCTTAATAAATACTTGTTCCCTTCCTTCCTACAGAGATGAGAAACTATAATGGTTATAGCTTGGTTGGAGTCAAGGGTTCATGTTGAGGATTACTGAGAGACAAGAATGGATGAATAGGAAGAAGCTAGATAATTTAATGGTAAGACTGAGGATTTTGGACTTCTTAAAATTAATTAATTAATTTTTAGTTTTCAACATTCACTTTCACAAGATTTTGAGTTCCAGATTTTCTCCCCATCTTTCTCCACCCTCACCCCAAGATGGTATGCATTTTGATTATCCCTTCCCCCAGGCTAAACCTCTTTCTATCAGCCCCTTTTCTTTGATCTCCTTCCCTTCTATTTTCCTGTAGGGCAAGACAGATTTCTATGCCCCACTGCCTGTATATCCATCATATTTCCCAGTTGTGATAAAAACAATTTTTAACATTCATTTTTAAAACTTTGAATTCCACATTCTCTTTCCTCCTGCCACTCCACCCACCCTCATTAAGAAGACAAGCTATTTGATATAGGTAATACATGCGTAGTCATGCAAAACACTTCCATAACAGTCATGTAAAAGACTAACTATATTTCCCTCCATCCCATCCCTCCCATCATTTATTCTATTCTCTCCTTTGACTCTGTCCCTCCTCAAAAATGTTTGCTTCTGGTTATCCCCTCCTCTCATTTGCCCTCCCTCTATCATTGCCCTCTCTCTTATGCCTTTCCCCCCTACTTTCCTGTAGGGTAGGATAGATTTCCCTACCCAATTGAGTGTACATGTTATTCCCTCCGTACGCCAAATGTGATGAGAGTAAAGGTTCACTTTTTCCCTCTCACCTTCCCTCTCTTCCTCTCCATTGTAAAGGCTTTTTTGCTTCTTTCATGTGAGATAATTTACCCCATTCTACCACTCCCTTTCTCCTTCTCCTAGTGAATTCTTCTCTCATCTCTTAATTTAATATATATGTATATATGCATACACACATATACTTACATATGTATATATACATATACATACACATACAACCCCCCAACTATGTTAAGTAGTTGATCAAGGTCTGATGAGTCCCAAATATCATCTTTCCATGTAGGAATGTAAACAGTTCAGCTTCAATAAGTTAGACTTTATTTGTACACAATAGGGATACATTGAGGGTTTTTAATCAAAGTTGTTAAGTGACAAAGTAATACTTTAATAAAAATGGATCTTTTTTTAGTGTTTAAGGTGGGCTGGAGTCAGGAAATGTACGGTGAGAGAGAGTTTAGAGGGAGACTAGTCAAGAGGCTGTTTCAGTGATATAGGCAGATTCTAGGCTAAGAGTTATGGCAATAGAGAAGGAAGAGAAGGAGCATTTAAATAGCATCTCCCATATGCCAAGCACTGTTTTTTATTTTAAGCACTTTCTTTTCTTCAGCAAATTTTTGTGCCTCTTTTCCCATTTGGCCAATTCTGCTTTTTAAGGGATTCTCCTCCTCAGTGGCTTTTGGGGTCTCTTTTGCCTTTTGGCCTAGTCTGTTTTTTAAGGTGTTATTTTCTTCAGTTTTTTTTGTGCCTCCTTTACCAAGCAGTTGACTTGTTTTTCATGGTTTTCTTCCATCACTCTCATTTCTCCTGTAGGAGCTTTGACTTTTTTATCTTCTTCTGAGTGTGTGTTTTGCTTTTCTTTGTCACCATAGTAACTTTCTTTTTTTCTTATTTATTTATTCTTAGTTTTCAACATTCATTTCCACAAGATTTTGAGTTCCAAATTTTCTCTCCATCTCTCCCCTCCACTCACCCCAAGACAATATGCATTTTGATTACCCCTTCCCCCAATCTACTCTCCCTTCTATCACACCCCTCTCTTCGCTTATTCCCATCTCCTCTATTTTCTTGTAAGGCAAGATATATTTCTATACCCCATTACCTGTATATCTTATTTCCCAATTGCATGTAAAAACATTCATTTTTAAAACTTTGAGTTTCAATTTCCCTCCCTTCCCACCTCCCCACCCATCCCCACTGTGAAGGCAAGAAACTTGACATATGTTACACATGTGTAGTTATGCAAAAGACTTCCATAAAAGTCATGTTGTGAAAGACTAACTATATTTCTCTCCAATCTGTCCTGCCCCCAATTTATTCTATTCTCTCTTTTCATTCTATCCCTCCTCAAAAATGTTTGCTTCAAATTACCCTTTCCTCCCATTTGCCCTTCCTTCTAACATCCCCCGCTCCCTGCTTATCCCCTTCTCCCCTACTTTCCTGTAGTATAAGATAGATTTTCATAGCAAATTGACTGTACATGTTATTCTCTCCTTAAACCAAATGTGATGAGAATAAGGTTCACTTTTCCCTCTCAAATTCCCCCTCTTCCCCTCCATTGAAAAAGCTTTTCCTTGCCTCTTTTATGCGAGGCTCATTCTGTTTCTCCCTTTCTCCTCTCAATATATTCCCCTCTCACCCCTTAATTTTATTTTTTTAGATATCATTCCTTCCTATTCAACTCATCCTGTGCCCTTTGTCTCTCTATGTATAATCCCTCCAACTACCCTAATACTGAGAAATGTCTCAAGAGTTACAAATATGATCTTTTTATGTAGGAGTGTAAACAGTTCAACTTTAGCAAGTACCTTATGATTTCTCTTTCCTGTTTACCTTTTCATGGTTCTCTTTATTCCTGCATTTGAAAGTCAAATTTTCTACTCAACTCTGATCTTTTCATCAAGAATACTTGAAAGTCCTCTATTTAATTGAATTATGACTTTCCCCCCTGAAGTGTTATACTTAGTTTTGCTGGGTAGGTGATTCTTGGTTTTAATCCTAGCTTCTTTGACCTCTGGAATATCATGTTCCAAGCCCTCTGATTCATTAATGTAGAAGCTGCTAGATCTTTTGTTATTCTGATGGTGTTTTGACAATACTTGAATTGTTTCTTTCTGGCTGCTTGCAATATTTTTTTTTCAATTTTTATTATTTTTATTTTGTCAATGTTTATTTATTTATTTTTAGTTTTCAACATTCATTTTCACAAAATTTTGGTTCTAAATTTCCTCCCTATCTCTCCCCTCCCCCACCCCAAAATGCCATGCATTTTGATAGTTCCTTCCCTCAATCTGTCCTCCCCTCTGTCACACCCCTCCCTTCCCTCATCCCCATCTTCTTTCTTGCCTTGTGGGGCAAGATAAATTTCTATACCCCATTATCTGTATTTCTTATTTCCCAGTTGTTTGCAAAAACAGTTCTCAACATTTGTTCCTAAAACTTTGAGTTCCAACTTCTCTCCCTTCCTCCCTCCCCTTCACCGAGAAGGCAAACAATTCAATATAGGCTATATATGTGTAGTTTTGCAAATGACTTCCATAATAGTCATGTTGTGTAAGACTAACTATATTTCCATTCATCCTATCCTGCCCCTCTTTTATTCTATTCTCTCTTTTGACCTTGTCCCTCCCCAAAAAGGTTTACTTCTAATTGCTCCCTCCTCCCATTTGCTCTCCCTTCCATCATAGCCCCTACCTGACTTATCCTTTTCTCCCCTATTTTCTTGTAGTGTAAGAGAGATTGTCATACCAAATTGAGTGTGCATGATATTTCTTCCTTAAGCCAAATGTGATGAGAGTAAGCTTCACTTTTTCTCTCTCACCTCCCTCCTTTTCCTCTCCATTGGAAAAGCTTTTTCTTGCCTCTTCTATAAGAGGTAATTTGCCCCATTCCATTTCTCCCTTTCTTCTCTCAATATATTCCTCTCTCACCCCTTAGTTTTATTTTTTTAGATGTCATCCCTTCCTATTCAAAACACCCTTGCTTGAGATATTTTCTCTTTGACCTGGGAGCTCTGGAATTTGATTACAGTATTCCTAGGAGTTTTCCTTTAGGGATTTCTTTCAGAAGATGATCGGTGGATTCTTTCAATTTCCATTTTACTTGATAATTTCTTGATAGATAATGTCTATTCTTTTTTCTGACCATGGCTTTCATAATTTTTAAATTGTCTCTTGGACCTATTTTCCAGGTCAGTTGTTTTCCCAATGAGATATTTCACATTATCTGCTATTTTTTCATTCCTTTGGTTTTGTTTTATAATTTCTTGATTTTTCATAAAGTCATTAGCTTCCATCTACTTCATTCTAATGTGTAAGGAATTATTTTCTTTGGTGAGCTTTGGACCTCCTTTTCCATCTGGCCAATTCTGCTTTTTTAGGGTATTTTCCTCCTTATTGACTTTTTGGATCTCTTTTGCTTTTTCGGTTAGTCTATTTTTTAAAGTGTTATTTTCTTCAGCATTTTTTGGGGTTTTCTTTGGTAAGCTGTTGACTTGTTTTTCATGATTTTATTGCATACTCTCACTTCTCTTCCCAATTTTTGCTCTACCTGTCTTACTTGATTTTCAAAATCCTTTTTGAGCTCTTCCATGGCCTGAGACCAATTCATATTTTTCTTAGAGGCTTTGGATGGAGGCGCTTTGACTTTGCTTTCTTCTGTTTGCATGTTTTGGTCTTCCTTGTCACCAAAGTAAGATTCTAGAGTCTGATTCTATTTCTGGTTTTTGCTTATTTTCTCAGTCATTTACTTGACTTTTGAGCTCTTTGTCAGGGTAGTTCTCTGCTTCCAGTGAGGGTAAGGGGTTTACTGTCAGCTGTTCTATCCCCTTACAATCTGTGGGCCTAGAACTCCAGACACAGTGGCTGCAGCTGCCCCTGCTGTTGCTGTGGCTGCTGTGAGTTCCTCTGCCCTCTCCCACCTCTGCTGCCCTCTACTCTTTCACTCAGGTCTCACAGGTTTTTTCCACTGACCTTCCAATTTATCCTCAGCATTTGGGGGTCTTAAAATCTGGAAGCCACCACAGTTGTGAGAGATTCAGTCCCCCCAAGGCTCAGGTCCCCTCTGTGTTGGCATGGCCCACACCGGACTGTGCTCTGCTCCCAATGTGGCAAGATAGACACTTTCCAGCAATCTTCCAGCCTGTCTTGGGCTGGACATTTGCTTTTCTCTGTAATTCTGTGGGTTCTGGAGCTCCAGAATTTGTTTAGAGTCATTTTTTGCAGGTATTTGGCTAGCCTAGGGGGGGAGTGCTTCAGAAAGTCTGTGCTATAACCCCTCCATCTTAGTTCCCTCCTTCCTTCCCCCCCATAGTAACTTTCAATAGTCAGAATTGTTTTTTGTTGTTTTCTCATTTTCCCAGCCTGTTTCTTGATTTTTTGTTAAAGTGGGGCTCTGCTTCCAGGATGGAGGGTGCCCTGTCATAAGCTTTAGGGGTTTTGTGCAACTGTTTTCAGAGATATTTCTAGAGTCCTGTAAGTTTTCAGTTCTTCTAAGGTGGTATGATCTAAAAGTCAGTGTGTTTTCTGTTTCCCTGGCTGGTGCTCTGGTCTGTGAATGACCACAAGCACTTTTTCTGCCCTGCAACTTGTGATGAGAATCCCTGCTCCACCAGGCTCTGGTGTGCCAGTGCTCCTACTTGCCCTGGGACTGCCACCCCAGACTTTGAGCTGGATCAGAATATGGGCAAAGCATCAGAGTCCTGCCCCCTGTGCCAGTAAAGAGACCCCTATAATATTCTTCTGACCTGTTGTTTGACCCCTTTACTGTGGTCTGAGAGCTCTGGAAGCAGCTGCTGTCATTACTGATTCAGTGGGTCCCAAAGCCTGCTCCTAGTTTGCTATGGCTGGGTCCGCTCTGAAATGGCCTGCACTGGACTGTGCTCCACTCTGACCCAGCTGTGACAAACCTTTCCTGCTGAACCTTATAGATTTTTCTTTGGCTGGAAAATTAGTTCACTCCCTCTTTTTATGGGTTCTGATGCTTCAGAAATTTTTTATGGCATTACTTAGAGATGTTTGGACTAGCTCAGGCTAGTCACTGCCTTTTCTCTGCCATCTTGACTCTACCCATCCTGTGCCAAGCCTTGTTAAACATTTTTACAAATATTATCTCATTTGATACTCACAACAGTCCTTCAGGGTAGGTGCTACTGTTATCTCCTTTTATAGTTGAGAGTGACTTACCCAGAGTCACACAGCTAATAAATATCTGAGGCTAGATTTGAACTGAATTCTTCCTAATTCCAGGCATAGTATTCTATCCACTGAACCACCAGCTGCCTTTCATGGCAGTGAAAACATCAAATCTAGTGTTCATCAAATTTGCTTTGACTCCTAGAGTCCTATGAATATATTCCTATAAATGTTTAAGCTTTGAAAGGGTTAAAGTTAGAACCCAAACAAAAGAAAAAGGAGAGTTTGTTATTATTGTAGGTCATTTGTTCTGAACTTGACATCCTGGCCCAAACCAGGCTTGATGAGAATCTGCACAAGTATTTTAAAAGTATCTGTAGAAGTATTTTACTCTGGACAAATTCAAAGACTCTAAATACACCTGATTTGTTGCTGATAAAACAAGGTTTTTAGTTTGATTCCCATATGGATCACATTTTTTTAATAGTGAGGCATCATGGTAGAGTGGGAGAAAATATTACCTTTGAGGTCAGAGTGCCTGAGTTCAAATCTCCTCTCTGATCTTTACTACCTGTCTAACTTCACCTCCCAGTTTTCTCATTTGTAAAGTGGACTTGGATTAATGACCTTTGAGGTCCCTTCAAGGGCCAGATCCCAGATCCTGTGTCCCTGAGTTGCTTAGACCCCATATCAAATGGGTAGAAGTTCTGGTGGCCAGTGGGGCTTCCTATTCCCCCCACCCCAACAACTGCTGGCAGGCAGCAAAACCTGGGTTTAATGGCAACTGAGGAGTCTGAGAGTCTGATGCCCACATATACTAATTGAACCGAACTGTCTTACGTTGTCAACATTTTTCCTTTTTAAGTTTTCCTTCCAGTAAAATGGAAATACACATAAGCAGGAGAAAAAACAGAGTACTATACTTCTGTAGTTTTGGTTAAGATTTCACTAAAACTCTAGACATCAAAATACAATTGCCTGATGCCATGGTAACCTAGCTCTGGGGATTTTCCAAGCCTTGGTCTAACATAACCCTCCTCCCCCAAAATCATGATGGATTTGGGGGTTATTTAGCCTGTCCAGAGCTAGGACAGTTGAAATGTAATTAAAAAGAGTTGTGCTATTGTTCTTTTGGGGTTTTTTTGTGTGTGAAAATAATGCCTGCTGAGAAACAATGGACTAAGGAGATGGATAGGATTTGTGTTTTTCGGAACAGACAATGAGATGGTCTTTAATGAGGACCACAGTGATTCTGGATGAAGCAAGTATGACATCTGTGCCCTCACTCACGAGATGGGAAACAGATCTGGGTGGCAAGCTGGTGAGAGAGTGAAAATATGAAGAAACAAGGCAGTCTTGGGGAGTGGGAGAGAGGGTTGCAGAAAGGAAGAAGGGAGTAGTTTGAGTTGAGAGGAAGAAAAATTATACCACCAGAAAAGAAATAAAATAAATAAGAGAAATGGAAGGAAAGAATGAACTGACAGAAATACATTGTCTTTCTCCTCAAACCCAACTCTTCTCTAAATATTCCTATTTTTTTGTCAAAGGCACCATTTTTTCCCAGTCTCCCTGGTTCAGTGAGTCGCCATTCTCATCAATCACCTTCTCACTGACTCTTACCCCATATGTGTTAATTTGTTACCAAACCTTCCTATTCTACCTCCAGGAGGGTCTAGAACAGCCATCAAGTGGAGCTTGGGTAGGGATCTATTGTTGTTCAATCTATGGGCTTCAGAGTACAATGGGTTTAAAGTTTTGGTAAAGACAAGGAAGGAAGAAAGGGAGGGAGGGAGGGAGGAAGGAAGGAAGGAAGACATCTACCCAAGTAAACCCTCAGTTAACTGGGAAGTTCTGATCATGTCATTGCTCAGTAAACTCCAATGGTCCCTATTAATTCTAAGATGAAACACAGTTTCTTTACTTAGAAGGTCAGGAACAGAGCCATGGGAAATGCCACCACTGGGGGAGGGCAGGAAGGAAAGAAACTGGTAATAGAGAGAGAAAGAAAACTAGGAGAATGAGACTTTGCTGAAGCTGAGATGAATAAGTTTAAAGAAGGAGTTGGTCGGCATTATAAAACGATTCAAGAAGTCCAAAGAAATGGAGAACTGAGGATAGGTCACCAGATGTGGCAAAAAGGAGGTCATCAATGAATAGGAAGTATGCAATTTAATTATTGTCAAGAGGTTAAAAGCCACATTTCAAAAAGTTAGAGGATGGCAGATGAGAAAATAGCAGTATCAAATACAGAATATTTGTTAGAAAAATTTGGTAGTAAAATGAAGTTGATATTAATTAATATTAATTAAATAGAAGAGATAGTAAGATCAAAGATTTTTTCTTTTTTCCAAAATAGAAAGAAAGCTTCATGCCAGGCAAAGAACCCTGAATTTGGGTTCAGATTTCCTACGTTTGAATCCTGACTGCATCACCTTTGTGATCTTGGGCAAGTCAATTACCTAGTATGGACCTGTTTCCTCATCTGTAAAATGACATTAGACTGAGTCTCTTCTAGCTCTAACTCTTGTTAGCTTATAAGGCAGAGATTCTTAGGGTCCATGACTCATTTCTTTGAAATACAGATTTTAAAACTGTATTTCAGTAAAATTGGTTCATTTTATAATCCTATATATTTTATGCATTTAAAACATTATTCTTAGAAGGGTTCCATAATCTACTTAGACTACCAAAGGGGTCTATAACACGGTATGCACACACACACACACACACACACACACACACACACACACACACACAGAAAGACACAGAGTCAGAGACAGAGAGACAGAGACAGAGTGAGGGGTTATACAACTCTTGCTACAAGAGATAGGGCAAGTAACTGTCCCATCTGCATTTTTAGTACAAGAAGAGAAAAAAGCAGAGACACATGAGGTTCTAGATTCTCCTCTCCATGTGCTAGCATCCTGGGAATAGACTTTATTTCTTAGAGTAAGGGTATCTCACCTTGCAAGTGGAAAAGAAAATGAGTCTTTTATTGACTTGATGACAAATATATTTATTATGATACACAAACACACAAGAGATAAGTAATATATATTCTGATTTAATCTGTAAATTCCAAGATCATATTTAAGTGTGTACACACACATACACACACATACACACACACACACACACACACACACACACACACTCTCTCACTCACTTTTAAAGGGGTACTCTGCTCCTTACTAAAAGAGCAATCACTAAATACATATCCTGTAGGTGGTTCAGAGCCAGATATTTGTGACTTTCTCAGACAACCCAATCTAGGGAAGGGATAGGAAGCAAGTTGGGAATTAATGGAATTGAATGTGCACAGAATATTTATTCCTGTTTTAAGGGATCTAAGAAAACTCTTCTCCATATTCCCATTCATACCCTTTAGGATTTGCCCATTCACCCACTCACTGAGTCATGGGATAATAGGATGTAGAGTTGAACAGTAAAAGAAAATAAAATCCAATGTTTAGACCCAGGCTTGGCATAGAATAAACACTTAATAAATGCTTTTTCATTCATTCCAATGTACATATTTTACCAATGAGGAGTTCAAGCCCTAGAGAGTTTAAGTGACTTACCAAGATCACAGAGGTAGTGAGTAGAATAGGTATGATTTGAATTCTCTTTCTATATTCATTCATTAATTGATTTAAATGAATCAACTTAAAATATGCCATATTGAGTTAAGCACAGGAGAGGAGCAAAAATAGTCTCTACTCTCAAGTGGCTTGCAATCTGATAGGTAAGAATAGACATTAAGTTAAATAATAATAGGTAATGTTTTCTGTGGGGTTTCTTTCTACAGCCTATGTTTACATTGGCAGACTGGGTCCCCAGAAGGCACTTGACTGCTACTCTCAGAGTAGTAACCATGGTAACCATGAGGGGTTGTTTTGAATTCTATTGCTCCTGAACCCCAATCAGTGTATTCTTCCATTAACAATCAACCAGTTGGTTCCATTAGCTTTCATAAAAGGAATTTACTGTCCATGTATGATGTGACCAGTTAGTATAACATTCCCCCCACTCCCAACCTGAGAAACACAGTCTCTCATCATTTCCCAGTGTCTGTAGGGAAAAAGATCACCAGTTTAAAGTAAAAAAGGTAGTGAGGTAGACATATACAGATCAAATGTGGCTGAAAGTTATCTCATAACTCCTGGCACTGGAAACATTTTTTTTTTCTGTTCATGAAACCCTCGCCAAGCTGCCCTTAGATGTTGCTGTAATCAGCGCTCTGAGAGCCCATCCTTCAGTTGTATCCATAGCTAGCACTTCTGAAGGGGTCATTCTTCTTGCAACTGCTATACTCCTTGATTGATTATCTTTCAACATATATCTAAAGCAGTTTCTGCTTTTTCAGTAACTGTTACTTTGGTCTAGGGATGATTTGCTCTGTGAAGTCTGGATTCAGTCAGAGGGCCACATTTGAGGACCTAGAGGGCCACATGTGGCCTTGAGGCCACAGGTTCCCCACCCCTGCTCTGGTCTCTTACTGACACTGCCCCATTCAGCCTTGGTCACCAGTGGAATCTCAGATAAGACATGGGGCTCTTCTGAGCCTCCACAGCCACCTGGATATTTCCACCTATGAATACTTATTTGCCTAAGATTAGGAAAGAAAAAAAAACAACACAAAGGGAGAAGTGGCCATGTGCTTATAGAAGCCAAGCTTCTATAAGGATTTTCACCCCTTCCTGATTTGATTCTTGGGATCAATTATTGTATACCCACTTAATTCCAGCTCAGTAACCCCTGAGTCATCAATTTTTTCTAACTATAAAGCCAATTAGAGAATATTTCATCCCCACCTTACACCAATCCCCATGTCATCTGCATGATTCCTGCAACTAAAACCAAACAGGAAATATCTATGTATATTTAAAGAACTTGACTCCATAGACTGGTCCACCCATGCTGCAAATTCAAGACAACAGTGCAAAACACAAGAGATGTCATTAAGTGCTAGATGAGTGATAAACTAAGCCCTGTTAATTTAGACAGGAGAGATTGTTATGTGTAGGAATGGTCAAGGAGGTAGTGGACCTTGAACTGGTCCTCAGAGCAGTGTTCTCCACATTTTTTTGATCATGTACCCCATTAGTAGAAAATTTGAGTGTATATTCCCAAAATATATGTATTTATTTAGAAATTGTATTCATATAGTCCTGTTCTAACAGGAATAATTGCTATCATTTATAGAGGGCTTACTACGTGTCAGGTACGGTGTAAGAACTTTATAATTATATTTGATCCTCACAATAACCCTGAGAGGTAGGAGATATCATTACCCCTATTTTAAAAATGAGAAAACGGAGGCAAACAGTTAAATTCCTTGCCACTTAGTAAGTGTTTCAGGCCAATTTTGAACTCAGATCTTCCTGATTCTAGGCCCAGCACTCTAGCCACTGCACCACCTAACTGCCTCTGACACATAAGGCACATAGAGACCCAATAGAAGGATAAATGCTGGCTGTGATAGCTAAATGATGACTCTCATTTTTCAACCCTACCCATCAATTTCATCAACAAACTAAGCACCTACTATGTGCCAAGGTCTGATGGGCACATGGAGGTACAAAGACACATGTGCCAACTTCAGCCTTCAAGGAGTAATGACTAGAAAATGGAGTATGCAATCTACAAAGAACCTTGGCAATCTATACCAAGTTTTTGTGGAAGTGTTTCTAGTAAATTTCCACTTTTCTTGATATTCCAGGATATTATTGAAAGCTAACCAAAAGCTGCTGTGCTTTTATATTTTTAGCCAGTAAATTAAAAACCCACCTATAACTGGAAGATTTTTAGCTTGATCAGGAAACACTGTTTCCAAGTTTCTTTAATGTATGAAACATGGCAGGTTTCTACAATGAATATGTCGGGGGCAACAAAAGCATAGTCTTTGAATGTCTTGATAATCGTGATCATCATGAGGCAGGGGAATGCAAAGTGGATCAAGTCCACAACGTGGAGTCAGGAAGACCCGAGATCAAATTCTGCCTCAGACGGTTATCATCTCTGTGACTCAGTTTTCTCATCTGCAAACTAGAGCTAATAATTGCACTTACCTCTTAGGGTTGTTGTGAGGTTGGAATGAGTTAACATATGAACAGCTCTTTGCAACCCTTGTGGTAAGGCACAGATGCTAGCTATCATTGTTATTTGGAGGAAACTAGGTGGTACAGTGGATAGATCACTGGGTTTGGGGTCAGGAAGACCTGAGTTCAGCACAGTCTCAGATTCACACTACTAGCTGTATGACCCTGGGCAAATCATTTCACCCTGTTTGTCTCAGTTTCCTCATCTGTAAAATGGGCTGGAGAAGGAAATGGAGAACCA
>CM053770.1:319703837-319723948 GCA_028658325.1 Potorous gilbertii
CATGATCAAAAAAAGAGCCTAGACATCATCTTTCATAAAATTATCAAGGAAAACTGCCCTGATATTCTAGAACCAGGGGGCAAAATAAATATTGAAAGAATCCACCAATTACCTCCTGAAAGAGATCCAAAGAAAGAAACTCCTAGGAACACTATGGCCAAATTCCAGAGTTCCCAGGTCAAGGAGAAAATATTGCAAGCAGCTAGAAAGAAACAATTCCAGTATTGTGGAAATACAATCAGGATAACACAAGATCTAGCAGCTTCTACTTTAAGGGATTGAAGGGTGTGGAATATTATATTCCAGAAATCAAAGGAAGTAGAACTAAAACCAAGAATCACCTACCCAGCAAAACTGAGTATAATATTTCAGGGAAAGACCATTCCAATGGTCTTTCAATGAAATAGAGGACTTTCAAGCATTCTTGATGAGAAGACCAGAGCTGAAAAGAAAATCTGACTTTCAAACACAAGAATCAAGCGAAGCATGAAAAGGTAAACAGCAAAGAGAAATCATAAGGAACTTACTAAAGTTGAACTGTTTACATTCCTATATGGAAAGACAATATTTGTAACTCTTGAAACTTTTTTCAGTATCTGGGTAGTTGGTGGGATTACACACACACACACACACAGATAGAGAGAGCACAAGGTGAGTCGAATAGGATGGGATCATATCTTAAAAAAGTGAAATTAAGGGGTGAGAGAAAAATATTGGGAGAAGAAAGGGAGAAATGGAATGGGGCAAATTTTCTCTCATAAAAGAGGCAAGTTAGAGACTTTTCAGTTGAGGGAAAAGGTGGGGAGGTGAGAGAAAAAACATACAGCTTACTGTTATCACATTCGATTAAAGGAAGGAATAAAATGCACACTCATATTGGTATGAAAACCTATCTTACGATACGGGAAAGAGGGGAAGAAGGGGATAAGCAGGGTGGGGGGAATGATGGAAGGGAGGGCAATGGGAGGGGGGAGCAATTAGAAGTCAACACTCTTGGGTAAGGACAGGGTCAAAAGAGAGAATAGAAGAAATGGGGGGCAGGATAGGATGAAGGGAAATATAGTTAGTCTTACATAATATGACTATTATGGAAGTTATTTGCAAAACTACACAGACATGGCCTATGTTGAACTGCTTGTCTTCCCAGTGGGAATGGGTGGGGAAGGAGGAAGGAAGAAAAGTTGGATCTCAAAGTTTTAGGAACAACTGTTGAGTATTGTTCTTGCATACACCTAGGAAATAAGAAATACAGGTAATGGGGAATAGAAAGTTATCTTGCCCTACAGGACAAAAGACAAGATGGGGATAAGGGAAGGAAGGGATGTTAGAAGGGAGGGCAGATTGGTGATAGGGGAAATTAGAATGCTCGGTGTTTTGGGGTGGGGGAAGTGAGAAATGGGAAAAAATTTGGAACTCAAAATTTTGTGGAAATGAATGTTGAAAACTTAAATAAATTTAAAAAAAAAGAAAAGAAAACTGAGAGATGACTAGCTTTCTCTTCCTCCAGGATAAAATGTTCTGTTTCCAAGATTTCCAAGGGATGGGGGGGAAGTATTCTCTTTAAACCACCTTTCATGGTTCTAAACCAGAGCTGACAGACAGCTCCTGACCTGATCAATTGTCTTCTATCACTTCAGTTCATCTTTCTTGCTCTCTCACTTCAGAATCTCTACACATGTTCAGAAGTCTCTTGTGCCTTTAAAACTGCATCTTTCATAGTTCTCATAGCTCTGAGCCCAGGAAGGGAGACCCTCTCTTTACTTCTCCTCTCCCCCTACACCAATATATCCTTTCCTTACCTCTCCTGCTTTCTCAGCAAGCTCAGAAAATGTAATTTACATTTTCATTTAGTTCTATTTTTAAAAACTTGGGAAAAGAAAAGAAAAAACTGGGCTGGGGGTGGGGGCAGGGATAGGTTAAGAACATTCCTGCGGCCTTCCCAAGGCCCTGGGACCCTCACTAGGAATGTTGGACCAGGGAGTCCGAGCAGCAAGGGGTCTAGGCATCTGGCCAAGTCCAACACAGACACATTCTTATTGAGGCAGAAATAACCATGGATAGTGTGTGTGTGTGTGTGTGTGTGTGTGTGTGTGTGTGTGTGTGTGTGTGTATTGGGGAAGGGGGTTAATTTGCTGAAATGGGGAAGGGATAGATGAAGGAGGAGGTAGGGAAAAAAGCCAGGTTCCTCAAGGTCAGGGATCAAATGGAAAATATGAGGGAGAGCAGAGAGTACAGCAGAGGCTGGGGCTTGAGTATGGATGAAAGATGACTGTGAAGGGAAGGGGATGGTAGCTGAGGTGGGGAGTGGCAGTGAGGATTGCTGCAAGGACCTCGTAACAGGGAGCCCTGTTACATCTTGACTTCTCTAACTCATCTTCCATCTAAACCTTGCTCCAGTTCAGAGAATCACAACATTTTTAGAGGTGGTAGGGACCTCAGCAGTCGTCTGGTTCAACCTATATCCCATTAGAGCAAGCCCCGCTATAACATACCCAGTGAATATAGCTTCTGCTCAGAGTCCTCTGAGGCAGGAGAAACCACCTCCTCCAGGATCTGCCCATTCCCCATGGACCACTCTAAGTATTAGAAAATTTTTTCTTGGCATCAAGCCTAGTTTGCCTCTGCAGCTTTTGCTAAGTTCTAGTTCCTGACTTTGCCCTCTGGGGCCAACCCTTCAAATACTTGCAAGATGGCTATCATGGCACCTTGAGTCTTCCCTTCTCAACGTTAACTGTGCCCTCTTCAACCAATCCTCATATGATATAGATTCAGGGCCCTTCCCCATCCTTGTCCTTTTCTTTTATGTGGTCTCTAAACTGTGCTTACCAATGACCTTTCAAAAACATGGCACTCAGAATGGATCACAATACTCCAGATGTAATTTGATCATGGCACCATATTATTTATTATTCTTTATTCCTGGAAGCTATTCCTCACTTAATGAAGCCCAAGGTCTCATGAATAGATACAGATGTGTGTGTGTGTGTGTGTGTGTTTATGTGTGTGTGTGTGTGTTTATGTGTGTGTGTGTGTATTTTTTCCCCTGAATCACCACCCTCATCATGACCCCTCCTAACTCTTCTCATCACACTCTTATTGGTAACCTCATCAGCTCCCATGGGTTTCATGACTATTCCTTTTTTGTTATATTGTGCACAGCAAGCAAGGTTAAGTGGCTTGTCCACACAGCTAGTAGGTGTCTGAGGACACATTTGAACTGAGGTTCTTCTGACTCCAGGGCCAGTGCTCTATCCACTGCACCACCTAGCTGCCCCAGTTTAATGACTATTTCTTAGAGTCGTTAGGTGACACAAGGGATAGAATGCCAGATCTACAATCAAACAAGGTTCAGATCTCACTCCAGTACTTACTAGCTATGTGACCTTGGAACTGCTTTAATTTCCTCATTTGCAAAATGTAGATCATAATACTTACTTTCCAGGGTTGCTGTGAAGATGAAAAAATATTTGTAAAGCATTTTGCAAACCTTAACACACAATACAAATGAAAGCTATTATTATGGTTTTTAGCAATAGTTCCCAGATCTATGTAATCAGGCCTCATTTCTATCCTGAGTTCCAATCCCGTATCACCTAATGCCTACCTGACATTTAAACTGGCTCTCCTTTGAGTTTCAAACTCAGTATGTCCAAAAAAGAATTCATCCTCTTTTCTCCTAAACACAACCTTTCTTAATTTCCCCATCTTTTATGAGAAGCCTTTCCCAATGCCCCTTAATTCTAGTGTCTCTATTTATCCTATATATAGCTTGCTTATGCTCTCTCTCTTTCTTTATCTCTGTATGTATGTGTGTGTGAGTGTGTGTTTATATGTTCTCTCCCCCATTAGATTTTAAGCTCCTTAAGGGTAAGGATTATCTTCACGCTCTTTTGTTTCTTTTTGCATTCCTAGTTCCATCCATTCTTCTGGTCCCTTAGGTTCACAGTCTGAATCATACTCAACTCTGCATTTCTCATCACCCCACATTTCCAATTAGTTGCCAAGTCTCATGAATTCTCTCTCCGGAACACTTCTCGTATCCATCCCTTTCTCTCTCTACACATGTGGCTATTACCCTAATTTAGGCACTCATCACATGCCCCTTGAAATATTGAAATACTCTACTAATTGCTCTTCTGTCTTGGTTTCTTCCCTCTTAATCCATCCTCCTTATAAGCTCTACACCAAATACTTCCAGGAGGTCAAGAAGGAAAAGGACTGAAAATAAAGACACTGGATCTGACAATTAAAGGACCTTTAGAAACTTCTCTGTTTGACACCTAAAGCTCTTAACAACCTGACTCCAACTTCCTTTCCCAGTCTTATTATACATTGCTCCCTTTTGCACACTTTATGATCATGCTATAGCTCACATATGGCAATTTACATCCCTGAGACTTTGCATTATCAACCCTCTCTGCCTGGGATATTCTCTCCTCTTTGCCTGCTATAATCTGTCTCTGTCCGTCTATTTCTCTCTATTCTCATTATTTCAACAATGAACCCTCCTAGTCTTTTTTCCACCTCATTTTCTTTTATTTCCACACGCTATAACCAAGTCTTGATAATTCTTCCTCTATAATGATCTCAGGATCAGTTTCCATATCATATTAGTTCAGGTCCTCATCACCCCATACCTGCTACACATGGATTACTGCTACAACCTTTCCCTGTGCCAACCATCTTACATACAACTGCCAAAGTAATATTCCTCAGAAGTGTTTTCATTTTGTCACTGTCATGCTGAAGAACTGGCAGTCACTTCCTAGTGTCTACTGTCTGAAATTCTGCCTTCTTCAGGTCTAGCAGTCAAGAACCTACATCTTCTAGATCTCAAGGGCTTTTTTTTTTTTTTTACAAATTTTAGTAACATGATCTTAATGTAATCTAATAATATATAAAACATACAGAATAACTGCAATCTGGCTTCTGACTTTATCCTTAACTGAAACTGCTCTCTCTGAAGTTTCTGAAGGTCCTTTATTTGTTAGATCCAATATCTTTATTTTCAGTCTTTTCCCTTCTTGACCTCCTAGAAGCATCTGACACCACTGACCATCTTTATGAGAATATTCTCTCTTTGTACTCCTAATGCTTATCTGTCAATCACTTCCACTGGATCATCAACCATATCTCATTCCCATCTATGGGTGTTCCCATAGGCTCTGTTCTTCTAGGCTCTTTACTTTTCTCTGAACCTTTTCCTACTAATCTCATCAGGTTTTATGAATTCAACCACCATATGCATGCAGAGGACTCCCTGTCATAGTTCCACATCATGAATTACCTATTGCATGCACAGAAATAGATATCTCAAATATTATCTTCTCCCCCTACCCCAAGCCATTATTTCTTCCTAATTTCACTACTTATGCTTTAATTGTCATTCCCTTTTATCAGCTCTCTCCTTCCCCCACCATTTTCAATCACTTGCCAAGTCTTGTAGATTCTATATCCACATTATATTTCCCATCCGCCCCGTTCTTTCTGATTACATGACCATCACCCTCATTCAAAACTTCACCACCTCCTAAATGACCTCCCTTTTGCAAGTCTTTCACTTTTATGATCCAACTTCCATGTGGTTTTCAAATTAATATCCCTAAAGCACTGGTCTAACCATGTTATACCTCCTCTCAAGAAATTCTAGTGGCTCCCTGTTGCCTATAGGATAAAATAAAAACTCCCTTCTTTAGCATTTAAAAACCTTCTATCCCCAGCTCCTAGCATAATGCCTAGCAGCTAATATAACATTAATATATTCTTTTTGAATGAATAAATAATAAAAGATCAAATCCTAATGAAGATTTCCTTATGTGGAAAAGATCAAAGAGCTCTGGGTGAGGGTTCATTTGCCTCAATCAATGATAAATACAACACAATCCCAGTATGGTCGAAGGATCTAAGTCATCTTTTGGAGTTTGCTGTTATGGGGATTACCAAGTATGGTATTCCTTACAAGCATAATAACCACATATATTTATGCAGGGCTTCAATGTTTACAAAGTACTTTCCTCACATGAACATTTAAACAATATGATTGTCTCTCTGGAATGACATATAAAAACTTCTCTATATTCCAATGAGATCATATTTGTAAAGCACTTAGCATAGTGCCTGGTACACAGTAGGCACTTAATAAATGCCTATTCTCTTTCCTATTCCCTTATCTGTACTGAATAACTGACCATGGACTGACTTGTGACATCTCAAATATCTTCAAACATAGAACCGGATATGATTTTATCAGTGGAAATTCCATTAAAAAGAAGGTTGCTGCATCCTAGGACCATGGGTTTTTCCAACCGACTTGTGGCTGAAAATTTCCAAATGTATTAGCTTCCCCATGAGAAGGTAAGCTTCTTTGAAGCTGGGTTTTGCCCTGCTATTTGTACCCTGAACATTTAGCATAGCACTTTGCACATAATAAGCCCTTAAGAAATACTTCATTCATTTATTAATTTGCTGCCCTTGTAACTGTTTATTTAACTCTTCCTGTACGTGGTCTGTATAAATCTGCCTAGTTTTTAAACTTATATCATTTAAATTTTATTAACTTAGCTTTTATGAATGTGAGCCATCATCAGTAATATTTCTAGTAATGAAAGATGAATTCTGTTTTCACAGTCATCATCATGCCATGCTACCTCTAATCTGGCCATTGTACTCATCTCCTGCTTACAGGAACTTTGGCCTCTGCTCCTGGGATGCTGTCTTTGATAGGGTAAGTTTTCATCTTTCCTTCAACCTGGCCTCTAGTCATTCCTCACCTACCTCTACACCATGCTCCCTCATCTCTTTCTACTCCCTTTCTTTTCTCCCCCTGTTAGAATTGCCTTCCCTTGTTAGAATATAAACTCCATTACGGCAGTAACTGACTTATTTACTTGTATTTGTATCCCTAGGACTTAGCTCAGTGCCTGACAGAATACGTACTTAAAAACGTTTTGTCTATTTCTTCAGTTTTGCTGGCCATAGGACAGAGCTTACCTGTTCATCTACAACAACCATTTCTCATTTGTTATGGAATGGGAATTAAACAGACATCATAGATTTAGAGGTAGAAGAAACCTTCAAGTCATCTAGTACAAATAGTTGAGGAAACTGAGGCCCAGAGTGGTTAACCGACTTGCCTAAAGTCACATTGGTTATAAATAACAAAGCCAAGATGTTTGTCCTAAACTTTAGCAATAATTGCTATTACATTTTATTTACAATTCCAAGAGCAGAGGGCATTCAATAGTGTTAGATCATGCCTATCAACTATTTCAAGTTTGGTTTTTTTTTAAATACCTATGGGCTTTATGAATACCTTGTCTTTATTTATGCATAGTCTCCTCTATTAAATTATCTGTTTGGATGAGATGACTTTATCTTGTTTATTCCCCTCACTAGACAGAGGAAATCAACAGTGGAAGAATGGCAATCATTTCTGAAAGGTCATCCAGTCAGTTATTGACAGTTTAAATACCAGACTCAGGTTTCCTGGCTCTTATCCCAATATTTTCATGAAAGAATAAGCCCCTTATGGCCAAGGACCATTTCTTGTATGTGTCTTTTTCCTAGCAACTAATACAGCCTTACATACAATAGGTGCTTAATAAATATCTATTGACTGGCTGGCTGAATGATTTGCTTGAAAATAACAAAAGAATCTCAGCAAATAACTGAACATCCCAGTTTCCTCATATGCAAAGTAAAGGAATTTGGCTTAATATTCTCTAAAATTCCTTCCAGTTCCAAAATTCTGCAATCTTATGATTTGTTTATGCCAGTGGCCAGGTTACTTGCTTTCTTTTAGAGACAACTTTGTCACTCTATTCTCCATCTCTAGCTGGCTACTACTTTGAGTCAGGGATAGTGGTCTGAAATAAAGTCATAACTAATATGGAGCAAACAGGGGCTTTATCCCAGGACACCAGCATCCAGTGGGGTATGTTCCCTCCTCCTGGCAACTGCTATCCTTGTATCTCTTCTTAAGATCATCCACCTCTCCAGGAGATAGCTGTCCCCACTAATCTTATACATTTTACAGCACTGACAGCTCCCCTAGCACATCAACCCTGCTGCTACATTGTTATTTCATTCTCCCCTCTCCTACTCACTCCAGTTGTTTTTGCCGTAGGTGAAAACATTCCTAGTTACAAATGCGGATATAAGGTACAACTCAAGTAAGAACTGGTACATATACCAACAGATTTCAGAGTAGTGGGTGTCATTATTTACAGCAAATTTATATACTATTGACAACCACTAGTTAAATGGTAACTACTATGTCTTCAGTTATTTACAACTATTCACTGTATATATATTTATGGGCACCCAAATGTAACTCTTCCTATTCTGTTGACATAACTGAAAGTCATCTAGAGCCACTCCCCATTAAATGGAGTGTTCCTTGAGGGCAGGAACCCCCTTTTTGAATTCCCAGCACTTAGCACAGTATCTGGTATATAGTAAGTACTTAATAAATGCTTATTGAATGGCTTAGTTTTATTAATGATGATACTGTAAAATGTGTTTCCAGATAGTAAACGCGGCAGAGAGACTTCTCTTTTTTTCTTATGTAGAATAAAGGCACTGACCAGCTTCCATAGTTTCATAGTGGGGAGACTCACGGTCTCACTGTCTGAGTGGTAAGGGGTGAGTGTGTGTGTGTGTGTGTGTGTGTGTGTGTGTGTGTGTGTGTGTGTATCAAAGAAATGAGTGGAACAATATCAGCTCATGAGGTTGGTCTGAAAACTGTGCTTAGATGTCCTGAACCTTCTTAGACACAGCTAGATATTATTGTATAAAAAAAGTGATCTTCCAGAGACTTTTAAACAATCCCCCATATCACTGACAACAGCATTACCGCCCAGTATGATGGTAACTACTTAACAAATGTTTGTTGACTGACTACTTTCTCTCTATCCCTGTCTCTTGGCAAGAATTCTCCACTCTGCATTTTATATTTCATTCTCTTGATAAGAATTAGACATTTCATGTCTCCAGAGTTCATTCTTTACTTGTTTCTCACCTGAGACTGATGGGGTGCTTAGTTGCATGTGCTTGGGCCCCAATTCTAAAATCACATTTATCTTTAAAACTCACATTTCTCCCAAAATATTATCTCAGCAGTTTCTCCCCAGCCCAAGGACACAGCCTGCCCTAGCAACAACTGATATCTCCCTTCCTGCTACAGTAGCCAGCTGCACCTATAGAACTCATTCCGCGTACTGGCTTAACGGGCTGTGCACTGGGTCATAACAACATTTACTACCCATTGACCAAACATACGTATCCTAGACTTAGACATACCTATGCTCCCTAAGGTTAATCTTGTCTAACAAGATATTGATGAGAGAAGCCTGATTTTTCCTAATCAGCCTTGACTCTTGGTTGACTTAGTGATTTTCAGCCTAAAACCACACCTCCAGGTAGCCCCTCCTTGGGCTATTATTTCCTAATGGATTCTGGGTAAAATACCTGTGCAGTAGATACCAAAAGTGCATGTTCCTTTAAGAACTGACCACTCCCTAACTACTCCCTAATCCCACCCCAAAACACCTAGTTAGCATATTTGGCAGAAGTGATGCTATAGAATATCCTATATAAACTTTCCTTGTAGGTCTTTAAGGTTGCAGGTTCCCTAAGAACATTTTTGCCTGCTGAAAAGCATAATAAATCTTTATCTTGACTTCAACACTGCTTGAGGCCAAGAATTCTTCTCCAGACAACCTGCCCCTGGTCTTTGTCTCACACCCCCTTCCAGCCCTCATCAAGACTGTAAACAAACTACCCTCCCTACTAAGGATGCTCTCTTTCCTTTTCTCCATGTGCATCACTTTACTTAAAAGTCTAATTTGTATATTCCTTGTCTTCTTAGGACTCAGTCATTTAATTTTCACTATAGTAATTTTCTCTTGTTTCCATATTGCTTTGCACATATTTTTCTTTTTCTTTTTCTTCCTTCTTCTTCTCTCTCCATCTGTTGTTCTTTCTCTCTCCTCTCTTTCCTTCCCTCTCTCTCTCTCTCTCTCTCTCTCTCTCTTGTATCATAGCTCTCCAGTTAGGACAGTAGCTCCTCAACAGTCAAAATGATGCCTTCTCTTCCCTCCATATCCCTCCAAAATACACGGTTCATGGCTCTGTAAACCGTAGATATTCAATGAATAGGGTTTCAGAGTACAGAATACAGCAGCAATCCAGGTCTCTTGGCTCACCTCATTCAACTTTACCCAGTTGAAAGACTTCAGAGGATGGGAAGGCTGCGGAACACACTTCTTCCTGAGCGGGGAGCAGCCACTAGGGAGAGAGGCTAGAGGAGGGGGCATCTCCATGCCAAAGCAAGGGGGTGCCCCTGGAGGAGGTGGGGGTCCACCAGGTGGAAGAGGAGGGGGTGGAGGTGGAGTGTTACAGGAGAGAGGCAGGGGAGGTGGGGGTGGAGGCAAGTCAGTGGAGTTCTTGGAGGAGGGGATGGAGACTGGGCCTCCTGGAGGAGGAGGGGAAGACACAGTACCAGTGGGCTGCAAGACAAAAAGAAACCAAGGTCATCAGCAACAGTGGTGTCTGTGACATTCCTCACTTCATCTGTGGCCTTGCATCTTACACCCACTCCCACCTTGAACTTCATACCCACCCTAACGCCCATCATGTCCTCTCTCCTTTATAAACCCTAACCTTACTCTTACACTCACCCTTACCCTCATGTTTCTCTTTCCAGATCCAACAAATGCACAACATACAGATAAGAAACCAAAAAAACCTGGCATCCACATGACACAGATATGGGATATTCATAGTTATGAGACACAGGTTAACATAAGGCTGTATATGTTCAATGCAGGCTCAATGTGATCTCCAGGGCTTCCCTTACTCTTTTCCTCAGTTTGAGGTTTTCCTAATCCTTCCCTTCTCCCTCCAACCTACCCCCCTGCCATGCGTGCACACACACACACATACACACACATGCACACACACATATACACATGCACACACATACACATACACATACACACACTCACACACACACATACACACATACACACAGTGCTACTTAGCTTCCTCAGTGGGACCTGTTGCACTCCTCTTTCTCCTTCCCATCTCCTCTGGTACACTCTCATTAGAAGGAATGTAGCAGCCAAAAACTCTTACCGAGAACTCACTAAGTTGGGCTACCAGCTCTGCCAGCTGGCCCCGGGCTTGCCGTAGCTCCTGCGACTCTCGGGCCAGCTTGTCCTTCATCTTATTCAGAGTCTTCATCATCTCATCCTTCTCTATGGTCTTGGTTTCACATTCTCGTTCCTTCCGCTCTAGCCGGCTCACCAGCTCCGCGTGCTCTGGGGGAGCAGGGAGAACCAGCAAGGAGAACCAGCAGGGAGAGGGTAGTTACCAACACGGCAGGAAGGATTCTGGAACATGAAGTGACTGGGGTGGGGAGGAACAAAGTAGGCCTGGACAGACAGACTTACCTTTTCGGAATTTCTCAGCCTGATCTCGCCACTGATTCACTTCATTTTCATTGACTAGCCTGGGGAAAGAAATTATCTTTCACTGGCTGACAATCTTCCGAGTCTCGACCCTTCCACTCTATCTACTCAACCCTCTATCCCTTCAGCCTATCTCTTTTTCCCTAAACTATTTACATAATCCCCCTAAACTGACCACCTGATTTCTCAGTCTATCTCCTTAAGTTCCAATTTGCCCCACATTTTCATTATCTCATCCAACTCACAGTACTCTAAAAGATTAGAATCAGGAAAAATATTAGAGATCAGATCTAACCCAACCCTCTCATTTTATAAACTGTATAAATAAGGTCCCAAAAGATTAAGTGACTTGTCCAAGGTCACACAGCAGATTAGTTTTGGGATTGGAACTAGAAAATGGTCCTCTTAGTTGAACTCTCTCACCTGTTCTCTCCTCCCCCACAAATGTTGTTTTATTTTTTAATATCCCACCCTCTGCTTCCCATGTTAGCTGGATTCAGGATGGTTGGGAAGGGGGATAGGAAAACTGTTATTGACAGAGATGCTAGTCTTTTGGCCCTAACCAGCATCCAAATTGTCAGCTTCAGTGTTAGTACTAGAAACTTGAGTGAATTGTCCTCTACCCTCTTCAATTCCCCAACAATGTGGCTCATTTGGGTTAACTTCTTAAATAGAGAAATATGCAAACTCTCGATTATCTGTGCTAATGAGAAGTGTGGCACGAAATAATTCAAAACTTTGGATAATTAAAATAACCATTTCTACTTGGTTTTGCAATGCACAGCATGAATTATTTTAAGCAGATTTGCTCCCCTAATGGTATTTGGCTCAGGCTAATACTAAAATATGTCTGTGTTGTTTGAACAGAGACTGATTGACTGTGTAGAAATGGCACCCAGAAATATATTGGGTGGGAAGGGGAGATAAAAGGAAGTCAGTCTGGAATTAAGCATTTCTTGTGAATAAACCTCAAAATGGATAATCGAGAGTCAATTAACATTCTATAGACTACTTGGAGGTTGTCTGCTTTGGGAAGAGAAAGTTGAGGGTTTGTGGATGGAAGGGATAGAGAGGGGGTAGGGAGAAGAAGGAAGGGATAAAGGTCACTGCTGCTCACATCTTGATGATATTTTTGACGTTGAAGTTCTCCAGGGGTGCCAAATCAGGGTCCACGCCCCTCTCATCCTGTAGGACGATCTGCTGGAGGATCCGATCAAGGAGCTGCCAATGATGGATGCTCCCACCATTCCGCTTATCTGAAGGCAAGGCAGTCACTGTGTCTTTACTGAGCCCCAGGGGCTAGGCCTGGGTATCACAGCCTGGGGCACAGAGTAAGGAGCAGACACAGCCCCCCACTGAAGAAGGAGATGTGTTCTGCACTTCGGGGAAGCTCCCAATCTAATGGGGGGAGGTCAGAAAAAAATGTAGCTCCTGGAAATTAATAAATCTAATCAACTCCCAATTGGTGAGTTTATCTGCTGTGGAATTTTGAATCCTCAGGTCCATCTCTCACCACTCACCTAGCTGGGATTAGCTGCCCTAGCTTTCAGTAAAATGTATGTTCAGAGAAGAGAAATTCATTTTCACATCTCCCGAAGGAAAGTGTATTTAGAAAGGTGAATCAATTACAAAAATCTTTATGATACACAATGAATTCCAAAGGAAAATAAAAATGAAAAATAGATTGTGCTTTGAATTATTTATGCCACTACTCCATAAGAACAGACAATTGAGAGGTAAATATTACACAATATTACAGAAGAGTAGGGGTCATTATGTGGATGTGCTTATGGGATGGAGAATAAGTAGTGTTATTCAAGAAAGGCATCCCAGAGGAGGTGCCTTTAATATAAAGGCAAAAACACTGTCTTGTTTGTTCAAGGACCTAACATCTTCGAGGCTACTGATCTTTAGCAGTTCGGCTGTACGCCAGCTCCTCCTGAACCCTATCCTTGGTCTGACTGGACATTTGGGGATTTGTGGTGTTGGTGCTGTTTTAACACATGTTGTGTTTTTTACACACACACACACACACATACCCCTCCCCATTTACAAGATGGTCACCTAATTTGTGACCATCTTGTAGATTCTGGGTTTCTTCCTGTGCCTTCTAGTAACCACAGGAGGAAAATAACCTTGGAGATCCTGGTCATGAAGACATATCATAGAAGCCCAGGGATGGAGTGTGTCGTAACATCAAATTCCAATTGTTGCAAAGAATATGCAGATTCATACGCATTGTCCCACATGGAACCCATTGTCCCATGGGAAACAAGCAGGCCCAAAAGACTGGTACCCAAGAAAGCAAAGTCAAGTTTCTCTGGAAGCACATAGAGGGACCTCCTACTCCCTCTATTAACCCTTTTTGGAGAGAAGAAATGCCTGGTTCCCTGCTTCATGTCACTGGCCTTCTTTTCTTATTGTTGTCCCTTCCTCTACACATAGTAGGGGTGTTTTAATTATTACACTTTTCTTTCCTCAAAGAGAAATAAGGAGAAAAGCAAATCAGAGCTTTTCATGCATGGAATATATCTCATTATATACTTGACTACAAGTAGGAGAAAATCTTTTGGAAAAAGACTTCAGAGAAACAGACCGCCTCCCTTGGTTGTTCACTCTTGCATGCAACAATCCTCATGGAAAGAGTTTCTGCCTTCTGTCTAAATTAAATCCCTCATGTGTCAATTTAGGCTTATGTCTTCATTTCAGGTCTTTATGGTTTCAGAGGAGAGTGGTAGCCACCAATAATGTGATTAATCTGTACTCTTAGAATAAGCCTTTGGATGATGAAGACAGAAGTATGTGGGTAGGGAGAAAGTAGAAAAGGAGAAAACAAAATGGGGCAATTGACAAAGCTGGGACTAAGAAAAAGATATCTTCAATAAGACCTGTCCTGTTTTCCCAGCACAAATGTCCTTGCTTTCTTAACTGGAAACTGAGAAAATGGAAAATTTGATGGTCAGAAGTAGGAAAATGGGAACGACCGGACCCTGAAATGAAAAGATCAAGATGATGCTTGCTGGTCGAGGGTACTGCTGAGTCCATAATTTAAGTCTCCTGCTCCTCCTGAGAATCTAGTTCCTTCAGACAGCAATCAGGAGTAGAGTAGGAGAAAGGACCTAAACCATGTTCTCCTTTCCCTAGGCATGAGGAAGTAAGAGTAGCTTGAGCTTCTGGATATTTTTGATCTGTCCCTGGTCTCCTGGTCTCCTGGAAGAGTCATCTGAATATCTTCCCAGTGAACACACTTGTGAAAATGCTACTTAAAAAGGGAACCATCTTCCATCTCCCTAAGCTAGAAGTCTGAGATCTCTGTTGATGGAGTTGGGGGAGGTAGAACTTACAAGGCAGCTGCAAACAGTGCTGAAGCATAGAGAGCAGGTAGGGATATGCTTCTGTGTGTTTCAGTTTCCTATGGATCAGGTCAAACATCTGTGATGCACTCTTGGTATCAATATGTACCTGAGGGAAAAACAAAATAAGGAACAGATGAATGGGAAACCCAAGGAAGGTAGAGAAGGAGGAAAGAAGAGGAGAACAAAGACTCTGAGTCTTAATGAAATCTGAGATATCTCCTCACATCTAGGACCTCTCATTTCCCCAGATGTCTTGGCATAAACATCCAGAGATCCTATCTCTCACTATCTGCTTTGATGTAAGTAAAAGAGATCATAATTAACTATTTGTAATTTGGGGAGTGTTGTCATAAATAATCATATACACAGATAATCATTTGGTTTGGGAATTTATCATGTATTTTTATGGTATGAATTATGTTTGGCTGGGATTCTGCCCATACTGACCGTGTGACCTTGGACAATTGACAGACCCTTTCAGTACAGTAAGCAGCTCTCTAAGATTTTAAATTGCAAAGAAGGTGTGGGTCTATACTGGTAGAGGGAGTTACCTTCACCTAGGAGTTCCCTATACTTATGAATTCACAGGTCCAGAGTCAACCTTGTTCCTATATTTTGCTGAAGTTGAAATTAAAGTGAGAATACATTTTACCTCAGATGATGACAAAGAGATATACCCCAAGAGGGTTCTGTTGTTTATCAGTCACCCACATATTGGATATTTGCTACCAATAATCCATATAGTAGCCATGGGTAATACAGAGTTGATTCTATGTTTCTTTAGGGATGGCTGCCTTCTTTCCTTTGAGGACCAAGGCCTGTGGGCACATGCTAATTCCAGAGGGTCCTGGCAGACTCTAGAGATTTTGGGTGTCCTAGTAACAAGAATGTTAATATTGATCTATATAGATGTCCACTTTGGTGTACAGCCCTTGGGGATCTCTGTGGAAGTCACTAGGAGAGTTGATATGTATTGTGTTTGAGTGGCATCCTGGTGGGCCTCACCATGTCAAACCTTCTGGCTAATTCCAAGTCATCCTCATTTCGGACCATCTCAAAGAAGTCTAAATGCCTGGGCAAGGAAAATACAGAAAATGTCACAACTGAGCAGTATCTCACAGCAAGGAAAACAAAGTTAGATAAGACCAAAACTCCCCTTTCAGCCAAGCACTTACTCTCTTTCTTGTCCACATAGATGGGCAGAGAGTGTTTACTTTCCTCTGGAAAAGGGGCTGGTGAAATGACCAAGCAGAAGACAAACTAAAAAGGTTTTAAAAGACCCATAGGTCTTGATCTAGGCCAAATTGTAAAGTGTCAGACTTCTTCTGGGTACCATAAGTCCCTCCCTGGACCTCTCACTCTCAGAAGTCCTCCCAGATACTCAGTACTTGGACTGGTACTTTGTGTCTCTCCCTGCTATCCTGAGTTTATTACTTTTAAGCCTCCTCTCTCATTTTGAAATGAATAAGTCCTTCATCTTATCCCCTACCTGTCCAATATGGCGTTCTCATGCCTCCGAAGCTTGTCAATCACAGGTTGTATTCCCAACATTAGGAACTCATATCGCAGATGTAACCGAAACTCCAGATTATCCTTGAGGATGATTCAGACAGGGTGGAATTGGGATGGGAGGAGTGGAACAAGGAGCAGAAGCAATATAGAAACATTTATTTCATTGGCTGGATCAGAAAATCATCATTATTTAGTATTTTCTTTAGCCCTTAATCCATTTCTCACCCAAACTGTACCCCATATCCAATCTGCTGCCAAATCTAGTCAATTCTACCTTTATAGCATCTTTTGTATATTCCCCTTTTCTCCTTTGATGTTGCCGCCATCTTGATGCAGTCGTTTATCACCATACCCATAGACTATCGAAATAGCCTTCTGGTTAACTCCCTGTCTCAGGTGTCTCTTCACTCTAGTACATCCTCTGTTTAGTCATCAAGGGATTTTCCTAAAATTCTGATTTTCCTAAAGGGCAGTTCCTCCCTATTCAATAAACTCCAATGGCTCACTATGGCCTCCAGGATCAAATATAAAATCCTGGTTGGTTTATAAAGCTCTTCATAACCTAGCCCCTTCCTACCTTTTCAGACATTTTATATCTTATTTCTCTTACTCTGACCTTACAATGGCTCTTTGATACTCCTCAAACAAGACACAACCCCCTTCTCCCAGTTCCATGTATTTTCACTGACTTTCTGCCTCTATAATTCTCTCTCACCTCATTTTCCCTCTTGGTTTTCCTGAAATCTCAGCCATAATCCTACCTTCTACAAGAAACCTTTCCTAATCCCCCTAACTTGTATACATCTTATTTGTACATAGTTATTTGCATGTTGTCTCCCTCATAAGATTGTGAGCTCCTTGAGAGTAGGGGTGTTTGCCTTTTTTGAATCCTAATACAAACAGGCACTTAATAAATGCCTAGTGACTTGACTTTCTTGTAATATCCCACTACATTTCCTGTAATATATATTCTTAGTCACTTCAAGTCACAAAGTCCCATGGAAACTTCTCCAAAAGGGGAGAGAGGGAAAATACAAACTTTACTAAAGACAATATAGAATATATTACCTACCTACTTGTAGAATGTATTACCTATACAACCTGAACTTAGCCTACCTGGTTCATATTCTGGGCTACTGGGAGCTAAGTAATATCCACATCACAAAGATGAGTCACTATCAGAAACCCTTCACACTTCTGACACTGGCCTGGAGGACTAGGTTAGGGCTGTCATTTATAGGGAAGAGATTGGGAAGAAAAACAATGACAAAAATATGCCCTAGCCCCACCCTGAAACAAGAAGATCCCTAGAGGGCTACTTGATTCATTTAAAGAATCTGGGGCTCCCCTTCCACCTATATTATGGCTACTTTTCTAGTGACTGTTCCGAAGGTTTCAGTCAGTCTCAGGGATCAGCTCTAACCCTGTGATCTAAGAGTACTAAGGATTATTACAAAATAGAAAATATCAACATAACACGAGGTTCAGAGTTTACAGTCGTAGAAATCTCCAGAACCTAGCTAAAAAGTAGCAATATTGCCAAGGCCTCAAAAAGGACTTGTGGAAGGTTAACCCATGCCCCTTATTCTCCAGTCTCTTTCCAAGAACTAACTCTTCATTTTCCAACATTCTCCTAAACTTCTGCTCTGCTCCCATCCTGCATTTCTTTCCACTTTAGACTCTTCGGATAAGACCATTTTCTTTTTTCTGATTCATGTGGCTTGCCCTCCAAACTCTCTCACTATTCTATCTACTCCTTTTGCTCTAATCAACTCATTGGACTGTCTTCTGTTATTCAGATAACACTTCAGATCTCTCCGCTCTCTCAGGAAGGTTTCCTGGATTAATTAGTTCATCTATCCATCTGTCCATTCATCTATATGTCTGTCTGTCTGTCTATCCATCCAACTATCTATCTATCTACCCACCCAACTATGTATGTATGTATGTATCTATCTATCTATCTAACTATCCAACTATCTACCCTTCTATCTATGTATCCAACTATCTATCTATATATTTTCTGGGATTAATTAGAAGAGACATAAAAACCTTAACTTCTGTCCTGCCTTTCTATGGGCCCCCTGATTTAACTGCTCCATTTAAGTTTTAACCTTATTCTGGGCCTATTCTTACTAATGTTAACAGTAGAGAACTGTTTATACTTGCTCTGTGGAGAATAATTACTTGTTAGTTTAAGTAAGAAGTTAAGTCTTGATCACAGCATTTAAAGTGATCTCTGCTATGAAATTCAAGACATTTCTCATGGACTAAGATTTTTGAAATCTAAATATTTAATTGTTTATATATTGACTCTAATGGCTTTAATGAAGGCCAACCGTTATGCTTAAAAGAAAGAAAAAGCTAACAATAACAAAATTTATTTATATATATATATGGGATCTTTTTTCTTGAATTGACTAATGGATGATGCCAACCATTAGGACCCACTTCAGTGGCAGATAAAATGATCATATGATGGCCCCTCCCCTTTTCATAGCATCAGGATGGAAATGGGGAACACCAGTTTTACATTTTACTTTTTATTTATATTTTATTTTTATCAGGTTGATACTTCAAGTAGTTATATTTCAGAGGGCATAACTCTGGCCTATGATGTATCCAAATCCACGGCATCTGGATTGTAACAGAATTGGCCTGAAATTTGTGCTTGAACAACATTATCATTTTGTTGCTTAACACAGGAAGAAAATACAAACTTTCTAAAAGTGATGGTGGGGACAGACATTGCCCAGTCAGAAGTCAAGGATTCCTCCTTTGGCTCCCTATCTTACTCCAGAATTTCCTAAGGATGTTGGAGGAACCTAATTAAGAGATCACTGTTCTCTGGAAGAGTATATGGATGTGGGGGAAAAGGGACCTACCTCTCCAGCTCCAGCATTAAGAACAGCATTAATGAAGGACATGATGGCTGTCTTCAGATTTACTTCATCCCGGTAGCGCCCCATGCTTCGATCCAGCTCATTCAACAAAGTCTGGGAAAAGAGAAGGGACAGGAGATCTTAGCACCTTACCAGCCCCGATTCCATGCCTGCTTTAGCTCATGCTATTCTCTTGTCCTAGAATGTCCCACTCCACCCCCCATCCTGCCCATTGCCTCCTTTAAAACTTCTCTTAAAACTCATCTTGACTCATTCTGACCTAGATTTTATCTCCTCTTGCCATATAATAATATATTACATGCTGCCATCTAATTCTTTTTTTAAATCAAACTCTTTTATGTGTTTGTTTTCTATTTCTCCAACTGAATGTGAGTTTCTTAAACACAGGAACCATGTCTTTCATTTCTTTTGTACCTTTCCTGAAATTCCTAATATAGGATCCTATTCATAGCAGGCACTTAAAATTGCTCCAAAAATAAACAAAAAAAGGCCTATACTGGGCTTGGGGTGAGGCTTGGGTATGAAGAAGACAAACAAATAGCAGTTGCTTGAGACCCTGGACAGTTTCCTGTGGCCCAGAATTCTAGGCAACACTTGTTCTTCTATAAGGTCACTGGATTCTGGGCTCAGGTGTTTCAGAGCATTCTGTGAACTATCTAATTTCAATGAAAGTTTAGAGCAGCAGAGTTGGGGAAAGGACCGACCCTTAGCATCAGAAAGGCTGGGGTTCAAACCCCACCTATGTCTTATATTGGCTGTGACCCTGAGCAAGTCACTTTACTTTTTCTGAGTCTCATTTTTCTAACCTGTAAAATGAGGGTAACAATATCTGTCCTATCTGCCTCACTGTGGTTGGAAGGCTCAGGTGA
>CM053770.1:319724448-319745695 GCA_028658325.1 Potorous gilbertii
AAAAAAAAAGAGATGGAAACTGCCTCACTTAAAAAAAAAGAGATGGAAACCGAGGCCAAGGTAGATTTTGTTTTGTCTATGGTCACATAGGTAGTAAATATGAATGGTAGTATTTGAACCCAGGTCCTCCTACTATAGTCAGTGATCTTCCCACTGTGTCTCTCACATCTTTGATACCCTAAAGTATGTGAAATGTGATCCTAGACCTCTTTCAACTTCTTTTCTAGGAGAGAGGTTAGCCCACATTTCAAGTATAGATATCAGTCACTTACCTGTGAAGGAAATACGAACATTGTATGTTTAATCAAATCCCTGAAATATTGGCACAATCCACCATCCGTGTTTGCTTTATGATTGTTAAAAGATGCTTTTAATATTCTGGTTTTATGAAGTTTTTGTAGGTCTTGTGCCCTAATTAATTTTTTTTGTGATGCCATGCACAACTGAGAATAGGCATACTCCTTCCTATTCTCATTTAATATTCTCTAAAGGGCTATTATAAATTATATTCAGGTCCTTCATGTCTTTTTTTGTTTACTTGTTTATTAAATTCACCTAGGCATGAGGGAGGATAAATTGAGAATCCCCACTATTAATTAGGTTTTTAATTAACAAGGTTTTTGTGGACTCAAATCAGGTAATATTTGTAAAGTGCTTAGAACAGTGCCTGGCTTATAATAGGAACCATATAAATGCCACCTACTACTTTTCCTATTCCTACTCCTATGGTTTTAATGTCTATTTCACCCTGTAACTCATTTAACTTTTCCATTAAAAATTTTGGGGCCATGCCAACTGGCATGTATGTTTAGTATTGATATTAATTCATTGTCTATGGTACCTTTCGGTAAAATAGAGTTTCCTTGTTTGTTGGCAGTTGTATCTGACTCTTCATGACTACTTTTTGGGATTTCTTGGCAAAAATATTAGAGTGGTTTTCCCATTTCCTTCTCTGGCTCATTTTATAGATGAGGAAACTTAGGGAAACAGGTTTAAGTGACTTGCCAGGGTCACACAGCTGGTAAATATCTAGATTTGAACTCAGGCCTTTCTCTCTAGGCTAAGCACTCTATCCACTGCACTACCTGCCTGCCCCTTCCTGTTTATCTCTTTTAATTAAGGCTGTTGCTTTATCTGAGATCATGATTTATAACCTCCCCCTCTCTTTTTCTTAAACTTTAGTTGAAATGTAGTAGATTTCATTCTACTCCCTGAATACTGTTTCAAGTAAGCTTCCTGTAAACACCATACTTCTGGTTTCTGGTTTGGAATCCGTTCCTCTATCCTTTTCCATCCACGCTTGCTGAAAGTAACAACCTCAGTCTCTGGTAATTATAACCTTAACACCTCATTGGTGCCATTCTACATCTTGATGGGCATATCCAACTTTCCCTTTTCTCATTAACGTCTTAGTTTATCATTATGCCCATTTTATAGAAGAGGAAGCTGGGGTTGAAAGAGAAAATGTTTTGGTCAAGGTCACCCAGTTAGTAAGAGACAGATAACAAATCCAGTCTTTGGATGCCAGAATCCATTCACTTTTCTTTGTAGTACAGCAGGGCTGCCTAAAACTTCCACCTCTTCTACAGCATCCCCTCTGCAGCATCTGAAGGGCTTACCAAACAACACAGCCTCCAGAAAACTCATTTAATCTCTCATCTTCTTCCTTCTGCTCAGACTGTGCCACAATTAGAAGAAATACAAATGCTATTTACAAAGGGCATATCTTTGTTGGACAGTGTTTATAGTTTCTTGGGAATTGTTTTTGGCCCTGAATATCCAAATGGAGAATTGTCACTTAGCAGAATGATGGAATTCCCTGTTGTGGTGGAAATTGTCTGGGGAACTTGCTACTTTTTGGACAGTTCTCCTGTAGTACTCTTCAGTCTCTGGACTTCCCAAGCATTCCTTTTTTATGACCCTGCTCCCCCATCATGTCCTGATATTTGTTGTAACTGAATGTGAAACTTTTTTTGAGATTTGGTGCTAGAAATTCACATTAATTAATTAAGTAATTCAAACTATATTGGCGATGGGTCTGGGACAAAATCCAGGAGCTGGCTCATGGGGGAGGAAGGTATTGTCTTTTTTGTTCTAGTTGAATAAACATGTGTTGAGAGCCATTAGCCAGGGTGTCACTAAACTGGTAGTGAAATACCCTGTTTTGAATCTTCCTTCTGACAGTTACTAGCTGTGTGACAATGGACAGTTACTTAACTTCTCTGAGCCTTACCTTCCTCATCTGTAAAACTCACAGGGTTGTTGTGAGGCTGAAATAAAATAATATAAGTAAAATGGTTCAACAACTTAATACACTATAGAAATGTCAGTTCTTATTAATAAAGATTCCAGCTCCAGCTTTAGAACTGATTAGGTTTGTATTCTTGGGCAGTTACTTAACCTTTCTGGTCCTTAATTCCCTTCAGTATCAAATGGGATTAATATATCTTTCCTATTACGCAGAATTGTTGTCGAGATCAAAAAGAAAACACGTGAAAAAAGAAACTTTATAGGACTCTACAGATGGTCAGTGTTCCCCATCTCTCCTTCCTTCTTCCCTTCAAATACCAGCATAACAAAGATGTATATCCTCTGGGGCAGTGCTGTAGCTCTCCATACAGTCTTTTATTTTGAGTACAGACATTTTTAGAGCTCTATTCTAGTTTTAGGAACCCAAAATCTATCAGCGGTTAGGGCTGTCTAGAGTTGCCTATTAACTTTAGAACTTCAGACCATAAGTCAAGGCTGAGCACTGAAATCAGAACCCTCCATACCAACTAGTTTACCTCCCTGCTGTAAGATTCACAGGACACTAACTGAAAGGGACCTGAGAGATGATCTAGGAGAGCTTGGGCCAGTTGGGCTTTATCTAGTCTCTGATAAATGGCAGTGCACAATCTCCTGGGTCGACTTGTTCCCAACCTGGAGTTGGGAAGACCTGAATTCAGACCTAACACATACTAACCTCTCAGTGACTCAGGCAACTATCTGGCAGTAAAGTTAATATGCATGGTATGTAATATATCAGCAGCCTTGGTCTGACATGAGATAAGGGTCCTGGTCTTGACTCTACCAGTGACTGTGTCTTTGGGCAAATCACCTTATCTCTCTGGGGTCATTTCACTGTTTTATAAAATGGAAAGGTTGGATGATAAATGTATTCTCTAGCTACAAGATTCTTTGTTCCTGTGAAATACACTGATTGCATGGTGACATATTCAGAAAAAAACAAACAAAACACAAGTTGTAAAAAAACTCATAGGTCATATGTATATGCCTGTGTGCATGTATAGACATACAGACATATTTGTGCATATATGCATATATTCACACATATATACTTATGCAAATGTATGCCCACATTCTCACCACTCCAGCAGTTTAATTTAATACTAATTTGACAGTTCAATTTGGCATTTATGACAGTCCTAGCAAGAATCACCTAAGGAGTAATTGTGGCCCTGGTGATCTTCCATTTTCACACTTCGGACTTTTCTGAATATAAAGTGCTCGACTGAAACAGTCAAGTGATTAAGTGTTAACTTTTTGCACTCATCATCATTTTAGGAGAAAGGGACCAGACCCTCTAACAGAGCCTTTCACCAGGCTATGAGAACGAGGGGTTGCTGAGGAGCAGGAGACCCCTATAGGTTTGTTCTTTTTCCAGGAAGGGTCAGTTTCTATGCCTGCACCCCCTGAAGGGAGGCTGAAAGCCACTGCCGCTGGAGGCTTCTCCTCCCAGCACTGCTCTGACATTTTTCTGACAAGTGGCTCCGGGGCACAGGGAGGTGGCCACAAGGTACCTGCAGATTTGTTGCCTCTTCCATCCACCAAACTTCAAACTCTTTTTTCAGTTTCACCTTGGCTTTCTCCATTAGCAGCTGCAGGTGCTCAATTTCAACCTTTAGGCCTTTCAGGCGAGTGAACATCTTTTTGTAGCTGTGGTGAAATGAAGGGGGGTCATTATGTTGGCTGCATCAAAAGTCACCACCTAAGGGACCTATGTCAATGTTCATTCCACCTGTCGGATCCCAGGGGTAGCTGCCAACACAGCTTGGTGCTTCAAAAACAGAAGTGCTCTTCACAGCACTGGGAGAGCTTCTGTAGAGTCTAAGTTTTTACTCTGATGTCTGATGGTCTGGGAATTCACAAAAAATTCCGAGCCATCGAGGCCAGACTATGGTGGAACAAATATAGACATCAGAGGCAGTTACTGTTTGAAAACATGATAGAGAATCCAGGTGATATATTTTAGTGTCCTAAAAGATTTGGTGGGGAAGTGTGTGTGTGTGTTTAAGTATATGTATGTGTGATGAATACGTTCCTCTCTAATTACATATATAATTGTTCCCTCTGCCCCACTTCCATTTTCTGTTCTAGGACAGAACTTAGTCATGTTAATGTAAATGTGGGCTTTGAGGATGCTGGTATTACATGAAAATTAATCAGCAGTTGTCTAATAAAAGTCAGGATAGTCCTGGGGTGGATAGGTTGTCAGGCAAAATGACCAAAGGCTATAATTGGGGGAGAAGAGATTGAGGACACAAGAAGAATAGACTGGAAAAAAGGTAAGAAAAAGAAATGATGAGGGAGACAGATACAAAAGACTGACTCAAGAGCTAAAGGGAAACACTGAACTGGGCTAAATGCCCCAGGAGAGGAGACAAATGAAGTTCTCAAAGTTCTCGGTATATGGTCCAAAGAGAAAAGCATGCACTTTGTAGTTATTAGGGGCTATTTGGGAAAGCAACTTCATTCTGAATCCAGGGATTATACCTGGAACACAGCCATAAAGGATTCTGTCTTCTCCTAGGACAAGGAGGATAAGGGTTGTTGCCTAATCAGTTTGGGTATGAAATAGATCGAAACCAAGAAGCCAGACTTGCGTATTAAACTGTCTGTGCAGTTTAATACAGAAGTCTGGCTTCTATGAATATGCCACATACTTGTAACTAGCTATGTATAGGTTTGCACCTTGACATTTCTTACTCCCTAATAATGTAACTCCTGCATGCTAAACAGATCACTGGGGTGTGTTCTTAAGGATTCAGTACAGAGAGGTACTAGAGAATACAAGGGGAAAAGGTGGGCTCATGAGGCCATTATCAATCTCTTCATTCCAGGGATCATTTACAAAGGCCAGTGACAGATACAGGAAACTTTTGAGAGCATCCCTGGTAGTTTCATCATGGAGTATAACTGTTTTCATGTATGTGCTTTGTACCATTTCCATAAAGTTTATTGTCAATTAATGGAACGATAAGTAAGAATTAAGTGGTACCTTTTCTTTTCTTCCTCCATTTTTGAGCGCAACTTCTCTTCCACTGGGTCTAGTTCCTGGTCCCCTACTGCATTATCTGTAATACCTTTTATAGCAACATATTAAACAAGGTTAAAAGAGAAAGAAATAAAAAAAGGAAATTCTAGCATTTAGATTAGTTCAGTGTAATCAAAGTGAACCAGTGACTCTCAAGGCAGGAAAACACCTTAGAGGGTCAGTTGGTTAATTCACCAATGAATAGATAAATACAGGAGGTACACCTCCCATAATATGGGTCCTGTTCCCTACCCAGTTGTCATTGCCATTGTCCAGGGAAAGCAAGGGGCTATCTGTCCCCATCAGTTGTCAATTAGCTGCCATTCAGAGGGCAGGCAAGCCAATCTACTGGAAGCAGCAAAGCATCCTGAGGGAGAGAAAGGAGGTAGAACGGGCCAGCAAGTCAAACTACTACCACCACCATGTTGATCACCACCATGCTTTGCACATATTAAGCATTTAATAAATGTTTTATTCATTTTTCTGTAAAAACCATAAATACACCGAGGCATACATAGTAGTGTTGAACTTGGAATCATGAAACCTTGTATTTAAATCCTGTCCCAAACTCTTAATAGCATATGACTTTAGGCGAGCCACTAAATCTAATCCTCAATTTCCTCATCTGTAAAATGGAGGGATGGAACCAATCTAAAAGAATTGTTTTGAGGACCAGATGAGAATGTAGGTAAAGTGTTTTGCAAACACATAGATGTCAGCTATTATTGTTGTAACAAGTTCAGTAGTCTACAGTAGGTCAAAAGAGAAGGGATTACTTCTGAGGAGAGGGATCAGAAGAACAAACCTCCAAGGAAGAAATGAAATTTAAGCAATTGAGCCTCATCATGACCATCTTGTTTAAGTAATTTAGGGTTCTATTTTAAATCATTCCTCATCTTTTTGCAAAATAACCCAATTCTGTTATGCTTTCCGCAAAGGTTTCATTTTCAAGCCTAAGAACTGTACTCGTTATCCTCTACTTTTGTTCAATACTATACATAGGCTAAAGAAGTGTCCTTGGAACTGTGGTCAAGGAGCTCATTTCTAGATTAGAACTTGATTTCTGGACCATCGTTTAAAATATTGGAATGACAGGTTCTTGGCCAGGAATGGAGTACATTTCACAAGGACTGATAAAAAAAATTTCTTAAGGCTTTTTGCAAATTGCAAATCAAATCAAATTTCTTTATAATGGAAAGGGGAAGAGAAGAAATTGCCTACATATATTCATCAAGCTTAACACTACAGGGAATAACTACCATGTAAGAAGAATAATAGTAGAAATTCCTAGAAATCAGTAATAAAACCTGTATTTCAGATGCCTGCGTACACTACACGAAGACTGTATAATAGGTAGAGGAAGCTAGAGCTCATCACACGAGGAGGAAAATTTGACATTATAGGTATCACTGAGACCTGGTAGGATGGGATTTATAGTTGGAATATGGTTTTAGAAGAATAGAAATTATTCAAAAGAAAAAAGGAAGTTTAAAGGGATGACATAGTATTTAAAAGATACACTCATGGGAGGAAAGTCAGGAACTAGAGAGGAAAAATAGGGTGGATATAATTTGGGTAAACATCAATGGAAGTACAAACAAAAGTGGCGTCTTGTTATTGTTTTTAAGACTGAGTCTCCTTAATTCACCCAGACTGGAAGTACAGTGGCTACTCAAAACTTGATCCTAATTCTGATTGGTACAGAGACTTTAACCTGCTCAGTTTTTCTAATCTAGGCCAGCTTTTCCCTCCTTACACAGCCTGGTAGCTTTCTGCTCCTGGAGACACAACACATTTGTGCTGGACTTAGTGTGGGCACTGAATTGCTTTAGCTGTACCATAACTCAGAACTCCTAAACTCAAGCAAACCATCGGCCTCAGCCTTCCCCAGTAGCAAGGATGAGAGGTATGTACCAGCATACCCAAGGGGGTATTATCAAAGAAGCATATTATATGCCACGTAAACAGAAAGAGGAAATAGATAAAGAATTTGGGAAACAGATCACAAATGTAGTATGGAGATATGCTACAGTAATGATGGAGGCTTCCATCATCTGGCTACCTACTGAACTTCCCCTCTGCCAAAAATAGAACAGCTTTCTTTACATTTTTTTGAGATTATTTAATTTTCCATTAAAAAATTAAACAGTAGAGCACATCCAAAGCAACTGACAAAGATACAAGGAATGCAAGTTTCCATTGTATTTGGTTTTTTGAATATTTCTTTCTATTTTTTTTAACAAGGACTAATTTTCTATCTTCATCACATTGAAAAAGAAAAAAAAAACACATAATATGCATAGTCAACCACAACAAATTCTCTCAATGACCAAGTCTAAAAAAGTATGTCTCATTCTCTATCTTGAGTTCATTCTATATCTATGAGGAGGCAGGTAGCATGCTTCATCACTGGTCCTCTGGAATTGTGGCTGGTCACTGAGTTGATCAGCATTCTAAAGTCTTTCAAAACTGTTCATTTTTACAATATTGTTATTACATAAATTATTCTTCTGATTCTCATGGTACATGGTGTGAACTGCTGGTCCAAACTTAATTTGTGCCAGCAGTTTTGTCAGACAGTGTGAGTTCTTACCCTGTTATGTGAGGTCTTTGTTCATTAAACACTAGGCATCTAGATTTTCATATGTCTGCTTTTTTGCACCTAATTTGTTTCATTGAAAACGTTTCATTATCTAATAAATTCTTTTCTTCTTTAATAACAATAAAGCTACCATATAATGTTATAGTCTCTAAAGTGCTGTACAAGCAAGTAGAAATTCTACAAAGAAAACCTAAAGGGAGAACCATGCCTGCACTAGACCAAGTATAAACAGAGATGACAACTTTGAGGACATCGAAGGATCTTGGTTGTCATGGTATCTGAAATGGAGGAAAACATAAAATGCTTCTAAAAAAAATCTTAAACCTTATTTTTTTTTTAAAAAGAAAGACAACCAAGAGAACACTAATTACTAGTGTTCCATATGCCTAGTTCTCACTACAAATCTTTTTAAGAGTAAACACACAAGAAAGGCATCTTGAAGAGTTGAAAGGCGAAAGGGAAAGGGTTCACAAGCAACAATCTCTACAGCAACTTTACACAGTGGTTACGTAAGTGACTGAAAAGTGTAGAGAATAAAAAGACCCTACAGTGCTTCTTATTTATTGACTATTAAAAAGTGCCTAGCATAGTGCACCCGGCATAAAGTAGCTAAGTAAGAAACACTGATTGCTTGATTTGATTTGGCAGGTCAAAATATCACTTTAAAGAATCTCCCAATAAGATGTCTCCCATGTATATTTCAAAATCACACGGAATTTCTTGAAAGATATAGAAACAGATAGCTTTGCTTTAAGATGCTATGATTATTAGTATAAAGTGAGACATAAAAAAGGGTGGTGAAAATGCACAAAAAGAAAGGAACAGAACACCATGGTAGTTCATGGAAGAAAGAGGCGACTCCTGAGAAGCCTTTGGAGGAGACAGGATTTGAGCGTTTGGTCCTTGTAACAACCCTAACTGGTAGGCTGGGAAGGTTCTAATTATTTTACAGAAGAGGAAAGGAATTTCAGAAAAGTTTAGGGAGTTGTCTAAAGTCAGAGACCTACAAAGTTGCAGGGCTGGGATTAGAAATGAATTTACAGAATAAAGTCCTCCAAATAAAAGTGAGAAGCTCCACCCCCATTTTCCTCACTTTCTCTTCTCTTTAACATATCTTTTGCAAAACACAGCAGGAAACTATATGGAGACCCAAAGTCTCAGCAAGAGTCTGAGCCTCTGTGGAGACGCAGGCTCAGCTTCCTTCCAGAAGCCTTCACTTTAACAGAGACAGCTGGAGCTAGACAGAGGAGAAATTGCTTAGGTTTTTATAAGGGACATGTTGCGCAGGTCCGGGTGAGTATCCATATGCCTTAAGCAGCCACCACATGAAAAGCTCAGGTGAAGGCGCCACAGTCAGAGAGGGGCAGAACATTATTAGAACACCCTGAAATTCCGTAGAGCAGAGTGGGAGTGAAGGCACACTAATGCATGATTTGTGAAGCTATGAATGGATCAGACTATTTTGGAAAGCAATTTGGAACTTCTCGATTTGGAACTATATTCCCATATAGTCATTAAACTGTGCATACCCTTTGAAACAATGATGCCACTCCTAAGTGTAGAACTCACAGAGGTGAAAGATGGAGGGAAAGGACTTTTATTTACAATTTTTTTAAAGGCAGTTCTTTTTTGCTGTAGCAAAAAATTGGAAACAGATTGCGTCCTCATCAACTGGGGAATGGCTGTATAAATTATATGGTATATCATAGTATATAAATGTAACAGAATATTATTGTGCCACAAAAATAACAAATGGATAGATTCAGAGAAACCTAGGAAGACTTGTATGAACTTTTGGAGAATGAAGTGAGCAAAACCAGAGAAACATTTCTATGATGACTACAATAACCATGAAAGACTTTAAGACTCCAAAAGACTAGTGAAGTCTACATCCCATGTATTGACAAAGATGTGATGAGATGCAGAATGAGACATCCATTTTGAGGCAGTGCCAGCATATGGATTTATTTTATTTGACTGTACTTGTGTAACGCCAATGCAATTACCCATAGCAGCTGCTATGAATATGCGTGCATTATTTCCAGGGTAAATTCACAAAATATAATAAACTCTCTTTCTCAAAGGCAAAACCAAAATATTTATTTGGGACATCCTTAGAATACCAGAAGGTAAGATTTAGCAGGGTCCTTATCACTAATCCAGGGGGTACCAACATCTTAAACCTTCTTTCTGTCGGGTCTCCCCACTAAAGCAAGTTCCCCTAGACAAATTTCTCCCTCTGCCCACTCACTTCTCTCTCTCTGCTTCTTGGGCCAACAGCTCCCACTCACAGCTTGCTTCTCTGTCTCTGCTCTGCCTGCTCTCCCTCCATGCTCGTGCTTTCTTTCTCTTCTCCTTGGGCAAGTGCCACTCTGTCTGAGCTCCTTGTGACCTAGGATCCGTGTGATCACAGGCTCCAGGTGTTTGCTCTACTGCTCTACTGATGGGCGAGAAGATCTTCCTATTCCATTAACGTTATAACTTGTTACAAGGGTGAGGGATAGAATGATGACAATTATGATAGACACAGAAGAGAAGAGGAAATTCAGCAGAGGACATGGACAAGCAGGCTAATATTGGAATTATGATGTTAAATTTGAAATAAGTCAAGATTTAGAAAAATTCCAAGCTATATGTGGTAGGGATTCATGACTTCCTATGTAGAGTCCTTTTGGTCTGCTCTTTGAATACAGAAATGTTCGCCCTTTGCTTATGTTTACCGAATTCATAATAACATATAGCCTCATTCTCCCAACCCCTACACACACGGGTAGGTTGCGTTTCCAGAGGGTCGGTTCTATGGGTAATTCCGAAGATTACACTTAAGAATATTTATAGTGTTCTCTTATGAGCCCCTATCGATGATCAGTTTTCAATGAGCCAGCCAGAATGAGTTAGCTTTTAAAAACAAAATTGCAAAGCTAATGAAAATTGTCTCCCCTAAAGTCTGGGACACATTCTTAAACTAAAAAAAGCTCACGTAGCAAAGGGACAACTGAGAACTCTCGACTCTCCCTTTTGTGCACACCTCACTCCCTAGAGGTGCATTCTGCTCCCTGGTGGTCACTGAGGGTTAGGGCCTTTGTATAATCCCGAAGCTGCATTTCTCTCTACGTGACAGGTTTGTTCTCAGTTCCTGGTCAAATGCGCTGTACATTACTGATTCAGTATCTCCACATGGTCAGTGGAGGGGGATGAGGAGTGTGACCCTTCCTCTGGGCTCTCTGCAACCTCCTCCCCCTTCTGCCATCAGAAAGTACTCTGGACACTTGACTCCAGATGCATTTGCTGGAAAGCTTCTGATGGAATTTTCTTCTCTGATCAACACAGGAAGAAAGGTGTGCCTAATTTTTTCAACCCATCTCAGTACATTTCATTCTATCATTCAATGTCTGAAAGCACTTCATTCCTTCCAAGATGATTAACTAGGTTGTTCACACCTAGTTTATGCCTTTGATTAATTGATTCAATAGAGATGCCTAAAATTTATTCACATCTCATTTATACCTCTTATTGACTGATTGGTTCTATAACTCAATCAAAGAGCCATTCTAACATTATAAAAGTTTCAAGGCCAAAAAGGTGCAACAAATAAAATAAAAAAGAATTCTAAACTTACTGTTTTTAAACACACACACACACACACACACACACACACACACACACACACACACACACACACACACCCTAGCTGGGTTATCAGGAGTGAAGGTATGTTGTTCATCCCTAAGATATAGTTGACTTTGGTAATTAAAGTAAATGTCCATCTGTCCTTGTTAAATGCATTACACATCTGTTAGGAAGGCAGCCTATTTCTAAGTCTGATAATGTCTTAGTTCAGCAGCCTCCTTTGAATGCAAGTAAGAACTAGACACTCAGATGAAATAGAAGAAAAGAGAGAGGAAGTCCAAGAGGAGAGAACATAACCAAAAGGCATTTACAACATGTAGGTTCTTTCCTTACTAGGACTTGGGCCAGGAACATAAACTGCGTCACCCTGTCAAGAGGTGAAAGGAGTGAGTCCTATATTCCATGATGGGATTTTGGCCGGAACAGGAGGGGTAGTCATGACCCTGCTTGGCTTGTCAGTTCACAGTTAATCTGTGGGGGTAGCAGGCAGCAGTTTAATCAAAACCAAGAAGGAAAAAGTATTTCATTTCCACAGTGTTTCTGAAGGTCACATGGAAGGAGCACAGAAGATACTAACAGAAACTGTAAGCCCAGGGGAAGCACAACCCCAACCGGACCCTCCAGCTCCTGCAGATTTAGCTTTATGCTATAGGAACAGAGCCTCTTGTTAGACAAGAGGTGAAAGCTTCTTATCCCAGAGGCCAGCTGGAGGCACTCAGGTGCTGGACACTGAGGTAAACATACTTGTCTCCTTTTATGTTAAGCTTTCAAGGCAAAGGACTTTCCCTCAATCCTTTCCTCATAGCTTGCTGATCCTTGAAATATAGTTAGAGTTTTATCTTTCTATCTTAAAGTTCTAATTCCTGTTAAGTACAAATACTCCTGAGGAAAGTTAACATGTTTAGCTCCTCACAGATAGCTAAAGGTTGTGATAGGGAGACAGGGAGAAACCATGGACCCCTGGAAGGAGAAGGGGTATCCCCATGAGGAAAAGGGGCTGTGGGAGGAGGCACCAAAGACAAACTTCACCTACTTCATAAATCTGCTTAGGGCTAGTCTTACTCATGTGGTTCAACTGTAGTGAAGAGGGCAGTAGTTGTTGTGGTGCCTATGATATGATGGGAGATGCTTTCCCTTGTGTTGGCACGTGAAAGCTCCTCCATTGATCTTGAACCCTATAGATGACTGAGGTAAAACAAATGCATGACAACTTGCTTTCCCCAGTGTTGGAACACAAAGACTTTCTTGGTTGATGGGCTGGGTTAGTGTTTGTGTCTCAGGCTTGAGGTTTGGCCCCAACGCTTCTGCCCATCTACACTCAAAGCCCTTTCACTCCCTGTTAATGCACCTGTGACTCTGCCCACACCTGCCTTATTTGCCCTGGGTTTCTTCAACTGATTCTGGCTCAGCTCCACTGAATTTCAGGGAGCTTCTATGTTCTTCCCCTCTTTGACTCTGACTCTGAGACCAGCTCACCATATCACAGCTGCTTAAAGATTCGGCTGCTGCCTGTTCTCTGAACTGGGCCCACCCATCACACATATAAGAAATCCTAGGGCTACATAACCTGGGCATCAGTTATCCTCTCTTTGCCTGTCAGTACTCTAGGAGTTGAGTAAATGTACATTTGGACTCTAATGCACAAAAGCCTAATGGGGGCTCTGTGTCCCCCAGAACAAGGGTTGTGTAACCCCACATGCTCTAAGAACTATTATCAGAAATGAGGGAGACAGGCAATGAGTTACATTGTTCTGACATGGCAGACAGTGTATCATGACCAGTGAGGCATTCCATTTGGTCTCCTTGGCTACTCAACTACTGATTCATTTGCTAAACACCCACTCTGGGCTTCCTTAGGGCTAAACTGTCTCCTGGACCTATCTATCACTCAACCTTACCTTGTGTGAGAAGTCCAAGTGTCTCTTCTTGAGGAGATTTACGGTGGTAGTAGCTCAATTACCACAATGGTCAGCAGCTTGGAGGCAGATTTTGGCTTCCCAGTCAGACCATTTCGAGCTGAATGGCTGAAATTTATTGTCAGCTCCTGTAATCATAATTTGACTGCTACTCTGCACTGCCATTCATCTCCGTGTGGATTTTGTGCAACACCTTTGCTGCTCGTGGCATGCTCAGACTTAGGCTCCCTCATATCCATAACTGTGCACAAAGCCTGAATCTCCTTTACAGGGGAAGAGGTCAATTTTACAAAAGGGGATTTATTTGTATCAGCTTTGCAAAACACAAACAAGAGAAGATCCAGATATACACTGTGACTAAATATAACCCTGGGTAGTCCCCAAACAGAAGGCTTCCTGCTGTTTCTGCTGCCACCAGAAAAGAAACCAGAAACACAGAATGCTAGAGCTGAGAGTAAGACTTTTGAGACCACCCAGGCCAAGGATTTCCTAACTGCCAGGCCAAGGATTTCCTAACTATTTTTGTGTCATGGACCCTTTGGAAGTCTAGGGACTCCTCTTTAGAATAATGTTCTTAAATGCATAAAATAAAACACAAAATTACAAAGGAAGACTGAAATGTAATTATTGAAATATCCAAAAAACAAGTTCATAGACCCCAGACTAAATTCCCCATATCTAGACTACCCCCCTCATTTTACAGATGGGGAAACTGAGGCCAGAGAGAGGAAGCAACTTACCCAAGGTTAAATTGCTAGTAAATAGTAAGGCTGAGACCCTACATTTTCCTCCAGGGTTTCTCCCCTGAAGATCTTAGCCCAGAACATTATTGACTTTTTATGGTACATTTCCCTTTCCCGCTATACTCTTTACAGGACAGCCCACATATAGTCAGGGGATTAGAGGACCAAAATAAATTTACTACAGCATGTGTTGATCTAGAGAGAGATGAAGAGGGAATAACTCATGCATTTCAGTATTTCAGGGACCCAGGATTTCATCTGTGCATACACTATGGCATATACCAGTTCATTTTATGTCTGAAGAGATGTGTTGTGGCCAAAACCTCATCATCCAGAAGCTAAACCTATGGGGATGAGCCTTTTGCATTTAGCTAGCCTGTTCTAGGGTGGCAGCAGGCACATGGTACATTGCTGGCTCGTAATGAAAGCCTTTTTATCTTATTAGGACCTGCAGAAATGGCTAGGCCATTGACATGGCCTTTGAGAACCCAAGGTCTATGTCTGGGAGACGTTAGGAGTGGATGACTTTTAGTGGAGGGATAAACTCATTGCCCACATTAGCTTCATATAGATGTGTGCTTTGCAGACACCCTGATTCTGTCATGGTAACTTGCCTGGCTTTGGCGCCTGGAATCTCCCTGAACTAGACTCTTCTCCTCAGCTCACAGCTGCGGGGTCACCTTCCAGAGGATGTGTCTGTTTTCTAGCTTTTCCATACTCCTAATCTCTCTTTCCTTCTGCAGCTTTCAATCTTCTTTCCTCTTTCTAAAACCAGTTTTTCTGAAAGCCTGAAATGGATTCCTGGCTCTGCCCTTTATTTAATCACAATGAAGTACCACAGCACTCCTATCTATGTTTCTAGTCAATATACCATACTAGAAAGAGTGCTGTTCTAGGAATTAGATGGATATCTTGGGTTCCAGTCCCTGCTTTCTGTGGATGACCGTGGATAACTCCTTCTACCTCAAATGGAGCAGGAAGGGTCCAACTTAAGGGGTCATGCATTTAAGTATGCTGAGTGACTAAGTGTCTTATAGTCTTTTACAGATAAAATGTGATTCTTTTGTACAAGTTTCATAGACTATTCAGCTAAACATTGGCATAAACATGTAACACAGGAATTGGTCAATGAGGGCTCAGTCCTGGGAGCAAGTGTAGGAGACCCATGTAGCACCTTGGAGAACTTGCTTTCAGAAATTTATAATGAAGACAAATGGAGGGCCCTGGCTCTCTCTTTCAGGGCATATGGTTGTGTCTGGTCTACTTACTATGTGGTGAAAAATAGACCTTTGGGTTGACTACTAAGCTGGAACTGGAAATGTCTGAGAAATGCCCCAATAGAGAAATGTGCTCTCTTCCCTCCTGCTGATCATGAGGCATGAAGATAACTGAGTCTAGAGAACCAGTTTGGGGATTGAACATGAAGTGTTGGCCTTTCCCTACCACAATGCATGGCCTCCTAGGAAAGTCTTTGTCTGGGATGGGGCCGCTTCCTGATTATATATCCTTTGTTGTTGTTACAGGACCTTGTGAAATATCAGAAGTGTGGAGAAGCCATCAGAGACCTCAGCCTGGGATGGAGCCACCCATGAAGAGCAAGCCACTTGATCAAGCCTAGCAGTGAATCTACCCAACAAGTCTTGCAAGGAGGCATGACTCCTCTCTTCACACTACATTAGCTATGCTGCATTTGGATGGGAACTTTGTGGGAGATTGCTTTGTAGCAACCACAGTGAAGTTTGAGTCCATGTTCCCTTGGGACCAATATGGCAGAGGGGAGAATATGTCTTGGTTTGGTAGTAGGGTAGATAGACACGCTATATTTTTGTCCTTTCGATATCTTTTCAGGAAACTCTGCCTTGTAAAAGTCAGGGTTTAAATGACACTAGGGCTCTTACCACAGGATAGGGGTAGGGAAGCTTTACTTTTTGTTCAATATGTTTTCAGTAAAAAATCCCCTTGTAAAAGTCAATATTAACTGGTTTAAGTGATATTCGGGCTCTAATCAATGATGGAGGGGAAATACTAACTGAGATGTTGGAGAGAACACAATACATTGGGAACTTGAGTTGACACACTAAGAAGTAACACCCCCAGCCCCTTGATGATATTCCTAGAACCCTGAGCAAGGGGATGTAGTCAGCTGAGCTCTGGTGAACCAGACCTATGCACATGTGAGGCAGGAGACTAAGTCCAGAGTTTATATTGCTACACTTGTATACCTCTAAAACTCTATTACATTTTGATTATGCTATCTGAACCAGATGGGTTGTTCTGATAATGAATTTTAGAGAGTGCTACACTTATGACAATGCCTTGCTCCAATTTAATGCTGGTTAATGGAGCTTAGCTGATGTTTTTTGTTTAGTTTAAAAGAGAACTTTTAAGAGGATTTTTAAGAAATAGACTAAGATTCCTTAAGGAGGCTATATTTTTCTTTATATTCTTTTTTTTCAAAAAGCCTGCCTGCTATTGACATATACCACAAAATACAATGCCAGTAAACGTGCTCCATTCTGAATGATTATTTTCCATTTGCAAGTGAATGGTGATGAAAAAGAAGTTGCTATGTATGCTGCATCTGGAGGAGAAAATCATACTTTGGTCAATTTTCTATTTACAGATGTAAGTAAAATGATCTTAGATAAAAGCCAAGCTAGTGAGGAGAATTAAGATGAGTTAGGGATAGAATTGGGATTACACTATAATAATAACATAATATTACTACCCCCAAATGATAAAAACACATATTTACTTATTCTCAAGACAGACCAAAGAGAGGAAGAATCCAAAGAATGGCAAAGATGCATTTATCCTAAAAAGATGACCATTAAAACATTAGCAACTATGGACACAGTTACAAGCTTTTTCATTTCTACAAAATCTCTGAATGCCTGTTCTGTGCATACATCAAAGACATCCTAGATGAAAACATGAAAGGGCTTTTACTGGTAATTTTTTTATAGTGGGATGTATCTTTGTAGTCACAAAAATGACTGAGAGATTATTAGATGCTACTGTGTTCATGTATTGATTTCAAGAAAACATTTGACTCAGTACATCAGGCTCACCCTTGAAGGCTCTCTTCAGGCAAGGTATCTTTTACCTACCATGGAATCATAGGAGATTCCATGACTGACATAGAAAGAGAACTTTGTACAATGATCTGCTGCACTAATTGAGCCATCAAAGAGGGAGATCTAGATGCACCAAAGGTATTTGCCAGTGTCATGAAAAATGACAGCATGAAAGGTTCAAACAAAAGACTTTCTCTTGATGCCAAGGATCTTCCTATGTCTCTATTAGCAGATGAGAGTATGAAAACTATATTGAGCCTTGAAACATTACAAAACTTTCAGAAAAACCCATTGCTATGTAAAAGAGATGCAATGTATAACTATCCATATTCAAAACATAACATAGGAAATCATATGCTAGGTCCTTAATAAGTGCTTGTTTCATCAGTGTTGTTTGGAAGGTCAGTAAAATTAGTTGATATGTAGACATAAATGTGTATATATCCACATGCATATATATATATATATATATATATATATATATATGTAAAATAAAATCATGTGTATAAATATACAGTTATCACTTCCACATCACTACTTTTCCCATCGTGATTTTGATATATCTTGGGTTGGCATAAAAAATTAAATGGGAATTTTTAAAGTATTTTGCAGAAGCTGCAGATGCCATGTAGCTGCAGACAACAGAGAAAACAGTAGACAACACAGAAAAAATGTATTACTTAACACTGACTTACATAAAGCCTATGATCAAATACTTAACCTAAGTTTTACAAGTAGGTACTGTACATACCACATAAAATAAAAAAAAAAAACATCCTTGAATCCCCTTGATTTGCACCCTTCATGCTACATTTGGGCTCAAATCCCAAGTCACTTAACAGTTTTGGGCCCAGATTTCTTCATCTGTAAAATGAGGGAGTTGAGTAGAACACATCTAGGGTCGGTCCCTTCTCTTAATCTCTGATTCCCCTTCCTGTAACATGAGGGACTGGATTAGGTGAGTCTTGGAGTTCCTGTTTCTAACAGGGTAGGCAAACCAGTTCTGAGGCTCCCTGAGAGACCAAAAGGCATGTTCCCAATGAGTCAAAGCATGGAATCATCTCCCCTCCTCGGACTCTCATGAAGACAACCCAGGACCCTAAACTCAAGAGTGCCCCACACTCACTAAGGTCCTCCTTCAAGACCACATTTTGCATGATCCTCTCAAACATTGTGGAGATACAACATGGCAACTGCTTCTACTGAAGTCCTGCAGACCCTGCATCCTTAGCAATCACAGCTACTGATGAGCCAGAAATGAATCTTTGACAACAAAGTTCTCAGCACTAGTCAAATAGTTTGACATTGGAACAGATATGCTTTTATCAGTGGAAACAACATTAAAGAAGATGTCTTACCACCTGCTTTGGTACTGTATCCTAAGAACCATGAGAACTTTCCTTCCAACTTGCTGTTGAAACCTCCTGTGTGTATCATTTGCCCCATTAGAATGTGAACACCCTGAAGACAGAGAGCCTCCACTTTTCTATTTGTATCTCCAGGTTTAGCTCAGGGCTTTGCACATAGTAGGCACTTAATAAATAACAATTCATTAATTCCTCTGTATCTATAATCTTAGATTCTTTTGTGGGGCCATCTCCAGTTGTCCTGATCTATATCTTGCCACAGGAACCAGATGAGGAGACAGTGAGGCAGGTGACCTTGCACAGTCCTGCCTCACTTAAATCCAATTCATTTGCAAATCATGGCATCATCTTCTTGATGTCATGGTCTTCTTTGAGAACAAAGGACAGACAATAGCAACAAGCAGCCAATGGGTAATGGGCTGGGCCTAGAACTGAGTAGGATGAAGAGTTGGAACTGTGATGAAATTTCAGGGAGCCCAATATTCTCTCTGTGATGTTGTGTAGCATACCATGTTATATGGAGTACTATGATCTTTGAAGAAGATAAATTACAACCTAAAAAAACAATGGAAAAACATATGGGAGGCATAAGTAGGTGACTGTAGGTCACCAACAATGACTTATACGTCAGACAGCATTAATCAATATTAACCAAGTTATTCATTAAACACCTGCTGTTTGGCAGGCACAGAGCTAAGTGCGAGTTGACACTCTGTTCAGGGAGACAACATTTACATAAATATACATAAATGCATAGGAAACAAATAAGGTAATTTTGTTTCTGGGGCAGAGAGGACGTTCAGGAAAGGTTTCACATACAGAGCAGAACTTGAGTCGTTTAGTAGGAAAGAAGGAATTCTTAAAGGTAGATGCGAGGAGGAAGAGCCTTCCAGGTAAGGTCACGACCAGAGACGGGACAGAGTGCTGTGTGTGAGGAATAGTGAGAAGGCCAGTCTGGCTCTCCTGCAGAGTACAGGGAGTGATATATTGAAAAGAAAGTGGGGGCCAGATGAGAAGTGTTTTCATTTGATCCTGGAGGCAATAAGGAGCTCCTGCAATTCATTGAGTAGGGGAATGACATGGTTAGACTTGTAATTTAGGAAAATCACTTTGGCAACTATGTTTAGGGTAAACTGGAGAAAAGATAGCTGTGGTAGGGAGACCAATTAGGAGGCACAAAAGACATTGTGGAGCCTATGTATGAGGCAAAAGGATACCTGTTATTTATTGAAAATGAAGGACAGAAATGGACAGTGTGAACAGTATACTGCACATTCAGCACAGTAAAAGAACAAAGCTTCCAGTACACTGGATATATTATCTATGGAGGATTTCTAGGAGGATATATGCAAGAGTAGTACAGAATACGGAAGAGCCATCATTTGCATTGTTAGAAGAAACATGTGCATGGAATAAAGGATCCAATTCAGTCCAATGCAACCCAATAAGCATTCAGACACTGGCTACATGCTGTGGACACAGATGTAAAAGGGAAAACTGTTCCAGCCTGGAGATAGCTTATGTTCTACAGGAAGGCTAGCTCATGTGAACAGTTAAGTTATGGTACATGATAAATACATGATAAATTGAAGAGGATGAGGAAGGAAACAATACTAGCTTCAGGGTCCTGAAGGGGATGGTACCGGAGCACCCAAGCAAATTCAGGATTCTGAAAGGCAAAGGCAAAGAGGATGCCCATTGCAGGCATGTAGAAGAACCTGTACCAAAGCAAGGAGAGAAACAGGAGATGGAATATGAAGTTTATGGAACAAGAAGTAGCATGGGGAGCCAAGGGTAACAATAGGGATAAATCAGGAAAGGCAAGCTGGAGTGAGACCACGAAGGGCTCTAATTATGCCTTTAGTTAAAAGGCAAGAGAAGGAGTCTGTGTTCTGTCCTAGAAACAGCGTGGAGCTACTGAAGTTTCTTTCCTTTTTTTTTAGTTAATTTAATTTATTTTTAGTTTTCAGCATTCACTTCTACAAGATTTTGAGTTCCAGATTTTCTCTCATCTCTCCCCTCTGCCCAATAAGACAGCATGCATTCTGATTACCCCTTCTCCTAATCTGCCCTCCCTTCTGTCACACTTATCCCCATCCCTTCTCTTTTCTTGTGGGCAAGATAAATTTCTATACTCCATTGCCTATATATCTTATTTCTCAGTCGCATGTAAAAACAATTTTTAACATTTGTATTTTAAATTTTGAATTCCAACATCTCTTCCTTCTTCCATCCCCACCTATCTCTACTGACAGGGCAAATAATTCAATACAGGTTACACATGTGTAGTTACGCAAAACCACTTCCATAACAGTCATGTATATGTAAAACATATAGTACACTGAAACGCTATAGTGAAATAAATATATATATATATATGTATATACATACATATATATAGTGAAAAAAATATATTATAGTGAAACACTATATTTCCCTGTTCTGGAGCAGCTAGTTGGTGCAGTGGGTGGAGCACCAGTGCAGGAGTCAGGAGGACCTGAGTTCAAATCTCACCTCAGACACTTGACACTCACTAGCTGTGTGACCTCGGGCAAATCTCTTAACCCCAATTGCCTCATCCTGGGTCATCTCCAG
>CM053770.1:319745795-319794393 GCA_028658325.1 Potorous gilbertii
GATGAACACACCCATATATTCCTCTGCATCCTACCCTTCCCTCATTTATTTTATTCTTTTTTACCCCATCCCTCCTCAAAACTGTTTATTTCTAATTACCTCCTCCTCCCATTCTTCCTTATATCATCCTCCCCACTCCCCCCACTTATCCTCTTCCCTCCTACTTTCCTGTAGTGTAAGATAGATTTTTCATACTAAATTGAGTGTGCATATTATTCTCTGCTTAAGCCAAATCTGATGAGAGTAAGTTTCACTCTTTGCCTCTCACCCCTTCTTCCCCTCCATTGATTGAAAAAGCTTTTTCTTGTCTCTTTTATGTGAGAGATAATTTACCCCATTCTCTTTCTCCATCTTCCAATATATGCCACTCTCACCCCTTAATTTTATTGTTTTGCATATCATCCCTTCCTATTCAACTTACCATGTCCTCTGTCTATATCTGTATAATGCCTCCAATTACTCTAATATGGAGAAAAGTTTCAAGAGTTATAAATATTGTCTTTCCATGTAGGAATGTAAACAGTTCAACTTTAGTAAGTCCCTTATCATTTCTCTCTCCTGCTTACCTTTTCATGCTTATCTTGATTCTTGTGTTTGAAAGTCAGATATTTTATTTAGCTCTGATCTTTTCATCATGAATGCTTGAAAATCTGCTATTTCACTGAATGACCATTTTTTCCCCTGAAGTATTATACTCAGTTTTGCTGGGTAGGTTATACTTGGTTTTAAACCTAGCTCCTCTGACTCCTGGAATATCATATTCCAAGTCCTTCAATCCCTTAACATAGAAGCTGCTAGAGCTTGTGTTACCCTGCTTGTGTTTCTACAATACTTGAATTGTTTCTTTCTGACTACTTGCAATATTTCCTCCTTGACCTGAGAGTTCTGGAATTTGGCTATAAAATTCCTAGGAATTTTCCTTTTGGGATCTCTTTCAAGAGGTGATTGGTAGATTCTTTCAATATCTATTCTACCCTCTGTTTCTAGAATATCAGGGCAGTTTTCTTTGATAATTTCTTGAAAGATGATGTCTAGGCTCTTTTTTTGATCATGTCTTTCAGGTAGTCCAATAATTTTTAAATTGTCTCTTCTGGATCTATTTTTCAGGTTAGTTATTTTTCCAATGAGGTATTTCACACTGTCTGCTATTTTTTCTTACCTTTGTTCTTTAAAAAAAATTATTTCTTGATTTTTCATAAAGTCATTAGCTTCCATATGCCCCATTCTAATCTTTAAGGAATCATTTTCTTCAGTGAGCTTTTGGACCTCCTTTTCCATCTAATCAATTCAGCTTTTGAACACATTCTTCTCCTCACTGACTTTTTGGATCTCTTTGCTATTTGGATTAGTCTATTTGCTACAGGCTCCTCTACCTCCTCCACTGCCCTGGGTCTGGGACCAGACCACTCTACTCTTTCACACAGGTCCAACAGTTTTTTTCTACTGACCTTCCAATTTTTCCTTGGCATTTTGGGGTCGTGAAATCTGGAAACCACCAAAGGTGCCAGTAATTCAGTATTCACTCCTCCCTCCCCCAGCCCCCCGCTGAGGTCTGCTCAGGTTCTGTCTGTCCTGGCATGGCCCATGCTGGACTACAGTCTGCTTCCAGTGCATTGTGATAGATGCCTCCCATAGACCTTCCAGGCTGTCTTGGGCTGGAGATTTCCTTCACTCAGTCATTCTGTACCTTCAGAATTTATCTAGAGCCATCTTTTTTTTTTACAGGTATTTGGCTGGGCTTGTGGGAAGAGCTCTAGAAGTCCCTGCTTCAACTCCACCATTTTGGCTCCACCTGCCTCCCCCCACTCCTGCTGCTGAAGTTTCTTAAGCAGAGAAGTGACATGGTCAGATTTGCCCTTTAGGAAAATTATTTTGGCAGCTATGCAGAGGATGAAGTAAAGAGGACAGGAAGCCAGGAGTTCAAGGAGGATGTCATGGGGAAAAGTATGAGAAAATAGGATTACAAAGTGATTTTCAAAGGAAGAGACTCATTCCTGAAGTAGCTAGGCCAATAGGATGGGCTCTGGGAGAGATATAGTAATAAAGAATTATTAATATTTTAAATAATTTAATTAACTAAATTGAATATGAGTACCACTATTAATATAGTTCCATGAATCATCATGGTCTCTAATATCTTAGAATATAATCCACATACAAAAATGTCTTGCTGTAAATACAACATATGACAATCTAGATTTATGCTCAAGATAGATTGAGAATATTCATTTGCTTTAGGAAAATAGTTTTGCTTTACAAAAGAATTCATCTTATGATTCATTATCTACCTCATTGATGTATATTTTCCTGTGTATTGATGTGTATTTCCATGTGCATTGATGCAGGTGGCAACCTATCTACCTGTGCTAGTCCTGAGGGCTTACATCTTTTTCAAAGTTTGACCCAGGGGTTCACACATTACATTGGGAACCTTTCTCAATTTCACTCACCTTCTCAAGAATACCATAGGATGATTCAAAATACACAAAGCTTTTGTTATGAATCAATTTGAGATATTATTCAATTTTTAAAATTTGACTAGAAACTGAAGAAACTGTACTGCTTTTTGAAATTATGTAGCACTTTAAATGACCCCAAGCTCATTTCTCAATCAAAAACCAATTTTTAACTGCTACTCTTTTATATTAACTTTCATTTCAAGGAGAGTGCCTTGACCAGCCATGTCATCATTTCTCTCTGAGCTCCACTCCTGGTTATATGAACCTTCTCTACTGATGTGGTTTGGGTTGCTGGAAACCCTGTCCCATCATTCCCATTGCCCCATCACTGCCATACCACATTTTCATCTTCAAACTGGACATTCACTCTACTTCTAGACATCACATTGGACACTTTGCTCCAAGTACCCTTCCTCTGACTGGATGTATCTTCTTGGAACCTCTGTTTTAAGGAAAGAACCTAGACCAGCCATGTGTTTATTACTCTCTGGGCTCTACTCCTGACTCTCAGGACTTTATCTACTGTACCCTCCACTCCGCTCCCACCCACCTTTTTCTTTCCCTTCCCTTTTCAGGTTCCTTTTATGTTTTGTGTTCCTGAATTAGAATGTAAGCTCCATGGGGGCAGATAATTCTTTCTTTTTGCTTATATATATATTCTCAGTACTTAGGAAAGTACAGGGTACATAGTAAATGCCTAATAAATGCTTGTTGATTTGACTTGCTGATACAATGTGACCAATAAACTGGAGTTCAGTTCTATTGATGGGAAAGAAGTCCAAGCATCTGTACTACCTCTAGTGGTGGGAGGTTTGTAATAATCAACCAAATGAACACCCCTTCAATTAAAGTATGATGCCTGAAAGATACACTTCTGGACTGTATCACTCATAGGCTTTAGCCTAAGTGTGGAAAAAGTCTCTCTGATCACTGAAAGTGATCTGGCTACCTTGGAGTGTGTACTGAGAGTGTGTTTAGATGGGTTGAGAAATCTTATTTATGCCTTATGGTTTATTTACAAAATAGTAAACCAGTTCAAAAACCAGAGATTTGAATATCTAGCAGTTTAGTGAGGGAAGGCTTCAAACAACCTTCTGAGAAGGAATTGCTTGTAGTGGATGGTATATATTGATTATAAGAGAAAGACAGTAGATATAAGAACCTTGTCTGGTAGCTGATGGTAAGAGGCTAGAATTTGGTTTTATACCATCCTAAGCATATCCTTTTACTATGGCATATGTTGTGTGATAGATATTTTCACAATATATGGTTTTATACTTTGGCATTTTACACTTGGCATAAAACTCTCATTTTAATCAGTATAGTCTGAGTGCTTTCCAAACCCTTGCATAATGAGGAGTTAATTGTGGTAACTGGGAATGGAATGGCAACTGAAGGTTACTGGCTAAAATATGGCAAAAGTAGCATTATGGAATATGGAAGTCTGATTGTATTTTAGAAAGGGATATAGTTCACAGTGGCAGTGGAGACATAGTGACCTTCTTTAGGGATGCCAACTTTATTGGGGTCCTGAAGTCATGGAAACACAGACAGGAGGTTTTGCTAAAAGACTGGGAATCTTGTTCTCAGTGTTTGAAGGCTACTAACAACACTGGCACACACAAGTTGACAGCTTTCAGCTGCTCTTAGGTAGTTTAAGTTGTCTGGGATTGATTGCCTGATTGAGATAATAAATTAAGAAAGAAGGAAAAAGAAGAGCAGAAAGAAAGAAAAAAACAGAAAGAAAGAAAAGAAAAGAAAGAAAAGGAAGACACCAAGAAAGAAGGAAAGAAAAGAGGAAAAAAGAAAGAATAAAAGGAAAGAAAAAGAAAGGAAGTAGGGAAGGAAGACAAAAAAAAAGGAAAGAAGGAAGAAAAGGCACAATTTATCACATGTGGGAAGGGGAAATATAGTTGAAACTTTTACCTCCCAGCTTTGGGATCTAAACTTGGCAATTTGGCTTTGGAGATAGTGATCACTGATGGGTCTATATTGTCCATGTGCTTTCCTCACAATGCAATTTCTTTGGGGACAGGGACTGTTTCAATTTCGTCTGTTTCTCTAGAACCCATCACAATGTGTAGCACACAGTGAGGGCTCAATAACTGATTTTTGAATGGAAATATATTATGCTGGCAGGTGAGACAAGTCATAGCATCAGGTTAATATACACTTGGATGGTGGGGTTCCATTTCAGTAGCAATGGCCTTTCAGTACTATTTATAAAAATGTGGACCCCTTTGGGGCAAGAAGCAGGACCAAGAAAGCATTCTACCAAAAGGAAGTAGTTCTAGTTACATTGCAAATCCATTTGAAATATCTAGTGCTCTCCTAAGCCAATAGAACCTTTGCAAGTTTAGCACTCTGATATACTGTGCTTCAAAGAAAAAAAATACAGCTAGTTGTCAAGATAAGTAGTTATTTATTTGAATAGAAAAATATCTTTAATCTTACCAAGTCTTTACATGACTATTAACACCTAGAGGAATTTATTGAGTGCCTCAAGAAGGTGAAAACACCTCTCTTGTTAGCTCTGCATTTTTAAGGATATAGATTGTTAGTTAGAATTACAATTTAGAACTGGAAGAATTTGGACACTAAAAAATTTATTTTATGCATTTAGGAGCTGACACCCAAAGGGGGAAGGTGATAGACCTAAGGTGACACATTTTTTAAGGCAAGGTCTGCTATCTCATTGAAGATGCTTGGCTCTTCTTCCTTCATAGAGGTAGTAGCATGGTATAGCGAAAGAGATTTTGGATCAAATGCTGGAAGACTTGGGTTTGGGTCCCAGTTAAACATTCCTTAGTTTGTCACGATGGATGAATTATTTAATTTTTCTATGCATTAGTCTTTTCATCTATAAAATTGGGAATAACAGTACTTGCAAGGATGACCTTGGTTTTTTTTGGAGGGGGAAGCACTCTGTATACCTTAAAGCACTATAAGAATGTGTTTATTATCTTTAAGGCGAGGGCAGACTGCTGGGAATAGTCCTAGTAGAGACCAGACTAACTGCCTGTAGACCCTTTCAGTTCGATTTAAAAAAAAAATTTTTTTTAATCCTAGCCCTAATGGATATCCTAGTCTTGTTTACCCTGTGGAGTTGGTGTAGAATGCCAAAAAGCATTTAAAGAGGGGCATGGAGAATCACACATTGAATTAGTGGATAAAATCAGCTGAGCTGCTTTGTCTGGAGGAACATGGGGCATATATACCACAAGGGGTCACTGTAGGTGTTCCATCTGCCCACTGAGCATAGGATTGTGGAAAACAATTCACTCTGACCCTGAACAAAGTAAAATTCAGAAGAGATCATTTTCAGTGCTTACAGTTGACGTCCCTCCAGGATTACAAGGCTACTCACAAAGCTCTGAACAAAGGACTATTCCCAAACCTCTACCTTGACTCATGGGTTAATTCAGTGCATGCCATTTGAGGGGCTACATTTGGGGTTGATCATACTGAAACAGCTTATGGTAAACAGCTACTGTCTAAGCAGATCTCTCTCCCAAAGGGGAATATTAAGTCAGACTGATAACCACAAGAACACTAAAGTATCATTTATCTCAGGACTCTGGCCTTCAAGCAGATCAGCTCTTGTCAAAGTCCCTTCTTTGGCCATATGGCCCTTATCATCATTAGCCATCTTTCTCCTTCCTCTTAACATCTCTGTAGATTATAGATTCTGTTGGTTTACAAATGAATCCTCCATTTTTTACTGTTGTTGTTTCCCCACCCAGAACTCAATAAATATTTGTTAATTAAGCGAATAGTCATAGGTCATAGTATGATAAAAGATACCTGGCACAGTGGATGTAACACTAGACATGGAGTTTGAAAGATCTGAGCTCAAATTCTGCCTCAGATACTAGCTTATGACCTTGGGCAAGTCACTTAACCTCTGTCTGCCTCTGTTGAGTTTCTTCAACTATAAAAGTGAGATAACATAGTGCCTACCTTCTAGAGTTGTTTTAAAGCTCAAATGAGATAATATTTGTAAAGCACAGTACCTAATACACAGAAGGTAGTACATTAAGGCTATTCTTACTATAATCATGCATGGCTAGGCAATTCTAGGTGAATATAATTGTATTGCCTGGAATTACTTTATTTTCTGTTTGCTGGTGAGAAAAGAAAGGCTCAACATCTTTTTTTAAGTCCATGAGCTTGAGTTAGGTGAAAACAGAATTTTTATCTCCCCTGAAAGAAGTTGCTCAGGAGAGTTCATGGGGTAGGGGTGGAAGCATTAGTATTTGTAGATGCTGGGGGCAGGGGCAGGAAGTCATTTGTACTCAGGTGCTCTCATTATGTTAGTCCACTGTTTTAAGAACTTTTAGTGGAATTCATGGCTGGCCTGTATCACCAGCTAGCTAGTGGCTGATTTTATGGAGGGCTGTTTGCTAGTCATAAAATATAATTGATCTATGCTTAGCTGGTGCTTTAAGGAACAGAGTTTATCCATTATCTAAATAAAGTACCAAGATGATTGGTAATGGGAGCAGTGTGTTAGTGATGAATCAGGGGCCATGATGATGTTATGGACCATTTTCTAGTTTTGATCTTGGTAACTCCACAATCCATAGGCTAGAATTCCAAAGCCTTAGCTTGGCTTTAAAGCCCTTCTGTAAGTTAGCTCCAAACTACTTTCTAGCATTATTTCTTATTATTCCCTATACTCTACTCTGGTCAGATTGGTCTACTAAGGATTTCAAGAACATTCAACATGTATGCAATGGGATTTGGTGCATGCCTAGATCATCTAAGATGGAGGTACTCATGTGGAAGCTGCCAGGGACCTGCGTCTGGGAGAAGACACTGCATTTCCCTGTCATGTCTGTGGATTCAGTCTCTTTCCATTGACTGCATAGCTGGAACTGGCTGAATCTTTAAAATCGCCAGACTGGGACTATCAGTCTATCTCTCTTTCCAGTTGTGTCCAGATGTGAACATCTTGCTTTCTTATGGCATGCTTACCATGCGCTAAACTGGGTATGGGAGGAAGGTTCACCTTCTACCTTCCTCTTTTGGCTCCGTGGCCCTGACAATAAGGCTTGGGCAGGGGAAGGGGGGGGGTGTTCCTCTCTTTCATTTATTCTTTTCAGTTCTAATTGGAACCAGTAGACTCCCTAGAGCCAGGAACTCAGGTTATGGTGACCTTAAAGCCAGGATTCTAGGCAAGATGTTGCTGCTTAGCCCAGGAGGAAAACCCAGAGAAGCTGAGGTGCTGGAATGCAAGTTCAGGGGAACTTGGAATTCAGGGAATAACTGAGTTAAGTTGAGAACCTAATGGCTCTCCTTTCCCCAGATATTGAAGAGAGGGTAGGGGAAATTATGCCTCCCCAGATGTTGGGGAAGGGGGAAGTTTTTACATTTGTTCTTGCTATACCTTTGAAATAAATATTCCTTTTTTAAAAAAGCTAATCTTATTGTTAAGTAGTTGAATGAAACTGGGGTCCTTGGGATCCCCTAAAACCGGGAGAATGCAAGTGGCAGGGTCTTCAGCCACCAATGGAGACCAGACACTCTCCAACAACTTTAAGGCACTGGAGAACCTTGGGGGAGGGGTGTGAAATGTAACACACCTGGCTGTGGGGGCCACAGTGGTCACTGTGACTGGGGTCTTTTTATTGATACTTCTCTTACTACTTGAAATGCTCATTTCCATTCTCCTCACTTGTTCAAATCCTACCTGTTCCTTAAGAGCCTGCACAAATCACAGGGTCACAGATGTAGAACAGGAAGCTACCTCAGAGGCCATCCACTCCAACCCCATTTTAGAGATGAGGAAACTGAGACCCAGGTAAGAGGAACGACTAGATCGAAATTCCACAGGTATGAAATGGCAAAGCTAGGATTGAACTCAGAAGGAAGTACACATGTAAATGGCCCTTTGGGGATGACTTGTCTAAACCATACAGAATTACCAGGATGGGTCTCCAGAAGGGTAGCTGTTAACCACATTCAGGTTGCAGGGGTAGTTCTGTGGGTGGCTATCCCCCTAAACATTAGTTCATCGACTTCTTACCAGTCAGCCAGGAAACTTTTTTCTTAATATGAATATAAAAAACAATAGTTATAAAGCATTTCCCCCAACATTAGGGGCATACTTTTCCACAAATATAGACACTATAGGATACAGAAAGAACCAGCACAGATGTAAAGTACAATTGTAGTGAGAAAGGTACATATGGCCACTATCCTCTACATGTCATTTTTTGGTACTCTGGACATGGATAAAAGAAGGCTGTCCCAGTACAGGCCGTGCTTAGACAAGTTCTACCAAACTAGAAAGGCAGCAGGTCAGCACCTGATGACCCTTGAGGGCATTTGTTTTTAATGACTAGTCTAGCTACATTCAGAGAGGCTAAGGCATCAAGTGATTAATATTTTTTAGCCACAGTCATTCCTGAATAACATTTACTAAGATGTTGAGGAAAACTATTCTGCATGGAGAGAAGTAATTATGCCAAAGAAATTGGGGATGCTTAGTACACCCATCTGACCAGAGTATGAATATATGTATGCACACATATATACACATATACATACACATGTGTATATATGCATGTTTGTATATATTATATATGAATTTATATACACATACATCTACAGACATACATCTATAGGCACCTCTATATCCACACATGCACAAAGATTATTGGATTTCTCTTTCAGCACGTAGGAAGGGTTTTGCCAATGTACAACATGGATATATAAGATATAGAATTTCTTAATCCTTATTAATCCTTATTCATAAGGGTGAAAATACCATAGAGGAAGAAAAGAAATCTTCCTTTCTCTACAACGTTAAGAAGCAGTTATAAATTCTGTGCTTCTTTTCTCTTCATTTGCATTTCTCTACCCCATTGCATTCTCTAGTATGGTTCTTCTGGCCTCTAACAATTTCAAGCCAGGCAATTTGGAAAGTCTGTTTCCCTGCCCCCAGACTCCTTTGCCCTCTTCATTCTGTAGGACACTGAATTAATTTCCAACTTCCCTGAGAAAGTACCATAGCTCACAGGGCTCTTGTAGGTGGTACTTATGGCCTGTATCACTTGCATATTGCCTCATTTGTTACTTTTCCATCTGTCCCAAAGCACTTGGAACTAGGATGCAACAAATTTGCTTTAGATCTAAATGCTTGTCCCTTAAGTGAGAAGGCAAATAGAATTTTCTGCTTTAAAAAAACAGAGGCAGTATGTTGTTACAAGATGTTCATTCATTCAGTAAGTATTTTCTACAAAAAAAAAATGAAACGGTTTCTGACCTCAAGGAGCTTATGCTGTCCTGAGGAAAACCACATGTACATAAAACAATTAAATATAAACTGTATACAAAGTAGAGACAAAATAATTTCTGCAGAGGGATAGAAGCATGGGGATCAGGACAGGTTTCCTCTAGGATGTGGCCTCTGAGGTGAGTCTTGAAGGAAATTTGGTAATCCATAAAGCCAAGGAGGGGAGGAGTTGTATAGGGGATGGCCTGTGTCAAGTTTGGGGAACCTGTGACCTGGAGCCCACACAGGACCCTCTAGGTCCTCAAGTACAGTCCTTTGAATCTAAACTTACAGAACAAATCTCTTAATAAAAGGATTTGTTGTATAAAACTTGGACTTGGTCTAAAGCCCACACCCAAGGACCTAGAGGGCCACATGTGGCCTCGAGGCTGCAGGTTCATCAGCCCTGGCTTATGCAAAGGGCAAAAAGGACGAGAGATGGGAGGTTATGGATGAGGGATGGCCTACTTAAGACTGAATGTGGAGTTTGTAAAGAAGAGTAATAACCCTAGAAGACAGCGGAAAGTCAGACTGTGAGGTTTTAAAAGTCAAACAGAGCAGTTTCTACTTTATCACAGATGCAAAGGGAGCAACTGGAGCTTCTTAAGCCCGGGAGTAAAGCTGTCAGATCTGGGCTTTAGGTCTGTCAACTTCTGGTTGAAATCCAAAGCAGGAGCATTTGAAAGATCTCCATGGAGAGGATCCCCATGAAGAGAGAGGATCCTCATGAAGAGAGGGAATCCCCATGAAGAGTGGATCCCCATGAAGAGATAAGATCCTCATGAAAAGAGGAGATTTCCCCATGAAGAGAGAGGATCCCTATGAAGAGAGGGGATCCCCATGAAGAGAGGGAATCACTGTGAAGAAAGAGGATCCTTATAAGAGACAGGATTCCCACGGAGAAAGAGGATCTCCATGAAGAGAGGGAGTTTCTGTGAAGAGAGAGGATCCCTATAACAGAGGATTCCCACGAAGAGAGAGGATCTCCACAAAGAGAGAGGATCCCCATTAAGAGAGAGGATCCCCATGAAGAGAGGGAATCGCTATGAAGAGAGAGGATTCCCATGAAGAGAGAGGATCCCTATGAAGAGAAAGGATCCCCATGAAGAGAGGGGATCCCCGTGAAGAGAGAGGAGAAAAGATCCCCATAAAGCGAGAGGATCCCTACAAAGAGAGAGAACCTCTGCAAAGGTTCAAAGGAGAAATTAAACTCATCTGGCAAGGTATTTCCTGCACAATCTAGGGAGCACAAACTTTGTTTTCAATTCCCTTCAGAAATGGGTGGATGAGAACCCTTCATTCTAATGGCCATAGAGACAGCTGAAGCAGGTACTGTGGAGTGCTTAGAGCTTGGTCAGACATTGACGATGCCAGGGTCATCCACTGTATCCCAGGCCATCACCAGACATCCCAACTTTTGTCCCGTTACTGGACTGTGATGATTTTAGGAGAGGTTGACAGCTGCAACTCTGTCTCAAATAAATTCACACGTGAATCCAGATTTCACTCCATGATGTCATTGATCCTCTTTAAAAACAAAGGATGAACAACAGCCAACATACTCATTTTTTTTAACTTAAAAGGCACAGCAAAAACAGTAGTTACAAAGCATATTCCCCAACACCAAGGTCACACTTTTTCATAAATACAGAGTATAGGAGTTGGGAAGAGTACAGTGATATGGAGGGAGGTACATGCGGCCAAGGTAAATCACAGGTCTGGAACTGTAGGGCCTTTGTCTCTCTCTGAAGGATGACTTTCAGGATGTGGCACAGTGTGAGTAATAGACAAGCTGTTGGGTTCTATAATGCGTTGAGTTGGAGTGTAGACCTTCAGAAAGAAAGAATACACATGGCATACTATCTCACCCTACAGAAATGCCTTTATGGAGTTATGTCTTAATGTTACACCTTCTGCTTTTATAGAGGACTGATAAAGGGATCCTCCGCTTGAACAGCATTTCTGTGTCTTTTGTAAAATTATTGTTGAAGATATTGTTCACTGTGTCACTCAAAGTCCTTCACACAAGGATCCCTGCAATAAACTATGGCATGGGTTTGGTTCCAGGAAATATTTGCTTCCGCAGATGAACTGTGTGCTGTTGGTTGTCAGAAAATGAAAATGTGTAATTCCTCTTTCTACCTTAGTAGCTAGAAAATGGAGTGAAATTTATCGTTGAAATGTGGTAGTAATCTGCTTAGCTTTGGGTCTGAAAGCACTCATTCTTTCTGATTTCAACTGTAATCTGTTTCACGTTTAAATGTCACAGAGAACTTTGTAAATACTAAGCACTTAATAAATGTTTGTTGAATTGTTGAACTGTAGGTCAGTCTACAGATTACAATTTGGAAGTAGGTAGGGTATAAATCCTAAATGTTTCAATACTTCAGTGATTGGTGGAGGGGTCCTTCCAACAATGACTAATACTCCTCTATGTCTTTTCTTTGTGAATTGCTACTCTAAAGACTTCATCCCTTGAAGCTCACTAAGACAAGATATAGAAAATGAATAGTGATGAGCCTCTCTGATGATAAGTTTTAAGCAAAGACTTGGTATATCTTGGGGCCAGTCCTGGCTAGGGTTGAATGGATCATTTTGTTGATTATCAAGGCTTAAGAAAGTGTTAATTATGTAGATTAAACTTTGGCACGTATCCTGGTTATTCTTTTTTCTGGAGAGGAGAGATCATGGTTAAATATTTCCCATCACACCTCTGCTGATACTAGATCTTAGTCCCTACTGTCATAGACTTCAAGAACCCAGTGGTTACTTTTATTCTATTTATGTCTCCTTAACTAGACTCTAAGAGCCTCAAAGGTAAGGCCTTTTTGCTTTTCTTTCCCTTTCCTTTCTCAAGTCCTCCTCTCAGCTTTACTGAAAAAAATGGAGGCCAATCTAAGTGAATTCTCACTTCATCCTTGTGTCTACTAATGTGCACCTCGACTATATGAGATAATTTCCCTTAATCTTCCTTTCCCTTCTCCCCTCTTTCCAGTGTATTCCTCTTACTTTCTCTTCCCATTCTTTTCTTGACATCATCAAGACCCAACAGAACCACTCTTGGGCCTCATCTAATTAAACTCCTCCTATGAACTGTGAACAACACATATGTATCTCCCCATACTTGAACATAAGTCATTTATCCTTCTTTGGTTCTTTATCATTGTTTATTCATGTTTACTTTTTTTACATTTTTATGTTTTATGTTTTTCTTCACTCTTGTGCTTGAACACCAATATTTCCCTATGGCTCTGGTCTTTCCATCAGGAATAGTTGGACATCCTCTAGATAGATAGATACTTTTTTGCTTTTTTTTTTTAATCTGGAAGCTCTGAATTTTGCTTATGATGTTTCCGATAGTTTTCATTTTGAGGTTTCTTTCAGGAGGTGTGACTGGTATGGCCTTTTCATTTCTACTGAGCCCTCTAATTCTAAGAAATCTGAGTGATTTTCTTTTAAGATTTCTTGGAATGTAAGGACTCTCTCTATCTTTTTCTGGTCATAGTGTTCAAATAGTCCAATGATTCTTAATTTTTTTCTCCTTGATCCGTTTTCAAGGTCAATTCTTTTTGCTATGCAACTTTTCTCCTTTTTTTCCAACCTTATGATTTTATTTCTTATTGACTAGTGACATAATTAACTTCTATTTGATTCTTCCCAATCTTCAGGTGGATTGTTGTTCAGACAAGGTTTTGTGCCACTTGTTAATTTCCTTTCCAAATCTTTCTTTCATGGTTCTCATTTCCTTTCAAATTTTTCTTCTCGAGTCTTCTTATTCCATTTATAACTTTTTAAACACTCTTGCTTCATCTCTTCCAGAATTTGAGTTTGTGGCCAAGTTGTGTTTTTCTCTGAGGCTTTTTCTGTAGATATTTTGGAGTCAGTGTTTGTGTCTCTTCTGTGTTTGTGTCTCAAATATTCTTGCCACCTAAACGGTTCATTACTGTGGGGTTCTTTTCTGTTCACCTACTCTTTCAGGAGGCTTCCCAAATTCAGACTTTATTTGAGGGCTGAACTCTATGGCACTACTGGATGGAAGGTCTGGGTGGGTCCTGGGGATACTGAATGTTGTGTTCTTTCTTGAGATATTGAGTGTTGTGTTATTCCAAGGTCTCAGGGACAGGCTAGGGACCTGTAAGGTTTTGGTGCTCTCAAAGGAATATGATCCAGGGCAAAGTATGTTTGGTACCTTCCTGGTCTGAGCTTTGCAAGTTCCTGACCTGGTTTAGGGTATGATCAATAGTAGATTACTGCTGGACTCTACCCCTATAAACCACCTGGAAAGCTCTATTGGTTGAAAGTGGTAGAATTTTAAGTTCCCTTTGGTATTAGACTCCTGCCTTGGTTATTCCACTACAGGGAAAAGCAGATGCTAGAAGTGAGACCCAGAGCTTGGAGTCTGAGCCATGCTGGTGCTGCTGCTGCTACCAGTGCTGATTTCTGAACCTTCTCCTTTTTCAGTACACCATCCAGGATCTCCCTACCTGGAAACACCATTCCTCTGTACAGGTCTACTCACTCTGCCCTGGTTCCAGAACTGAGTAGTAGGTGATAAAGCTTCCATTTGGCACCTATCCCTGTCCTGGTATTCTGGTGTGTGTCTAATGGAATCCTTGTATGGCCTGGTTCCCCTTCTTGCCCTGGTACACAGCCTCTCCCTGTTCCCTGAAGTGCTTCACATACAGCATGCTTCTGGCCTGACCCATCCCCAGTATCTACAGACTTCCCTGTCTATCTCACTATGCTGAGCTGGGCTGGAAATATAACTCACTGAGACTTTTTCTAGATTTCCTCATTGAGATTTAGTCTGGTGTATTTTCTAGATCTGTTTGGAGGCGGGGAGCCCACCACACTGCCTCTTATAATTTAGACATGTTGACTCTCCTAATCCTTTTCAGCCTATCTGCTGCATTTGGCACTACTGCATTTTGACACTACCCTCTTCCTGGATATTCTTTCCTCTCTGTGTTTTTGTAACACTACTCTCTCCTAGTTTGCCCCTTACCTGATTGTTCCTTCTCAATCTCATCTTCCACATCATGCCTGTGAGTGTTCCCCAAGGTTCTGTCCTAGGCCCACTTCTCTGTCTATATTTTTCATCAGCTCTTACAGGTTTAACCATCACCTTTAAGCAGACAGTTCCCAGATCTACACATCCAGACTCAGGATCCCCTTTGTGTTTTAGTACTGCACCATTATTTGCCTATTGGACATTTCAAAACCGATGTCCCAGAAATATCTTAAACTCAACATGTCTAAAACTGAAATCATTTTCTTTTCCTTCTTCCAAACTTTCCTATTTCCACCAAAGATAACCATTGTCCTTCCAATGTTTCAGATTTATAATCTCAGCATTACCCTTGCCTCTTTATTATCCCTCATCCCATATATTCAGTTGCCTTCACAACATCTCTCACATTTGACCCCTTTCCTGCACGCATACTACTAGACCTTTATTCATACCCTCATTACTTTTATGCCTAGATTATGCTTTTATTTTGTTTAGAGGTAAGGGTTCTAACAATTTTATTAAACAACTGAAGCATCACAGATTTGAAGTCTAGTCAAAACCATAGTATTCTCTTACCTCACCTTAATATGAAAGAAAGACTTGCATAAACAGGTTTATAGAAATTTCTTCTGCATCAAACAGCATGATAGGAGGAAGGGGAGGGGGCAGCTTTGCCATATTCTGCCCCATGGCAGGTTGTCAAGATGGGGAGTACTGATGGGAGCGTTCACTCTAATGTAGGGTCTAGTACAGAGCAAAAGAGAGACTTGACCACAAGGTTTTCTAGTATCTTCCAATTCTAGTATCAAGAGCCATTATTGTCATAGAGTTTTCTCCTCAGTAGGGGAGATCTGGGCCCCAGAGGGAAGACAAAGATAGTTTATAAAGTATCACTGACATTGAGAATCCATACAGTACCAATTATCCACTAGAATAGGTTTTCAAGCTTCCTTCAACTCCAGTAGTACCATCAAGGGCCATTATTGTTCTATAGTCTGCTCTAGGGCAGGCTTTCTCCTTAGGAGGGGAGGTCCAGGCCCAAAAGGAAGACAAAACTGTTTTATAAAATGTGTAGCCTTGAGGACCCAGAAAGCATCAATTCTCCACCAGAATTAGGTTTTGTAGCTTCTTCCAACTCTAGTGGTACCATCAATGAGCAGGATTCCCATAGTTTTAATGAAGGAAGAGCTAGGGATTTTCATATAAGGAAGGCCTGGTCACTGACAGATTACCATTGGGTTAGCTGAGTCAAAGTTGGCTCCCTTGATAGCTTTCCAAATAGACTCTCAAAATCTGGCACCTCCTAAAGTGAAAAGGGTTGTGGAGTTGACATAAAAATGGTTCCATTCTCCACTGCTCAGGTCATACTTTCTCGCACAAGGGAAGGGTTGAGAAGGGACTTTTAGGATAAGGCAGTTGAAACACATTTCCAGTTTGTAGATTCAGTTCACGCCTCAATGGTCCTGGGCCTCCAAGATGGAACAGCTACAGTTGCCTGCAGAAGATGATCTGGTCACCACGAAGATTTCCCTTGATGACTTGGCAGGCTACTCAGTCACAACTAGCCAAATGAACTGTCTACAACTGCTTAGCCTGTCAGCCTGGGGGACCCACACACCAAGCAGGCTTCAGAAGACCTGGGAGGGGTATGGGCCAGGGCCTCAAGGAACCCACCCACAGAGTGGGAAAGGAGGGAATGGGGCTCCAAAGGCCCAAGAACCGAGGGTTGGGGAGGGCCACATCTGGGCCTGGGAGGGCCCAAGGGCACATCTGTCTCTGGCAGTGCCTCAGAAGCTGTTTGGCCCAGATTATTTTAACAGCTCTTTCTTAACTGGTCTCTCTGACTCAAGTCTCTCCCCACTCCAGTATATACCAAAGTAATTTTCCTTAAGTAGAGATGTAATTATGTGACTTCCCTATTCAACCAATTCCAGTGATATCCTATTACCCTCATGATAAAATAAAATAACCTCTGTTTAGCTTTTAAAGCCCTTCATAACCCGGCCCTGATCTACCTTTCCAGCTTTCTTGGATATCACTTCCTGTTTGCAACCTCAGACAAAATGGCAGCTCTCTGCTCCTCACACTTGATACTTCCTCTCGCTTCACTATGTTTTTGAACTGGCTGCCCCATATCTGGAATGCACTCTCTCCTTACCTCCTCCTCATACAATCCCTTTCTTCCTTTAAGATACATTCAGGCACTATCTTTTGAATTGTTTTTCCTGGCTTCCATATCCCCCCAAACTGGTAGCACCCTCCTTCCCAAAGTACCTTGTATTTTATTTTACTACTCTTTTACTACTACTACTACTACTACTACCACCATCACCACTCCTCCTCCTCCTCTTTCTCTTCCTTCTCCTCCTCCTCTCTCCATCTTTATTTATTAGCTTTATATTTAGGTTGTATGTATTTTTAAATGTTCTTGTCTCACTCATTAAAGTGAAGGCTCAGATTACTGTGAGGAAAGATCCTTCCCTTTTTTGTACCTATGTATCCAGCGCTAAGCACAGTGCTGCTCACAGAGTAAGTTCTTAATGGTTTTTGACTGATTTTCTCCATGACTCCTAGCATAGTGTATTGTACATTGTAGATGCACTCAATAAGTATTTATGGTTGACTGCTCTCTCACTTGACATTATTATCCAAGAAAACTTTTCTACTTTATCCAGGACAACTATTTTTAGGTATTCGAATGCTGCACAAACAGAGCCGTATGGGGAAACATAAGCAAACAAACAAATACCACTAACGATCAGATTTATCTTGAACCAATCATTGATATTCAACTAAAATATCTAAATTAGTATCCAGTTGCCTTTGGCTGTTTCATTAACTTGTCACCTACTAGATTGTGACTTAGTATCCAATTTTAGTTCATCATTACACGCACACACATACACACATATGTATATTACTATGCTTTTGGAAATTGATTTTAAACCATTCCCTTAGAAAGAAGTGATAATGGTCACATTTTTCTCCATAGGTTCAACCATCACATCAAATGTGGTCACTGCCATTACTACTGCAAATTACTGTAAATTATATTCTCATTTGATTTTAAATGTATTCTACAGTAGTTTACTCCAGATGTCATGACTCTATGCTTTTCAAAGGAATTAGTGTAAGAAGTAAAGTGTATATTTTCTGAGAGATTTCCTGGGTGGGGTCCTAAACAAAGTACATTCTAATTTAGACTTGATCACTAAAAAGGGAAGGGGTTCTTTTATGCATACACATACATACACACATTCATGCATGTGGCTGGCGTTAGACAAAGGTCAAAGAAGGCTAATTAAAGGATATGAAGACTCCCTATTACATTAGTCTGTCAGTGAAGCCTAAACTGTCACAGTTAAGCTTTATTCTCTTGGAGGGTGTCTCCTACTAAAATTAAAAAATGTGCGCACCCGTGAGTGTGTGTGTGTGTGTGTGTGTGTGTGTGTGTGTGTGTGTGTAGGTGGGTGGGCACACTCATACACATATGCATATACTCAGCTGCTGGTGGTCATACTCATAGAGTTCCTGTAGGTATATAGAACCATAAAAATCAAAACCATATCAATATCTGAAGCAGCACTAGGTCCATTACCCAACATCTGATGTGCTCCTTGGGCAGCTGGCTAAGATGATTACCAGAGGAAGCTGTTACACTATAGTGGGGTTTGATTACAATGTGTCAATGAGGTTACTGAGAAATAACACTGTTTAGGGCAGTGTTATTGGGGGGATGCCAATACACATGTAGAGCATATACAAATGAATTCGTTTGTATACATGGACAGAAAAAAAAACTGCCAGTAAACTATTAAGAGAAAGGAGATGATAGAAGGCTCAAGAAAGATGATAAAGTGCAAAGGGGGAAATTGAAGATGGAAGGTTAGAGAAAGTAAAAAGGAGAAAAAGTCAGCAAAATAAACATAAAAAGAAAAAATGGGAAAGGAATGAAAAATGAGCAGAAAAGGAAAGAAGTAGAAAAGGACTAAATACTGAATTTAGCCACTGATTCATTTCCTATGCCTGAAGCCAACTTGGCTCTTGAGGAGTGTCATAGGTCCCAGATCCATTTGAAGTTAGCGTTTGTAAGAAGTCCTCTCTCCCCGGCCTTCTGCCCAAATGCTAGCTGGAAAGGTGAGGGTTAAAACAGGAAATGGCTATATAAACAGTTTGCTGAGTTGAGAGGTTTTCTTCAATAAGCAAATTTTACTTCTGAAATATGCTCACCTGGGAAATCTGAGCATTGGTGTTTTTAAATCTCAATCAAATAACCTCCTAAAGTGTTTGGCTTATAACAAGGCATTTAATCTCAAAATGGCAGCTGGGAAATGTTAACACTTCTTTTCTAATTGGGATAGTATGGTTTTTAAAATAAATAGGTATTTCAACATGCTCTTAATTAGACTTCCAACCAAAGTGGTTTCTGTTTGAAGTTTCCTGATTATTTCAGGCAAATCTGGGCCTTCCTGAACTTGACACCTGCTGTAATTTAGAAGGAGGAGGCTCAAAGCATGATAAATAGACAAATAAGGAGCCCCAGTTTCCCATATAAAGGAGAGGAGGCAATATGGACCTACTTCAGAATGGTGCATTAATGAAGCAATGGGAGTCTGGAAAATATTTGTGTGGCCTGGAGCCTGTGATTGGAAACATGCAGCAATTTTCCAAAGGCCCAGGTCTGCTCCAGGCAGGGGAGAAAACTGCCTGAGCAGTTCCAGTCCCTTTGCTGAATTGGCCTGGCCTCCCAGGGGGATGGGGAGCTGGAAAGAAAGGGAGGATGGAGCTCCTTACTCCTCTGGAGCCCATGGAAAAAGCTTACCTTGTCTTAAATGCAAACCATTTATATAGTTATTTCAAATGGTATTTTCCACATCATTGTTTTTATACAACAACGGCTCATTAAATGCCTGTGAGAAGAGGCCAGATGTTGCATGAAGAAGGACCTTGTCCATGGAACTGTCATAATGGAGCTGCTGTAGCTGATCATGGGGAATTCCTGCATAGCTGATGCCCTGCACTTAGAGCTTGAGGATGGGAAGAGATCTCACGACAGAGTCACTATCCACCTTAGCCCATTTTGAACCTCTCCTAAGTCCAACATTTTGAGGTCAGTTTGCCTTTATCAAAGAACTCACCTTTTGCTGGGGAAAGCAATCAGCTGAGTCTATGTTCAGAACGAAGAAATTCATTGGTCTGTATAACAATTACAAGTCTGGGGTAGCAGCTCCTCCCAGGAGATAGTCAAGAGGCTGACACCAATTTTATTTTTAAAGCATATCAGAATGAACAGTGAGAACCCTGAAGCTCCAGCCAGAATGTATTTGGCTTCCTGTGGTTCACACTGAGTTCTAGCTATTACTATCTTACCGACAATTATTGAGGGTTATTATCAGTTTCAATAAAAGAAAATAACAGAAGCTTTTAACAGGGCTACCAGTTACTACTTTCAAGGAAATCATTTCCAGTACAGTTTGGGCCCTTTTTCTACCCTTCTGGCATGGTGTCCTTCATTGTTCTGCAGTTATAAGAAGCAGCCCCAGGAAAAGAAAAGTAAAATAAGATGCTTTAACCAGGTGATGTCATTTTCTCAATCAATTGTAACTCTTCAAATGGGTTAGCATTGGTGCTATGGTTTGGTCAAGAAAAAGAGTAGGGGGTATGAATTGAGGGACCTCATCATCTGTCCCCAAATATCTTTCCCACCAGTTCAACAAGGTACTTCCCATCCCTCTTTTGTGACTTTGGTCAAACCAAACAAACAAAAAATATGAGTACATTCTTTCCAGAAGACCATTGCCAAAATGCACATGATATGGTTGAAGCTATCTATTTCTCATTTACACACTCCATATATCAAAAGTAGACTAGTTATCAACTAGCTATCTGTAGCTTTGGAAATCATAGAATAAGGTATAAACTATTGCAGAAACAAACAGTGTGGGGTTTTTGTTTGTTTTTTTTTTTTTAACTCTATGCTGGGTAAGAAATGTCTGGCATATGAAATGATGCTGTTTAAGAAGGGGTAAATCAGGATGTGTCATACTGTACTGGGGAAACCTGAGCAGCCAAGGGACATTGGATATCTGGTGAGAGTTGGTATCTGTAAAAGGGGTATGGCACAGAAAACAGATCTTGCCTCTTTCACAATTTTGTCTACACCTGGCTCTGCCAGTAGCCTAGTAAAATGGGCTTTATCCATTTATTCTTTGTTTTACAGAATTACTGTTAAACATATAACTCTGTAATCAGGCCAAGTGATTGCATTCTGTATTAACTCTCTACCTCCCCACCCTCCCCACACACAGACAGATACTTGTACTCACTTAAAGCAACTCGTTGCATCTGCCGTTGATTTATTTCTTCTTTTAGATGACCTGTCAAAGAAACAAGTGACAAAGCTATTAAGTTCTGGAAAGATGCATCAGGCTGAGAAGTCTCTGACCTTCCAAAAAAGATGTTAGGTGGAGAAAAAGAGAAGGATTATGCTTCTCAGTTCAAGAGGGAGCTTACAAAACTGGCAGCAGAAGTGACAACAAAGCCAGGAAACATAGAGGGTCACTACAAATATGTTTTACATTCATTGTATTCAATCATATCAGTCAGCCCTTTACAAATGCCTCAGCAGGAACCTGTATCTATGTTAGTGATATACTTCCAAGATGTCATCACTGTGTGTATTATTGAGGAAGGCATAGTATGTGGTCTTTTGTCCATCCTTGAGATGAGAGAGCTGAGACCCAGATCAAATTCTACCTTCTCCATGAAACTACCTCAACTGCTGTCAAGGGGGTAAGATCTGGGGGTTTGAGTTGTCCACAAGCTCAGTGTGAGTGCATAGCATATGGCTGTTACAAAAGCTATGACTCAGTTATAGTCTACATTAATAGAAGTATGATGTTTGGAGGGATCAAGGGAGATTATAGATCTACCATACTCTGAAGTATTCAGAATGCATCTGTAGCCCTATGCCCAAATATAGGTTGGATCTCCCTCCCAAGAGAGAGACTGGAAAACTCAAATGTATCCAGAGTAGGGCTACCGGGACAGTAAAGGAATGGAATACAAAGTTATATGTGGAACAGTTGAAGGAACTAGGGAAATTTAATCCAGAGACTTAAGGAAGACATACTGTCTCTCAGGACATCTGAAGGGTTTATATATTGGAAAGATAAGATTTTCTGTCTTGCTACACAAAGTAGGATCAGAGATAATGGATGGAAGATATAAAGAGGCAGAGTTTGAATCAGTATGAGGAAGAACTTCTTAACAATTAAAACTGTCTAACTTTGTGGATTACTTTAAAAGTAATGAGTTCTCTGTTGCGGTCAATGTGCAAGCAGAAGCAACATGACTGTCTATGAGGGATGCTACTCAGATGAATCTGTAAGCTCATTGACTCGGGAATTCCCTTCCATGATGTAACATGCAACCCATTTATGACTACCATCTTCTCTGAGTCATGTCTATGACCTTCCATAAGTTCATCATAGGGGGCACACCCAACACAAAATAGACCCAAGCTTTCTTCAGACATTGTTAGGTCACCAGCGAAGCACTCTGGCTTTGCATCTGTCATTCCTCATTCTTGCCATTCGACCAGTCCATCTTTCTGTTATACAATTCCTTGATGGTTTCCTCTTACTCCTGTTCCTTAGAATTCCTCACACCTACCACATGCATCTCCATTGCCCCCTGTGTGATACTCATGTTTAAATCTTAGGAAGTACAGAATTCTATGTTTCACTGCCATAGAGCATCATTAGGTGAATGTCAGTAGTGAAAGAAGGGTCTTTGCTTTCATGGGAAGTCTAGGGCTAATCCACTTTTTTTTAAGATTTAAATTTATTTATTTTTAGTTTTCAACATTCATTTCCACAAGATTTTGAGTTCCAAATTTTCTCCCTTCCCTGCCCCGAGATGGCATGCATTCTGATTACCTCTTCCCCAGTCTTCTCTCCCTTTTATCATCCCCCTCTCTTATCCCCATTACCCTTTACTTTCTTGAAGAGCAAGATAGATTTCTATACCCCATTACCCATATATTTTATTTCCAAGTTTCATGCAAAAATAATTTTTAACATTTGTTTTTAAAACTGAGTTCCAAATTCTCTCCCTTCTCCCCACCCCACCCAACCCCATTGAGAAAGGAAGCAATTCAATATAGGTTATACATGTACAGCTATGCAAAATACCTTTATAATATTGTTAAAGACTATATTTCCCTCCATCCTACCCTGTCCCTCAATTATTCAATTTTCTCCTTTGACCCTGTCCCTTTTCTAAAGAGTCTTCTTCAGACCACCCCATCCTTCATCTGCCCTCATTTCTGTCATGCCTCTTTGTATCCCCTTCCCCTTACTTTCCTGAAGGGTAAGATACCCAATTCAGTGTGTATATTAATCCTTCCTTAAGTCAAATCTGATGAGAGTAAGGTTCATTCATTCCTTTTCATCTCCCGCCTCTTCCTCTCTATTGTAAAACCTTTATCTTGCTTCTTTTATGCAAGATAATTTACTCTGTTCTATTTCTCCTTTTCTCCTTCTCTCAATATATTCATGTCTTTCCCCTTAATTTTACTTTTTTAGATATCATCCTTTCATATTTAACTCACCTTGTGCTCTCTCTCTCTCTCTCTCTCTCTCTCTTCCCCCTGCCCCTCTCGTTATATGTCTGCTCTAATACTGAGAAAGGTCTCATGAGCTACAAATATCATCTTTCCATGTAGCAATGTAAACAGTTCAACTTTAATAAGCCTCTTATGATTTCTCTTTTCTGTTTACCTTTTCATGCTTGTCTGGAGTCTTATATTTAAAGTCAAATTTTCTGTTCAGCTCTGATCTTTTCATCAAGAATGCTTGAAAGTCCTCTATTTCATTGAATATCCATTTTTTCCCTTGAAGGATTATACTCAGTTTTGCTGGATAGGTGATTCTTGGTTTTAATCCAAGATCTTCCGACCCCCAGAATATCATGTTCCAAGCCCTTTGATCCCTTTTGTGTAGAAGCTGCTAGATCTTGCGTTTTTCCTGATTGTATTTCCACAATACTTGAATTGTTTCTTTCTAGCTGCTTATAATATTTTCTCCTTGATATGAGAATTCTGGAATTTGGCTACAAAATTCCTAGGAGATGTCTTTTTGGGATTTCTTTCAGGAGGTGGTCAGTGGGTTCTTTCCATTTCTGTTTTACCCTCTTGTTCTAGAATATCAAGACAGTTTTCCTTTATAATTTCTTGAAAGATATCTAGGCTCTTTTTTTGATCATGGTTTTCCGGTAGTCCAATAATTTTAAAGTTATTTTTCCTGGATCTATTCTCCAGGTCAGTGGCTTTTCCAATGATATATTTCACACTGTCTTCTATTTTTACATTCTTTTGGTTCTGTTTTACAATTGTTTGATTTATTATAAAGTCATTAGCTTCCATTTGCTCCATTCTAATTTTGAAGGAATTATTTTCTTCAGTGAGCTTTTGGACCTCTTTTTCTATTTGACCAATTCTTCTTTTTAGGGCATTCTTCTCCTCCTTGGCTTTTTGGACTTCTTTTGTCATTTGGAATATGCCTATTTTTAAGGTGTTATTTTCTTTAGTATTTGGGGGAGGGTGTCCTTTAGTGAGCTGTTGACTGATTCTCATGATATTCTTGCATACTCTAATTTTTCTTCCCAATTTTTCCTCTATTTCTCTTACCTGATCTTCAAAATCCTTTTTGAGTTCCTCCATGCCCTGTGACTAATTCATATTTTTCTTGAAGGCTTTTGATGTAGGAGCTTTGCCTGATTGTATGTCTTGATCTTCCTTGCCACCAAAGTAAGATTCTATAGCCTGAGTTCTTTTATGATATTTATTCATTCTCCCAGCCAAACACTTGACTTTCTAACTCTTTGTCAAGGTAGAACTCTGCTTCCAGTGGAGGTGGGGGTGAGCGTATTGTCCTAAGCTTCAGGGATTTTGTATCAGCTGGTCAATACCCCACCATTTGTGGGTCCATACCTCTGGAAGCAGCCTCTCCGCCATTGCTGCTGCTGCCACTGCCAACACTGCCACTGCTGCCACCACCCCCACTGCCCTGGGGCTAGGGCCAGACTGACCAGACCCCACACTCCTCTTTCACCCAGGTACTACAGAGTCTTCCCACTGACCTTCATGACTTTTGTGGTTTGAGAAGTCAGAAAACTGCTACAGTTGCCAATGATTCAGTCCCCTGAGTTCTGCTCCTGTCAATCTGTGCCAGGCCAGTGCAGCCTATGCGGGACTGTGTTCCACTCCCTGCCCAGTGGGAAAGTCCCTTCCTATTGACTTTCCAGGTTGTCTTGGGCTGGAGATTTATTTTACTCTGTCATTTTGTGGGTTCTATAGCTCTGGAATTTGTTTAGAGTCATTTTTTATAGGTATTTGGAGGGCCTTGGGGGAGAACTCAGGAAATTCCTTGCTTGTGCTCTAACATCTTAGATCTGCCCTAATTCACTTTTCTGAAGGCAATCTAGGTTCCTTCCCTCTTGCTCAACACATTGTCCATGCTGACATACATACTGTTGGATAAGTCCCAAATGATGTCTATCCAAATGCTTGTTGACATCTAGACAATAGATAGTCTTCATCCACTTGGTGTTTCCTATCAGCTTAGCAATATTTTGGGACTTTATGCAGTCAGCAAAATGGAGGAACATCTGGAAGACCTCACCATCTGTAGGGAATTTCTCCTCAATATGGACCCTGCATTGGATCTCCTTCAACAGCACAAAAAACACCTCTGGCAAGCACACATCTCCCCATTTTATACTTCACCGAATGTTTATTATCAAGGGTCTGTTGAATAGGATTATTCTTTTGCTATATCTTCCAAGAAATTTTAAATGAGTCAGAGAGGTTATAGAAGGAATTTCTGCATAAGGAAGGCGGTTGGACCAGATGACTTCTATGGTCCCTTTCTACACTAAGATTCCATGATTGTGTGCTTGGAGAGGAGGTAAATCAGTGAGATTGAGGGTTTCTTAATGTCTGAGAGATTGATTTAGCAAATATACTAGTTGTTAAAATGTCAATGCAATCTGCCTCTGATATTTCAATTGCAGGAAGTGACTGGGGTAGTTTTCAAGGAAATGATGGTACATTTACTGCTCCTTAGTCTGGCATAAATCTCTTTTAACACTTTATACATTCAAAAAAAAAAGACTGAACAATATAACATAGTACCAGGATATGGAATAACCAGGGAAGATGACATAGAACATCCTGTACCACTCAGAAGTTTGAGTTTGAAGGGATATATATATACACACACACACACACACACACACATATAATGTATGTGTATGTATACACACACACACAAACACAAGGTGTAGTTAGTCCAGTCTCTACAATTTAAAAACCCAACTTACAGCATCCGTGATAGAATTCAGTCTCTGCTTGAAAATATTTAGTGACCGAAGTTTATTGTATTATAAAAAAGCCAGTTTATTATAGAACAGCTTTGTTAGAAAGTTCTTCCAAATATTGAGTCAAATTCTGGCTTCCTGTAATTTTTCTCCTACTATTCCTTATTCTCTTCTTTGGAGCCAACTAAGAGAATTCTCACCTCTCTTTCACATGTCAGTCTTTCAAATATTTCAAGACATTTATCTCCCCCACTCTGCTTGCCCCCAACAAAATTTGTCTTCTTCCTCATTCCTTCTCTTAGCACCACCCTGGCTGCCTTTGTCTGCAACTGCTCTAGTTTCTTATGGGTGTCCTCCCAAAACAGATTCATTATCTATGATTTAGAATCTATGACAAGTAATAAGAAAAGCAATATTGTACAATGATCAACTGTGAATGACTTAGCTATTCTCAGGAATACAATACAATTCCAAAGGACTCATGATGAGAAACGCTAACCACCTCCAGAGAAAGAAATGATGGAGTCTGAATGCAGATCCAAACATATTATTTTTCATTTTATCTTTTTTATGTTTTTTTTCCTTTTTTGGTCTGTGTATTCTTTCATAATATGACTAATATGGAAGAAGGTTTTACATGTTTATGTATAACCTACATCAATTGGTTTATGCTCTTGGAGGGGAGGAAGGAAAGGAGGGAGAAAGAGAATATGAAACCAGATAATTTTAAAAACAAATGTTAAAAATTTTCTTTATGTATAATTAGAAAAAATTAATTTTTTTTTTAAAATGGGTGTATGAGATTCATTTCTTGGGTATGAAAACTAATTCCAAATAATAGGAGATGATTTATTGATGTGTTGGATGGGGAGGAGAGTTGGAGAAGGAGAGGGTGAATACAAGAAATCATCCTAGGCCCTTAGAAACACAGAATCTCACCTCTCTAGTTCAGTACAGGATAGGGCCAAGGATGAGTGGGTCCAAATTTGTCAGCTTGGAGGAAGGCAAACGAGAAATTGAATTAGCTCAGTCAAAATTGATTTTTTTCCTTCTCATTTGGTAATGCTCATTAGCATAAATTGACTTTTAATAATTAATTATCTCTTCTTGTATCAGTGTTTTATCCTACCAACTAGCTAAAATGTTCTTTGAGAGCATGTTTTTTTTTTTTAATTCATACAGTGCCCAATATAATCCCTTGCACATAGCAGGTGCATTTACTGGATCATAAACTTACTTAGTTCCCATTGGGAACTCCCAAGTCTCCTTTCTCCTAAAGTCTCTGGAGATTTCCTTGAATAGGGTTCCACAAGGCCAATGGTCAAGGAAGTCTGGGGCAGGATTAAGGGAATTTTGCAGCCCTAGACCGGTAAAGAACTAGTCATGTAAATAAATAGGGAAATTTAGCCACTGGGAATGCCAGTTCTATAAACTACACAAACATAAATGTTTACTCCCAGAACAATGAGGCATTCCTTGAAAAAAGCTGGGGTTTTTTTGTAATGAGACATGTGGACAAGATAGTTTTAGAGCATAGTTAAGCAAAGCAGGATTCCAGACTTGGCTAGCCTCTCCCGCCACATGGCTAATTTTCTTTTCTGAAATCTCACCAAACTAGTGTCTAAAAATAGCTCCATGACTGGTACCAAATTGTTTTTTTCCAGTGGAGTCATCCCTCATGTGCAGATAACAGTTTCAATAATATGTTGGATCCTGCAACTCCACAGGTTTTGGCAAAAAAAGGAGTTGAGGGGGATTTCAGAACTCACTCAGCATGCAGCTTGCTGTCATTATCCTGGTGATAAATTTGCTGGTTTTGGCCTGAGTTTCTGGCTACAGTCACATCCAGAGGTATGGAAAAGAGATGAAACAGTAATAGAGAACTCCCAGCCTGAGGCAAGAGGCTGTCTGGGAGAGAAACAGGACACATCAAGGATGAAAAAGAATAGGACAACGCAGAGGGAGAAGGGCTGGAATGCCTTTTATGTGAGAGTGCTGATAATTAGTCCTTATAACAGCATGTGGGAGAAATAGCCTTTTCCCTGCTTCCTCATCATTAATTAGCTGATATTGAAGGAAGGAGGGGAAAGTAGTAGGGAATGGGGCTGATGCCACATGAAAATTTAGAGAGAAAATATCTCACTGAAGAACACTTGGGTGTGGTGGAGGAGAGGGGACAGAAAGAGCTGAGTGGAGGGTATTTTTGTGTAGAAAGGGAATATGAACGAGTCAATGTACTGTAAAGATACAGAAGGTGGTGTTCTCCGATACAGAGCAGGTTACATCTAAGGCACTATTATTATGAAATAAAGTCAGACATATCATGTTTTTATATATGGCACTTTGGATACTATGGCTTTCCTTTAAATTTATTTTGCATCAATACTGTTTTTAGATGGTGAACAGTGCTGAAGGTAGCTCTCACAGTAGAATTGTCCACTTGAGAGCTTTTTGAAAGGAGTCATCCTGGGGCAGTGGGTGGAAAGTCTGCATACTGATTATGTCAAATTCTGCCCTATTCTCAGATTTTTATAGCACTACCAATCAATTAATGTTTATTTAGCACCTAATGTGGGCATGGTATTGTGGGAAATGTGAAGATTAACTTCCAAATGTGTCTTGGTCCCAGCCACAGGGAGCTGATAATCTAGTTGGGGAAAAGGCATAAAAATGAGAAGGTAAGAAACAATGAAAAGTACTGAAGGCAGTAAGTGCTACAGTAGTTTAGAAGGAGAATAGATCCATAAGGATAGATCAATCAGGGAAAATCATGGGTATAGTGGGCTGTGAGGGAAGGGTAGAGTGAGAAGTTTTGAAAGTGAATATCAGAAGAGAAAAAAGCAGTAGCAGCTTGAAGGGCAGCTGAAAATTACTGGGAGATTACAGCTATTTTTTACTAGGACAGTAAAGAAGAGACCTCATATAAAAATAGGTCTACAGGTCTACAGTAGCAACAGGCAGCCATCTCATCTATAGGAATAAGTTTATGGAGTAGCATAGGGCAAAGGGAAGAGGAGGAGAGTTGGAGTCAGAAGACCCAGCTTTGCTACTCACTTGTGTGATCTCAGACATGTCACTTAACCTTTCTTTGCCTCAGTTTTCTGAACTGTAAAGTGAGGGGCTTGGACTAGATGATCTCAGAGGTGTCTTCTAGCCATAAATTTATGATTCTAGGAATAAAGGAAGGGGAAGGGAGAGCATTCCAGATACAGAGAACTACACGAGCCAACATTAAGAGGTTGGGAATGTATAAGGTGTATTTGAAGGTAAGGAGGGGATTGGTTTGTGGCAGGAGGGGAAGGTTCAGGTAGGGACGGGAATGAACATTTCTATGGCCCCTGCTGTGTACCAGACTCTGTGCTAAGTTCTTTACAAATATGATCTCATTCAATCCTCACAACAACTCTGGGGGGCAGATGTCATTATTATGCCCGTTTTACAGTTGAGGAAACTGAGGCAAATAGAGGTTACGTGACTTGCTCAGGGTCACACAGCTAGTAAATGCCTGAGGCTGGATTTGAGCTCAAGCCTTCCTGATTCCTGCCCTGGGGTTCTATCCTTTGGCCACCACCTTCCCCTGGTAGGTAAGAAATCACAGTTGGAGTCAGATAGGGCTGTCACTAGGAGGCTATGGGGCAGGGTTACTGAAGCCATCCAAGGTTTCAGAGTAGGGCAGTGACATGAAGAAAAACGTTGATGTTACAAAGATCAATCAGTCAGGAGACTATCATGAGCCAGATTAAGGTAGTAAGGAGCCAGGCGAGAGCAACGCCAAAAGAAACACAACTCTCTGGGTGGCCTCTGTTTGTTTCCTTTTCCTACAGAGGGTAGCGGTCCCAAAGAAAGATGAGAATAGGAAGTCTAAGTGGGAGCCAGATCAGCCATCTCTTAGCTTGGCTAAGAAAGATACAAGAGAAGCCGTGGCCAAGAAGAGAGAGAACAGATCAACTCTATGCTGGTGCTTGATTGAACTCGCTTGAATTCATGGTTTGTGTGATTAGGAATTAGACAACTCATATTGATATGACATTTTAAGGTTTGTTCCATGAGGAGGGCAGGCAAGCCTTTCCTAACCCTATTTTACAAAGGAGGACACTGAAGTTCAGAGGATAAAAGTCTCTCAGTATTACCATTGAGAGTTACTCAGGGTTACACAGGCAGTACATGTCAGAACCTAGATTTGAATCCAAGTCTTTTAGCACCCATCAGCCTTCTTTTTACTACATTACACTGTCTTGAGGCTGCAAAGTACTCCATATGGAAAGGAAAAAATAAATCCCTGAGGAAGACTTTAATAAAATAAATGTGGTCCCCCAAACACTATAACTTTATCATTTCTGGGAATAACAATTAACAATAACATTTTCTAAGAGTGTATATGTTACAGGTTGCAGTCTACAGGGCTTCACCATCCTGGGGCTTAGAGACCCAGGTCTGTCCTCAAGCAACTGTTTACAGAGAAATCTATTTCTATAAACATGCTTGATCAGGATGAGTGCCTTTTACAAGATGACCCGAAAGTCTTAGGCTTTGGGGATATGCTATGTAGACTAGGATTGCCAAGGCAAAAAATCAGAATCTCAGAGTGAGATGCAAGGCTGTGCCAGGGCCAACTCATACTGGATCAAGAGTCAGTTGTTATGTTTTCAGTGTGAGCGTTTATACCTTGGAAATTCGCAAACACTGTAAATCAAGGCTTGATTTATTATTTTATTGATCATAGACTTGAGAGAAAATGTCAATAACATTAAATTTAAGTATGTCATTATGTATATGTATGTATATACATTATATATGCATATATATGTATATACACTTAGGGGAGAGTCGGTGCTGAAACATTAACATCACTGGTCAGATGGAATCTCAGGGGTCAGCTAATCTAACACCTATCCAAATTTTCCTCCTCCTCCTTCACTACACTGTCCATCCTGTTTGGAGTAATATAGACACCATTCCCATCTCACTACCTGCTGCATCCTATTCTCTAGTCTCTCTGGGTTCCCCATGTATAGTTTAGACCTATCTTCCCTAATCTATATTTTTGGAGATGCTTAACTATGTATTTGAATGCCAAGTCTCTATGAGACTACCTGTCCACAATGCCTTGAACATCTTTTGAAAAAGATGATTTTTAAAATAACATTTGTATTTGAGATGACAAAATTAATGGAAATAAAATGATAATTCAAAATTAGAAATATATGACCAGGTACTCTTTACATAAATTGGACATCAGACCTTTATTAAAGAAAGTCGGTGCAACGATTACCCCTCTCCCCTTAATTGTTTCTCATTTTAACTGTGTTGGAATTTTCATGCAGCATATTTTGAAATTTATGTAATTAAAAACTGTCCATTTTATCTTGAATGATCCCTTCTATACTTTGTTTAGTCATGAACTCTTTCACTATCTATATTTAGCAAAGGTACTCTTTTCCTTACTTCTCTAATTTGTTTTATGATATGGCCTTCTGTATCTAAGTTATATATTTATTTGGAGCTAATCTTGGTGTGTTGTATGAGATACTGGCCTAAACTTAATTTCTGACAAGTTGCTTTATAGTTTTCCCAAAAGATGGTGTCAAATATTAAGTTCTTAACCCAGTAGATGGGGTCTTTGGGTTTATCTAAAACTATGGTACTATATTTATTTGCTTTTGTATGTTGTATATCTAATCTGTACCAATGACTGGCTTTTCTATTTTTAAACTAGTATCAAGTAATTTTGTTGATAACTATTTTGTAATGTAGTTTGAAGTTCGTTATTGCTAGGGTTTTTGGATTTTATGTCAACAATCAGCCAACCATAGGCACTCCTCAGAAGCAAAAAGATGAGGCTTCTCTAATGGTGCAGATAGGTCTTGGCATAAGGAAGGCACAAATACTTCTCTGAGTTCCCTACTGGTGAAAGCCTTAGGGGCATAGTACAATGAGGTAGCCAGAGTGACATACAACTCCTTGCTTGGGTGAATGCTCTTAAAACCCCTCAACTGAATGTGACACCTGAGGAATCTTTCTCTTCATTTTAGAATTTTCCTGCTTCTATTTGGTGTACCATAAGTCATTTAAGTATCACTGCTAAGCAAAAATCAGCTTCCATTGCCTTCTGAAATCTAACGATTTCAATGAAACTATATAGTGAAAAATGGAATTCCATGCATCAAATTATTGTGATTTCTTATAAGGCAGGAGTTCTATTTACAGCGGGACTGTTACAAGATCTCCTAAGTTTGGTTTCATCTCGTATATTAGAATAAGATGAAAATTAAGAGGACCAGGTTATAGACAAGGTCTTTGAGACAGTTTTACCTTTTAACATGAGAATCCCTCTCCTCTCTTTAACTTTGCTAGTGGGAACACCTTCATTTATAAGGATGACCACAATGTACCAATATCTAAATGATTTTTTAACAAGTTCCAGTCTAAGCACCTAACCAACCTTTGTCTCGATCATCAGACAGTATCAAAGACTGGACATACATCCCAGCACCCATTCCCCTCGACACCATTCATCTATTTAACACCAGAGACTGCTCTCCAGAACACTCTCTGCCTTCAATCATGGAGAGATAATATGTTTCTTCAATGTAGAGAGCTGACCTCATAGCCAGGAAGACTCTGGTTCCAGTTCTGCTTCTGGCTATGTGACCCTGGGCAAGAGTCTAAGCCACATTCTAAGACTAATTTGCAGAAAAGGTACCCGACTACACTGGTTTAAGGCATTTCTTCATTCAGGAGTTCAACTGTACCAATGAAACCACAGTCCCAGTGCTTAATTCCTGTCCTACTCTCATACACACACACACACACACACACACACACACACACACACACACTTACTTTCCAGCCAGTATTCTCTCTCCTGAGTCTGTGCCTTTTTGCAAGCTGATTCACCCCATACTTAGCATACTGCTGTTCCTGAACTGTAGTACAGTCCCTGCTTCCCTCAAAGCTTGGTTCAAGTGACATCTCCTTCAGGAACTTCTCGAAATCCCTTTGTCTCTAATCTGTATTTAATTTTCTACAAACATGTTGTTTCTTTGCACTAGAATGAAAGAGTGAGATTAGGGTTGGTCCTCTCTTTGTTTTTATATCCCCAGTGACTAGCACAGGGCTCAACATGTAGTAAAAGCTTAATTAATGGCTGTTGAATGAATGAATGAAACTAATTTTTCCCTCTTTGGGATTTTCATTCCAGCTACTAAAGTTGTGACATTACTAATAAACAATAGGAAAAAAATTGGCAAATTCTGGGCACCAGACCAGGTTTCCAGTTGTATAAAATTAAGACAATGGAGGCAGTTACTATTATTATATTATATAGAAACAGGCTACAAACATTTATAGAACTTAATTGGTGCATTTGTCAAAAGTATTGAGGCAAGCCTGTCAATGGAAGTATACCAGTATAAAAATAAACATCCTTTGAGCACCAAGAATGGTTTCCCTTGTACTGAATGTTTTTAAGGATCTAGAGATTCTGATCAGGTTGGTATTCATTACAGAGATGCTAATTTTGAAAATTGAAAGATCCTGATCTCAAACAAGGAGGAGTATAATAAACTTCTAAAGTCAGCTTTGATATGAACTCTTGCGGACCATCATTCTTCTTTATGTCTGAAGATGCTGTGGTTGCAGCTGTTGCCAGCGATCAGTATCTGAGAAGGGCCATTCTCAGACATTCCCCTGCTGCTCTCAGGAGCTGTCATAGGGGATGCAGAGGCATCCCTGGAGAGGACCTCAATGCATTTTAGGCTTCTCTGATCCTGGGATGGGGCTGTGGAGAACAGGGGTACTTTGTTATGTAGACTATGACTAATGGGAACTGAGAAGAAATAAATTAGTGCTGGTGGTGGAGGCAGTGACCAAAATAGAATGGAGACCACAGCATAGTGTATAAGCAAAGAGTGCATGGTAGCAGTGATTGAAAGGTTAGTGGTTCAGTGGATAGAGTGCCAGGCCTGGAGTCAAGAAGACTCATCTTCACGAGTTCAAATCTGGCCTCAAACACTTATCAGCTGTGTGATCCCAGACAAATCATGTAACCCTATTTGCCTTAGTTTCCTTATCTGTAAAATGAGCTGTAGAAGAAAATGGCAAACCACCCCAGCATCTTTGCCAAGAAAACCCCAAATGGGGGTTTGGAAGAGGATTTAGACTTGTTCTGTTCATTTTCAGAGGGCAGAAATAGAAACAATGGGTACAAATCGCTACAGATTCTGACTCCAGGTAAATCAAGATTGACTAAAAGTTAAAGGTATCTAAAGATGGAGTGGACATCTTCCAAGGGTGTGGTGGGCTCCCTGTTTCTGGTTTGTTTTTGGTTTTGAAGGCAATCCAGTTAAATGACTCGCCCAGGGTCTGCTACTAAGTGTCTGAGGCTGGATTTCAGGGTCCTCCTCACTCCAGGGCCAGTGCTCTATCTATCATGTCACTTAGCTGCCTCTGGGCTCCCTATTCCTGGAGATCTTCAAGAGATAACTACAGACCTTGTCATGAAAGTTGTAGAGGGAATTCTTGTTCAGGGAGAGGTTGAACTAAATGACCTCTGAGGTCTCTTCCAAACCTGAGGTTCTATGGCTCAATAAGACTTTAAAAATTAGATGCTAGACTTTGAATTACTGGCTTGTGGATAGGATCATGCCTTTGCTTTGACTCTAGCATTCTTTGTGTCCCCTGGCATATATATTACCCAGGCCATGGTCCAAGATCATGCTATGTAGTAGCATATGTATGCAAACTGCTATCCTTTTTATTTTCATTCATTACTATGTAAGCCACTCAGGAAAATGGATCAGAAGTTACTATTTGTGGTCTATACAGTAATCCAAAGACAGGAAGATCTGGCTAGGGAAATGGTGACCATTATATGTGTGTGTATGTGTGTGTGTGTGTGTGTGTGTGTATGTACATGAGTTTCATGTTCATAAATAAGAGTCTATGTCTTGTTTGGATTTTTTTGTGACTCTACTAAAGTCCTAAATGGTTATATTGCTACATTCTCCCAAACACAGGGAAACAAACAAAAAAAACCACAACAAAACTCTCAGGGACGTTCCTATGCTGCCTGTACTCTGCACAGGGCATATGATCTTGTCTCATCCCTGGTAGTTTTGAAGTTTCCTATTTTCTGACACTGCCCAAGGGGAAAAAGGAGAGATCGTTTCTCCCTCCAAAGACGGTCCCTGGGGCTTCTTGTTTTTTACTACTCTCTAGAGGTTACCGTTTTATCCTAGTGCATCCACTGCAGGACACACAGAGACATGTCACATCCATAAACTTTGCTTTAGGGTAAAGGAAGTTGGTGGTACAAACTATGTACAGGTGAGTGGTCTCAACTTCTAAGGGATGTTCCCTTTTCTGACTGAAGTAAAAACATGTTAGATAGTCTTTTTTTCATGCCTTGTTTCTACCAGTGGGCTACCATATATTTGCACCACGGAACAATTGCTGCGAGTACTCTAACCTTTAGGCATTATTTAAAAGTGAGAAATTCCTACTGTAACCTTCTTTCCCCTTTCACTCCTCCCTCATGAAATCCTCCTTTTCCTTTGAGGGCCATACCAGGTGCAGCCTTCTCCAAGAAGTCTTCTCTGATCTACTCACCTGGAAAGGATCTATCCCTTCTCAAATTTCTCAGCGCACTTTGTCTGTACTTTTTCGCTTGTATTCGTCACATTTTTCCGCTGCCACTCCCATCCTTCTACAATTAGATTGTAAAAACTCATGCTGTTCCCATCTATCTACCCTGTCCCCTCCACAACAGCGCTTCACATAAAGTAGATGTCCAATAAACATTTCTTGGATTGAATTAGTTTGTTTCTACCTTGCTGTTGCCCCCACCTTCTCTCCAGGGCTCTGGCCAAGGTTCCTCATGTCCATTCTCTTTGCTCTTCCCAAGTCATCATAATTTCTTGCAGTCTCTCTTATCTCTATTTATGTTTTCATGATACAATTGTACTTTAAAACTAATTCCAAATAACTTCTGCTACAACTTTCAAAATACTTGGGAACTCCATTTATATTTTAATATTTCCATCTCTCTGACTGGAAGGTAACTTTCAATTTATCTGTTAAGTCTTGAGAGCCTTATTAGTTTTTCCTGGTTCTTTATATTGAGAGATGATGAAAGGACCATCTTGCTTCAGTAAAAGAAAAGTAACAGACTGTTTAACAACCTCACTTGACATTTTTGGGAATAAAGTCCAAGTTTTCAGTGCCTGTAGTAATTCCCACTATCACCGCCCCTCCACTAGACGATAAATACTATATCTCTTCTTATTATTTTCCCTTCTTATGCCCCAATATTGAAGGGAAGGAGAAGGAACAGGGTGAAGAAAAGGTAGAAAGAGTCTTACAGCTCACACCTCATCCAACCACTGTGCCCCTTTGTGTCCCCAGAGACATTTAATACAGGGTGGTGGTTTCTATTTAAAGCCCAGGGTGATTGGTCTCATTAGTTTACTTTCTCTCCCTATTTTAGGGATCTAGTCATACCATAGAATTTAGCAAGCTTGGAGCCTCCAGTCTAGTTAACAAATCTTCTACCTTCCTTACTCACTGAGTAGACACAGGTCTTTCCGCTCTGTAGCACACTCTGAAAAAAAATCTGCTAGTCACTGCATTGCCTAGTCTTTTAAAGCAAACTTTCAGAATGCAATATATCATTTGTAGACAAAACCTATTCTAAAAGTAACAACAGCAAATTTTTAAAACAAAGTTTTAAAAGAAAAAGCAGGAAGCTCCCCAAAAGTAGACTATGCCAATTTGCCAGGCAATAATGAAATGGGAAGGAGGAAGTAGAAAACGTATAAATTCACCAGGTTCCAGGGCAAGGCAGGCACAGGGTAAAGACCACGTTTTGTTCAGGCAGATCACTCCTTAAGCATATCGGTGAGTCAGACAAGGCTCCAACTGTTCACCTTTATAGCCAATCCACTGTAGTACTGCCTTTCACTTATGATTGACTCCCACTGCTGGTGAGCGTCTGTAGCCCTGGAAATCTCTCTGAGGAGCTCCAATGTTCCCAGATTCCCCTGTCCCACTTGGCTGCCATCTCTGGTGATTCTTCAGTTTCTTCTTCCAGATAGAAAAAGTACTCTTCCTAAGCAGCCCCAGCTGCCTATATGGTATTAAACTAGAATGGAAACTCCTAGAAGGGAATAAGAGTTTGGAAAGTGGCCTAGAAGACAACTTAGGAGTGGGTCTTGGAGTGGGACAAGCCTGCCTACCGTCCCTACTGCAGTGTAGGACAGAAGGCATGTTCTTTTGGCCGAGTGAACACTGGCCTCAGCACCTGATGGAGGTTTGAACAGCATTTCCCTGGTGTGATTGCCTCTCAAGGAACAGCAGAAAGGAGGGTCCATATTGGAAGGAGAAAAGGCAAGAAAGGCAAGCAAATGAAAAAGTGGCCATCCTTTCAAACACAAATTGCATGATTATATCTCCAACTGAAATGCCGAAGACATGAAATCTGGTGAAAATTGTTCCTTCCTTAAAAATATCAAAAGCTAATATTTTGCAGACGGATCTCAGAAGGGCCATGCTTGGACAGCAGAGCTGGGCACTGTGCTGTCCAAAGTAAACACACCTGATCTGGATTTGGTCAGAGTCACAAGACCAAACAAGTGGCCAGAGAATTATTGGAGGAATTCAAAGATTGCTCTTCACCAGTCTTAACCTGAAATGGTGTTGCTCTTGGTAGTTTGTGTGAGTGTGGAGGGCTGGGGACAAGGTAGAGAACAGAGCTGACAAACCATCAGACTTTATTTATTGATTGATTAATTTATTTATTTTGGGGCCCATCCTGCCATTTCATTAATATAAAGCACTCCTGCTATGGAAATTCCTTTTACCAGTGCAAACTTATAACTTGTTTGTAACTTTTAATCAGGGACACTGACATGCTTGACTTCCCCAATGCCACAAAATAGTATGTCTCCTTTACTTGCAGGCAGGCCTGTTATCTACTACACTTGGATTATTTCGAATGGATTTGAAATTAGTCTGGGATTGAAGCAGATTTGTCCATTCGTTTACTGCCTTTTTCCCTTAAAGTAATAGGGGCAAATTTCCAAGCAACAGCCTGCTCTCCTTAAAGTAATGGGTACAAATGAAGAAGAAATACCTGTGATGTTAAGATCATCACTGGGAATTTTGCCACAAATTTCAATGGGGCTCTGGGTAAAAAGGGATCAGACCCTCTGAGAAAGGGACTTCTTGCATCACAAATCCTCAGAAACTTGCTCTTTCTGCTTCGGGGTTGACAGCTTAGTGTCATCCCCATTCCCAGACCGTAATCGAGAAAGGTAAGGGCTCTTTAGAAGAAACTGATGAGTTTTAACTTGGGAAATCGTCTGTTCCACTCAGACAAGGAGCTAGAAGGAACGAACCAGGGCCACTGTCCCCAACCTCACAGCACAATTTAGACATTTTCATATGGATGAGAAAAGCAGCTTCTCTTCAGAATGGCAAACTCAGCACTAGCTAATACTCTTCATTACTTTTGCTTACAGAAAAGTGGTTTTTTCTACTTGCAGCATTTAATACACTTAAGGTTTCCCTCAGTTCATCCCCTGAAAACTAAAGAAAGAAGATACAGGGTATATTAAATTTAGAGGGTGCTCATTGCCTAATTTTTATCAGACTCAGTGACTGATTCTTTAAAGGCTCAATGCCTGGTAAATGCTTGATGAATTCTTATGGCCCTGAGCATGTAGATCAGGGCTCATTTTCCTGATCTATCATCCAGGAAAGGTGGGAGCCTCCCTCAACCCCCTCCTTACCTCAACCTTTCAATGAAGAGACATCATCAGACTGAGATTAGGGCTGCCTGGATTCGGGATTTTATGGAGACAGGAATATAATTTGGTCATGGATCCAATTAGGTGGCCACTGAGGTCCCTTGTAATTCTCAAATCTGACTAGGTTCTGTGTGATGGGGATATGTAGTTTCTTACTGTTTCAGTTTCTCCAGAAATTAAGAATAACCATTTGCTGCTGCATGTTCCTAGAGGTTTATGAATTCTGGGTCATTCAGCACTATGTATCTGGTCACTATTACAATGATCAAAAAGTGAATCACCAATTTTCATTTGGTACAGTGGCAAAGGTCAGGGAGGTATAAAGGGATAGGTAATCCTGTCACCCTTTCTTCCTCCCTCAGGAAATCAGCTTTAGGGCTGGCATACTAGTTTCTTCTGAGAGGGAAAAACTGTTGGTTTCAGGAGTGCATGAGCAGTAGTACCCTGAGGGCAGGACTCCAGGTCTGTTTCAATCACTCTGCTTGGTACCTAGTATGGTGGCTCATTCTGGAACAGTAAACCTTCAATAAAAGGTTGCCATTTTAGGAAGCAGGAGAGTGTTGGCAAGGGCAAGGCAATCTTGCTGGAAAGCTGCTATATTGAGAAAGACTGATGGATAAACAAACTATTCTTAAGCTGAACAGAGATAAACTATAATTTCTGCTATCCATTTTGTTCAGATTTCCTGAGGGTTTTTTTTTCAGCTGACCAGCTGCAAAAGATTTTGCTGGTTTGACCAGCAAAGTGACAGATATGTTTATTGTGATAAAATCCCCCAAAAAGGAATTCTAAGAAATTAAGAATTGTTTTCAACATTGTATAAATTCACTGAAGAGGCCCTCACTAGGTAGTCTACACTTTTTTTTTAATTTGAGTGAAGGACCATGAATTCAGAGATGAAACCCAAAGATTCCACTCCAAGTACTAAGGAAGTCATAGTTTGCCTTGTATTCTAATTATCTAGGCATATATTTTATCTGTTCTACTAGAAAGACTTAAAGCAAGGACAGATAGTGGATGCCCCACAGCACCTAGTACAGAGACATTCAGTAAATGCTAGTCAAATGAATGACAGAGTAAAATACTGGCCCCATATTGTAGCTCTTTCTCCAATACTTTTGACAACAGCATTTTTTCCCCATCCTCTACTCTCCTTCCCTCATTGGCTATGCTGAGCTTGAGAGAAGCCACACAGTTCAGACTCCGGAACCTGTCTAAAATAATTCATCACAGCTTGACTGCTTTCACCAAGTGTGCATCAGATTATGGTTTGAGGGTAAAATTCTTTCCTTTACCAAAGTCTTATTTCAGAAAGACCAATTCTGGCATCTCTGCATTGTCTATCTTCTTTCTCCATGAGATTGTTACTAGAAGACTATGCTTAGCTTGCTGTTCTACGTATTCGAAGGTATGATTGACAGTGATCCCTCTCAGGGTGTCTTGTCAGAACTTAAGTGATTGACCCATAATCCTCATTTGTTCTCTATCACATGGATTAACTGTGCTTTATCTTCTCAATTCACCCAGACTATGTGCCAATCTTGACAACACTTGACACCCCATACAAACTTGTACTCCATTATTGGTTACTGAGATGTTGTACTGAGATGCTGTGTCTGCTGTACCAGTTTCCAATCTTTGATCACTCACTCTCATCATTGCTTTCTTAGCTCCTGTTCCTGCTCCTGCTAGAGAAGACTCAGAAATAACTATATCATCCTGAGCTGCTAAAAATTCACATTAGCTCTCTTCATCTAGGACCTTGCTGATGTTTCCTGGCAATACTGTCATGCATCATCACCATAACTACCACCACCATTTTTGCTGCTTTATGTTCCAGGGCTTCAGGCAACTTGTTAAAAGTTCATTTAGCATTCATTAATTTTCTAATGACTTCATTTTGCTAGTTGTCCCCTATCTTGTGATCTAAGATCAGAAATCTTACTCAGAAGCTATCTGGTCAAACCATCTCATTTTACAGGTAAGGAAACTGAGGCTTAGAAAGGTTAAATGATTTAACCTTTATTTAGTCACATAGCTAGTGTCTTCTTGACTAAGTTTCACATCCTGCTTCTGAAATTTCCTTGCTGTGTGACTCTGGGCAAACCATGCAAACTTTCTGTGAGCTCCTTGAAGGCAGGGGCTGTTTTTTACTTCATTTTGCATCCCTAGAGCTTAACATTGTTCCTGGCACACAGTGGGTGCTTAATAAATGTTGACCATTTGATGGGTCTTAGTTCAGAGATGTCTTCCCTTCATAGGTATTTTTGCCTTCTGCTTGTAAGCTGCAAGTCTAAGGAAGATAACCCACAAATATATCCACATGGGCACATTTAGCAAGTTTTCTGAAGGTCCATACTCGTGGAACACCAACAGAAAGCTGACTGCCCTAGATTCAATTTTGTCACATGGCTGAGCCAACCAAGATTTTCCCTTTCCCTTGAGGTGTATCCATGGCAGAGGCTGGGACCTCATCACTTTTTCCTGGCACTTGCAGCATCTTTCCTATTTTTTACTGGCTCTTTCCCTTCTGCCTTCAAAAACATACTGGTCCATAAAATATTTTGCTTGAGCTTGTTGCTGTCATGAGCTAGAAGCCCATTTCCCTCTTGACATTCATGTTAACCTTCTCAAGTGAGTATTCTGTACCTACTGCCTCCCTTTCCACTTGACTCACTTTCCTTGTTCACCAGTGGGTAGTTTGGCTTCAATCCCCGGCACTCTGATGAAATACTCTCTAGCAGATGACCAATGACATTTTTATTTAACCAGTGTTTATTACATGCCTACAATGTGGAGGGCAATGTGCTAGATGACAGGGCTACAGAGACAAGCTTAAAAAACAATCCCTATTCTCAAAAAGCTTACATTCTAGTGGGAAAAGATAACAATGAAAATACATAAATGCACGAGAGTTTGAAGAGGAAAAGAACATTAAAAGCTAGGGGTTCAATAAAGGCATCATGAAGGAAGTGGCATCTGAGCTGAGCCTTGAAGGAAGCTAAAGATTCCAAGAGACAGTGGGGCAGGAGTGAACTACAGGCACAGCAGGGTGGTGGTGGTAGTGATGAAAGATGGAATGCCAAGTTTAGGGAAAAGAAAGGAGGTCAGTTTAATTGGAATGTAGGGAGTAAAGTGAAATAAGCTTGAAAAAGTAGGCTGGAGTCAGATTGTGAAAGGCTTAAAATGTTGAAATAAGGAGTCTGTATTTCATATAAGACGCAACAGGGAGTAACTGAAGTTTCCTGAGTGGGTGAAGTAACATGGTCGGATACCTGTACTTCAGAAAGATTGTTTTGGTAGTTATATGGAAGATGGATTGGAGAAACTGGAAACAGGGAAACAATTTGGGAGGCTATTGCCTCAGTAAGAGGGGATGAGCACCTGAACTAGGGTAATAACTATGTGAGTAGAGAGGGAAAAGTAAAGATATAAGAGATATTTTGTGAGGACTATTCTCAGAAGTTACGTAGTCTTCTTTCTAGTAAAAAAAAAACTGTATAATTAATTCTCATTTAAAACGTTTTATCCAATGAAAATTATTAATCTCAAACTGGTTGTTCATCATTAGCTGTGGTAGAATATAAGCATTTTACTAGTGATACTTCAGTATTTAATGAATCAGTGATCTCATTTCTCTTTGCCAGTGCAGATGGAAACTCATCTATGCCTTCTTATCATGGGCAGTTCTTGTCCATGTTTTCTCATAAATACTTCACAGGGGAAATCATCTGGTTCTTTCAGCATTTTTGTGGATACTTGGGCAGCAAAGAGGCCCATACATCTGGTGTCCTTCACTCTTGTTACATGTGGAGCCCACCTCCTTTTTGGGTTATCCACGTCCTTAATGTCCTTCATGCCACTTCTTGACATGTCACCACACAGTGCAGTTTATTTCCACATAAGAAAAACCAAGTAGACAAAAAAATGCATGTTGCCCAGATTATGAAATGCTATGGTAAATGCTGTTGCCACACTCACTGGCTTTTTCTCCATCCTTCTTTTTTATTGCTCAGTAGTTTATGACCCCAGTCACTTATTTCTATCCTTTGGGGAACTATTTCCTCCTTTGACTTCCATGACAGTGATCTATACAGGTTATCCTATCAGTGGGTCAATAAACATTTATTAAGCACCTACTATGCATCAGATGCTATGCTAAACCTAGCGATATCAAAACAAAAAAGTCCCTGCCTTCAAGGAATTTACAGTCCAATTCAAAATGGATTCAATTTCTCTTCCCTCCCTGGCTCCTCTAGTCAGTACCCTAAGTTAAGATATGTTAGAGCTGTGCGTGTAGGCAGTTGATGTTAAGTGACCTGCCCAAGGTCTCAGAGCTAGCAAGTGTCTGATGTCATATTTAAACTCAGGTCCTCTTGATAGAGCTGACGATCTATCCACTATGCCACCTAGCTGCCCCAAGATAAGGTTATGTTATATAGGGGATGAGAAACATTATGCTACCCTCATAATACTCCATAGATAATAACACCTTTTTTCTCAGGGTTGTTGTGAGGATTAAATGAGATACTATTTGTAAAAGCACTTAACAGTGCCAGGCACATAGTAGGCACTCTCTAAAGGCTCTCCCTTTTTCTGGTATAGCTATAAACACAAATAGACACTTGGCAAATGTTTGGGAATCAAATGATAGGTCTGTAACACCTGATGCTCTTGGTGACTCTGGCCCCCAGGGTGACCACAAGTCTATACTTGAACACACCAGAGGGTTCCCATTCCAGCCAGTTAATCCCTAAATTGCTCTGCTTATCTCTAAGTTATCCCTACCTGTCTGCAGCTCTAGATTAATGCTTGTCAACCAGATTTCATGCTGATGATGCTATGTAAAAATTCTCTGCTCAGAGTTATCTCATTGAAGCCTGCTCCATGACTGTTGCCCAAAATCCTACTGCCATCCATCTTCCTCTACACTTTGCCTGTCTCCTTGGGGCTGCACATACATGGTCCTTGCTCATAACATCCATACTGTGATATAGATTGCCCATGTTTTATCAATTCTCGTTCTTGAATCCCATAACCCCATAGAGCAGTCCTATACCCACCTGAAGGGGACCATGAATACCTCAGCATAGGGTTCTAATCTCACTCTGAAGTTTCACCCAACCCAGCCCTGCTTGGAAATTGTGCCGCTGTGCCTGAAGAAGTGTATTTTTAGACAGGCTTATATAGGCTGTGGTGCAGACTGGATATTAGAGTGCAAGTTTCCAGCCAGAGTCATGTTACTTACTGTGTGACACCAGTAATAAACTGAGGCTGTCCCCACCCTAGGGCAGTATGTCCTGCTGAGTAGTAGTCACACACTCCTTGGGTTTAACTGTGGTTTCCAGTAGTCAGGCCCATTTGATGTCTAAAGAAAATGGACAATGGGAGATGCGAAACGGATTGCTAATCCGAATCACCCAACGTGCTCCCGACCATTGACAAGATCTGTCCCCTAGAGACAGAAAGGACAGCAGGATTATTCTCCCTCATAATTAGGGTGGAAACAATGGAATGCACTTCCTATTTAGAGCTGCAGCCAAGAACTGAGAGGAAACCATAGCCAGATTCTTTTACCCCCTCCCTCCCTAGGCAATTCAGGAAGGTTAAAAAAACTCTATAGCTTTTGGCCTCTGGTGTTTAAAGATAACTTACTTTCTATACTAGTGCATAGATGGCCTTTGGCATTGATGGATTATATTAAAATATACTTCCATCTGTCCCCTTTTTACCTAATCCAGGGGATTTCATGTACTATATAGAAGCTGACACATTTCTGCTGAGTTACTCTGTTCTGCAGATAACAGTATATGTTGGCAAAGTGCTTTGAAATCCTTGGATGAAAAGTGGCATGTCAAAAGAAGGAATTTTTCTTCTTTGAACGTTTCTCCTAGAATGTGCTTGGAATATATATGGAGTCACCTACAGGCTTGAACTGACTCTATGATATGGTAGAAGAATATGATTTTAAAACATTTTATTAAAACTAAATATAGTGCTATCCCTCAGTGGGTCCCTACACTCACTACACACCAAACAGGAAAATCCCAATTTCCCTTTGCTTCACAACAATTCACTATCAGTGCATTTTACTTTAATTCAATTTGCTACAATAAGAAGCCAAGTTTCTTAGGAAACTGCAATGGGTTATTTGATAAGTTTAGTTTCATTGAATTGATCTCTTGTCTCTGAGAGTTGTCATCATGTTTGCCATGGGAGTTAGGTACCTGAGGTTCAACTTTATGTGAGAACACCCTGGACAAAACCGAAGAAAGGGAAAAACTGCTTTCTGTGGCCTTATCTACAATATCAGAGTTGTGAAAAATAGATTGACACTATCCACCACCAGCTTGTCTCTACGAAAAAACAAAGGAAAAAACCCCTGGGATCATCTGAATCATTTGTTGGAGAGTTAAAACACCACCAAGGTTAGAAAACCACCCAAAGTGGCCAACTGTACTCAAAGCAGTTCTCAAACAGATGATTCCTTCGCATTTTATTTGTAAGTATTTTTTTCTCTTTTTTTGGCGGTGGGACAAACCAGCACATGGAAATGAGTTAAAGGCATAAGATGTCATGACTTAAAACTAGTTTGGTGCAGTTTATACTGAAGCCTGATTTTTAACAGTTCTAACTCAAGAAATGCCCAGCCCTTTAAATGCTTTTCTTTAGCACTATTCTCTAATATCACTCTGCTTTTCATGACTGACAGTCTTGGGGACCACTGCACAGATCCTCATCATAGTCCCTTTACCTGAGGCCTCACTTAGTGCTTGTGTCTTTACCTGAATTCTGCCTGGCACCAAGTGGACCTTGAGTGGGGTACAGTGGAATGAATAAAGAATTTTGAGTCAGGAAATCTGAATTTCAGTCCTAGCTTGGGCACTAACCAGCTATGGGATGTGATCAAAAGTCACACAGTTTCTCTGGCCCTCATTTTCTTCATTCCTCATGAGGCTGTTGGACTAGATACTCTTAAGTTTCCTCTAGGTCTAACAATCTATGATTCCCCATGTCTTTTTTTGTCTGCCTTGACATATTTCCCTTGAGTAGCTACTCCTAGTTTCAAAGTTTTTTTAGACCACTACTCTGTGACCCATTAACATTCTCCTTATTGCCCTTAAAATCCTCCAACCTCTATCCAACCATAGTTTTATCTGTTCTCCATACAATGACATCAAAATATTTTATCACTTCCATGAATTCATAAAACTATTTGCATAGGTCATGATAGCATAATACGTTTCTCAGTGAAAGGCCTACAGTGTCAGTGTTACCCAATTTTCTGTAAAGCAAATGACAATGCAAATAAACATAGTGTGGGAAGAGAAACCAAAGATATCTCAGCATGTCAGCTGCTCCTTCCTTTACTTCAAGATCAAGACCTAAACCATCCCAGATAAGTGGTGACTTCCCAGAGATGAAGTCTTGCTAAATTGTCTTTTGGTTGTTAGTGTCAGAGGTTAATTGAATTTTGTGAAAGACTTTTTTTTTTTTGATCAACAATTTCCTTAACATAGTTTAAACTAATATCTTAATTTTTGCCTCTGTGTAAATGTGAAAAGCAATTGTTTTGTGTCCTCTGTATGTAATACCATTTTATATAACTGAAAAGAGTTATTAAGTCAGATGGCATGAACTTCAAAGAAGGAGAAAATGAGTAGTCAAATAGCAAAAAAGAAGTTCTAGAAACCTCATCTGAGCACTGAGCAAGGAAGTATGCTGACTCCTTTGGTTGTGTGATGGACATATGAAGCCAGTAGTGGCCATTACTGACAGAGTGACAAGAGATAGGGTACCTTCAGGGAAAAGTCAACCTTTAATACCAGAATATGGAGGAGCATGAAAAGAAGTAAACATGGTGGGGAGTTTGTTAGCAATACAGTGCAAGTTCCAAAAAGCATAACAGAAGGTAGGGAAAAGGAGCCTTATGGACTGATTCAGACTGCAGTGAAGGTTTAGGTAGAGGGGAGAAGGATTGAAATCATGGAAGTGAGAAGAACAGGAGGCAGAAATTCATCTAGGGTGAAGCGACAGTCATTTTTCAATCTATGATCCTGGACTCATGCTGACCTCACCAAGGTATAGATACTCCATGATACCCTGCCTGAAAGTCAGTCATCTGCACCTCCCTTTCTCTTTATATTCTCTTTGACTTGTTGTTCATAACATTTTCTCCTTGAGTTGGGAGTTTGGGGATTTGACTATGATATTTTTGTAGGTTTTCCTCCTAGGATCCCTTTCAGGTGGTGATTGGTAGATTTTTTTTCTATTTCTACTTTCCCCTCTTGATCTAACACTTCAGCTTAATATTCTTTTAATTATTTCTTATATTATTATATCAAGATTCTTTCTTTTAATTGTAGCTTTCAGGTATTCCAATTATTTTTATATATTTTCTTCTTGATCTGCTCTCCAGATCAATTGTTTTTCTTATGAGATGTTGCACATCCTCTTCTATTTTTTTTTATTCTTCATGTCTTGTTTTATTATTATTTTGGTCTCTTATAACGTTGCTCAATTCTAATTTTCAAGGAGTCATTTTCTTTCTTAAGATTCTGGATCTGGGGCTGAGCCAAGATGGCAGAGTAGAAAGACACACATACTCTAGCTCTCCCCCTGCAGCCCAGAAAATACCTGTAAAAAAAGGACTCTAAACAAATTCTGGATCAGCAGAAACCACAAAATGACAGAGTGAAAGAGATTTCCAGTTCAAGGTAGCCTGGAAGGATAACAGAAAAGGTCTGTCGCACTGGGCACAGAGCAAACCACAGCCCACAGAGCCCAGCCCGGCCCTGGCCATGTGACACTGGCAAGAACAGGACCAGAACAGACCTGGGGGCAAAATCCCTAGCAGATGCAGTGGTTCTCAGATCCTTCAACTCACAAATGCCAAATACAGCTTCAAATGTCAATCAAAAAGCTTTTTCACCTGGGTGAGAAGGGAGCAGGGCCCTCCCCTAGCCCCAGCCCCAGGTGGTGGCAGCAGTGGAGGTGGCAACTGTGGCAGCAGTAGCATCCATTTTTGGAGCCCTAGGCCTAAAGCCTCTGGGGAAATTGAGCCACTGATCTAGGTCTCAGTCATGAGTGGTGGTCTGGAGGTGAGGAAGTGTGCTGGGTGGTGTGATGGAGCTGGTGGAGATCTTTGATAGAAAAGTTTTGGTAGCTCCCAGACCAGGGCGCAGGCCAGGAGAAGAGTAAACTCCTCTCCCTTGATGGAGCCACCTTGGAGGAACTGAGAACTTACAGGTCCCTGGAGTATATCCCCCTCTTGACAAAGGACTGAAACATCAAGTAAGTGACTGGGAAAATGCCCAAGAAAGGGGAAAAAAATAAAACTGTAGAGGGTTACTTTTTTGGTGAACAGATATTTTCTTCCATCCTTTCGGATGAGGAGGAACAATGCTTATCAACAGAGGCCTCCAAAATAAATATGCAATGGTCTGAGGCCATGGAAGAGCTCAAAAAGTTTTCTGAAAATCAAGTAAGAGAAGTGGAGGAAAAATTGGGAAGAGAAATGAGAGCAATGAAAGAAAATCATGAAAAGTGAGTCAACAACTTGCTAAAGGAGATCCAAAAAAAGCTGAAGAAAATAAAACATCTAAAAATAGGCTAATTCAATTGACAAAAAAGGTCCAAAAAGCCAATGAGGAGAAGAATG
>CM053770.1:319794893-319823279 GCA_028658325.1 Potorous gilbertii
TGATGGTAAGCATATTTCTTCGTCCTCAGAGAGGAATGATGCAATCCTCTGGTCACCAAGAAAATAACCTTCTATGGTCTTAGTTTTTTTCCCTTTTCTGGGCATTTTCCCAGCCAGTTACTTGATTTCTAAGAGTCCTCTCTACCCCTGGCCTAAATCCGCCTAGCCAGTGCTTGGGGTCTGAAGCTAATGGTTTTAAGAGAAACCAAGAAATTACAAAACAAAACCAAAAGAATCAAAAAATGGAAGACAATGTGAAATATCTCATTGGAAAAATAACAGACATGGAAAATAGATCCAGGAGAGACAATTTAAAAATTATGGGACTATCTGAAAGTTATGATCAAAAAAAGTCCTAGACATCATCTTTCATGAAATTATCAAGGAAAACTGCCCCAATATTCTAGAACCAGAGTGCAAAATAAATATTGAAAGAATTCATCAATCACTTCCTGAAAGAGATCCAAAAAGAGAAACTCCTAGGAATATTGTAACCAAATTCCAGAGTTCCCAGGTCAAGGAGAAAATATTACAAGTAGCTAGAAAGAAACAATTCAAGTATTGTGAAAACACAATGAAGAGATAACATAAGATTTAGCAGCTTCTACATTAAGAAATTGGAATATGATATTCCAGAAGTCAATGGAATTAGGATTACAACCAAGAATCACCTACCCAGCAAAACTGAGTATAATACTTCAGGGGAAAAAATGCTCATTCAATGAAATAGAGAACTTCTAATCATTTTTGGTGAAAAGACCTGAGCTGAATAGAAAATTTGACTTTCAAGCACAAGATTCAAGAGAAGTATGAAAAGGTAAACAGGAAAGAGAAATCATAAAGCACTTACTAAAGTTGAACTGTTTACATTCCTACATGGAAAGATAGTATTTGTAACTCTTGAAACTTTTCTCTCCAGGTAGTTGAAGGGATTAAACACACACACACACATACACACACACACACATACACACACACACATATAAATAGACAGAGAGCACAGGGTGAGTTGAAGAGGAAGGAATGATATGTAAAAAATAAAATTAAGGGGTGAGAGAGGTATATATTGGGAGGAGAAAGGAGAAATGTAGTGGGGCAAATTATCTCTCATAAAAGAGGCAAGAAAAGTTTTTACAATGAATGTGGAAAGGGGGGAAGTGAGAGTGAAAAAGTGAAGCTTACTCTCATCACATTTGCCTTAAGGAAGGAATAACAAGCACACTCAATCTGGTATGAAAACCTATCTTACACTACAGGAAAATAGGGGAAAAGGGGATAGGCAGGGTGGGGGGATGATGGAAAGGAGGGCAAATGGGAGGAGGGAGCCATTAGAAGTAAACACTTTTGGGGAGGGACAAGGTCAAAAGAGAGAATAGCATAAATTGGAGGCAGGATAGGATGGAGGGAAAAATAGTTAGTCTTACACAACATGACTATTATGTAAGTCTTTTACATAACTACACATGTGTAGCCTATATTGAATTGCTTGTCTTCTTGGTGGGGATGGGTGGGGAGAGAGGAAGGAAGAGAAGTTGGAACTCAAAGTTTTAGGAACAAATGTTGAGAATTGTTTTGCATACAAGTGGAAAATAAGAAATACAGGTAATGGGGTATAGAAATTTATCTTGCCCTACAAGACAAGAAAGAAGAAGGGGACAAGTGAAGGGAGGGGTGTTAGAAGAGAGGGCAGATTCAAGGAAAGGGTAATCAGAATGCGTGGTGTTTTGGGGTGGGGGAAGGAGAGAGATGGAGAGAAAATTTGGAACTCATAATTTTGTGGGAATGGAAGTTGAAAACTAAAAATAAATAAATAAACATTAAAAAGGAAAGCTTCTGGATCTCCTATTCCAGTTGGTTTCATTTTCTTTTTCTTTTCATGATGTTACACTTTTTGGATTGTTATTTTTTTAGAAATTTTTTAGAAAAAAAAATTTTCCCTCCATCTCTCTCATTTGTTTTTCAAAGTCTTTTAAAGTTCTTCTATGAACTCTTCTTGGGCAGGTGATCATTTGACATTACTTGTTGGGATAGGAGAGGCTTTTTTTGCTTCAGTATTCTCCTCTGAAGAAGAATCCTTGTCTTCTCTATTCCCATTGCTATAGTTGGGTTCTTTCTCTTTTACCTGCACTTTTTAAAAAAATTTATAGCAGTTTACTATTATAATCACCTCTAGTCCTGCTTCTGGCCTCAGGTTCTCCTTCAGTTCTCCTGTCTGGCCTGGAACAGAAACCAAGATCTCTACCTCCACAACCGGCAGCATCCCCTTCCCACTGCTTCTGCATCACCGGATCTCTTCTGGTTCCTTCTCGCCCAAGGTCGCATCTCAGCAGCCCAGCTGGGCCTGGCATCCCTTTTCAGGAGAGGTTCCCTCACTCTTCCTGGGAACAGATGTCCAACTCCCAACACTGTCCAGGAGGTGAAAATTCCTGTGGCTGGGGCTGAGGCTAACTCCAAGCCCAGCTAGCCCCAGGATCTGCCATTTATTGTTTCAGAGGAACTCGCCTGGAGGTGTTTACACTTCATAGGGACCAAACCTTGGATCTGGGGTTTTTCCTCAGATCTTCCCCAGTTGTCTCAGGAGGACCATTGTTCTGCCCCTATTCCTGTTTATTTTTACCCACTCTATGTTTGCCCTGAGGTGCTATTTTGTCTTCTTTATGGAGGGAATCTGGAGAGTTTAGAATTTTTTTTCTGCCATCTTCACAGAATTCTCTCCTATATTCTCTTTTAAGTGGAGAGATGAATATGGGCTTGTTCTGGGTTTGTATGCCTTTCCAAAAGCATTCAGATGGCTTCTGGACATCATCACTTATGACATGATATTGAACAAGAGCAAACTTGCAAAGGATATGAAGGAAAGTTAATTTTAAAGGGAGTTCAAGCTAACTAAGGAAAAATACACAAACGTGTCCATTTGACACATCAGTAAACCATACTGATGAAGGCCCAGTCTAAAGAAGATATTTTTCCAAATTCCAATATTTCAAAGAGAAATAAAAGAAAAAAGTATTGTTTGTTTTAATATTTTGGGTTGAATTTTTTTCCCTTTTTGGAATTTAGAATCAGTCAGGAAATCTTGCTTGGTTTTATAACCTTCCTCTTAATTACTAGCTGCTCTCATCCAGAAGAGGGCCACCAGGATGGTGCAAGGCCTTGAGATCATACTAGATGAGTGTTGATCAAAGGAGCTAGGGAAGTTTAGACTTGTGGAGAGAGTGCTCAGGAAGAATGATAGCAATCTCTAAATATTGGCGGGGTTGTCATGTGAAAGAGGAATTAGACTCATTCTATTTATCCTCAAAATACAGAATTAGGAGCAATGACTTAAAATTGTAGAGGCAGACATAGGCATAATGTAAAGAAAAACTTCCTAACAATGAGCTATCCTAAAGAGCAATGAGCTGCATTGACAGGGAGTGAGCAATAACCCATAGGAGAGCTTTAAACAAAATCTAGATGACCACTTTGAGATATGCCGTAAAGGGATTCTTGTTCACATATGGCCTAGACTAGAAGACCTCCAATGATGTTTCTAAATCTAAGACTTGACCATATTGCTACCTAACAGCCTTGTCTAACTGTTGCCAAAGAGGTTACTACCACTGGGAAAAACACCAAGGCTAGAACCTGTGTGATGAAACCAAATGCAGGTAGCTTGTTCTCCCCTAATACTCCCAAACCACTCCTGAAACCTATTCCTCTTCCTTTCTCTTGCCATATTGGCTTCTCTGGCCCTCTTAACTTAGATTATTACTAGAAGGTACATGTATGAATATGCAGAAAACATAGTTTGTCATATAAGGCAGTTATCTGTGTAACTACTCTACAGCTACACGGACCAGTTTTATCCATGACTCAAACAATATCTCATGGCACCTGGGAATGAATTAAAAAAGGCAGCAAATCTAGATAGTAATTTCAAGGGAAAAACATCAACTGAGCTAAAATGGTGTTAGCAGCTTGAATCCTAATATGTTTGGCTGATGTGGTATAATCTTAACATGGTCGAGAAAAGCAGATTTAATTTCCTTGGATAATGCCAGTGTTACCAACACTAGAAACCTCCACAGGCCCACTCCCATTGTAAACTCCATGACATTCTTTCTGCTCTCTGCAGGACATAGAGACAGGATGTGTGGCCATCCCAGGCTGGAGCTGAGTAACCATCCCACGCACAGCAATCTTACCTCCCTAAAACTGTCTGAATGAATAAAGACACATATTAGAGCAATTCTGCCAGTGGGTCTGGAACTCCTTCCATATCATCATCAGGCCTTTCCTCTTGGTTCCTTAGAGGATTAAATGATTCTGGATCTATTAAAGGGAAAAGATGACTTTTTGGGGACAGCAAACTCCACTTGACCTAATTTTTCCTTAGGAAAAATATACCCAGAAACAGGATAAATACCTTTGGAAACCAAACTTTTTGAGTGATTTCCTAGAATTCTGCATACGTATGTCCCCTTTTATGTACTCTTGAGGATAAATATGTTCTCTTAATATATAAGTATCTTTAAGAGATAGGCTGCAGGTTAAACAGTTTTACTACCCCCTCTCCATCCCCCACAGAAGTGGAGATAGGATGACACTAATTCATCTACACTGGTTTGCCTGGACCCTTTGGTGACCCATAGTACAGCTCTATCATATAGGTGGCTAAACAGAAGGAAAACACATCATGGTCTCAGCTTCAATAGCACAACATACCATCAACTGAAATCAATGACTACCCTCTGCTTGTGTAGCATACCATTAAACTCAACATTAATACAACTCTTAAGTTATCACATTAGCAAAACTAATTGCATCATTTGTCTACATTCTGGAGAAACTGACTTTTTGTGTCCTAGCAAAGTAGAACATATTCCTGAATCTTGGAGAATTAAGCCACTCTACTCAGAGCCCCATCCCCACAATTTAATTGGCCTTATATTATAATACATTTCATTAAAAAATACACTTAATTTTCAAATTAGAAGCAGCTTTTTGTGATTTACAGATTATTGGACTTCTCAAAGAATCAAATCTTTTTTTGCCTTTTAACATATTTTATTCTCCTCCCCTACCAATTACATGTTAAAATATGTTAAAATGTTTTTTTAAAAACATTTTTAAGAAAAGGCTTTGAGTTTCAAATTCTGTCTCTCCCTTCTTCCTTCCCTTCCTTCCTTCCTGAAATAGTAAGCAGTCAGATATAACTTGTACATGTGCAATCATGTCAAACATTTCCATATTAGTCATTTTGTACAAGAAGAATCAAATAAAAGAAAAAGAATGAAAGGAAGAACATGGAAAATAGACTACTTCAGTCCATATTCAAACAGTTTATTTTGTGGAGGTGGACAGTATGCTTCATTATTGGTCCTCAAAAAACCAAATCTTGGTCTATTTTGTCAATAACACCTCATGTTGGCAATTTGTAATTTCACACACATCATCTTAGTTTTATCCCCAACAACTCTGGTGGGGCAGGGAGGATGACCAGGTATTATTTCCATCTCTTTGTCATTGCCTTGATGGAGGCCATTTCCTCTCCTATAAGCTAGCATAGTTCCGGACCAGTTGGAGCCATCATAGAAGTGCTTGGCACACACAAAATCCCTATATGCCCACATAAGACTCAGAGAGGTTAAGAGGTTTATTTTTGTACCACACCAATGTCAGCACACCATACCAATCCAGTCCTTTGAAGGACTCCTTTCTTCCTGAAGGAGTTGCAACACAGCTTAATGCCCAGAACCTGGTCCAACAAAAGTTCAGCTTGCCTTTCCTTGACATACCCACACACTTGCACCCCTACAATAGCTTTTGCTGGTCTGGATCTCTTCTAGGTTCTCAGGAATGGAATGCTTTTGCACATAGCATTTGTCTGACTACCTTGGGGCCTGGAGACTGTTGAGTAGGATGTCAGACTTGAAGGGGTTTAGTTGCCATCATGTGATTCATTCATATCTGAGGGCTTTGATGCCTGAGAGTCAGGAAAAATAGCTCATGCTTTCCAGAACAAAATTAATTCAATGTGTTCTTGGGGCTTCCTAGCAATGAATGTTACAGCAAGACAACTGTATTGCTTGGTAGAACATTTGTTCCACTGGAAAATCTAAAGGACAGAATCACTTTGTTTATATCTAGTTCTCCTCTTCCTTGTGGGATAACAGGAACTTAGAGAGTAAAAAGCTGTTAAATCCATAGTGTTTTCCTAATATTAATCTGGAGCATATGAGTAACATGGGTAGCAGGTAATGGGGAGAAAAGTTTCCTTTTTGCAAGTCTGTCTATGGATGTATGTATCTGTTGTATTCATTCACTGTATGAAAGGTAGCATTTTTCTTTTTGGAAAAAAAAAGACATGAAGGCATACTTTTATCATAGTTGCCTTCAGACTCACTCTATTCATAGTTTTCTAATGACATTTAGCCCAAGGGTGGAGTTCTGTGTCAGCAATTTGTGTTACCAGCCAGTTAAGAATGTTTTCTTTTAGGTCTGATTCTATCACTGAGCCACTGAATGGCCCAGAGCAATGTCCACCTTCATGTGCCAAAGCGCCTGAAAATCTGCCATGGACAGGATGGAGCAGCTCTGGGACACTATAAAATGCTGGCAAAGCACTTGAAAATATTTAATAAAAACAAATTTTGGATTGTAAGATAAAAATTATGAGCAATGAAGCTCCTGTTGGAAAATATAAGAAAAAAGAAACCAAACGCTATAATGCAGACGATTTAAAATCAGCTTTTACCACATCCAGCTTATGTAAAGTGAGGGTACTAGAGCACAGGAAATAAGATTGCTGAAGCATTTGCTGTCTGAAAACGAATGGTTGCTGAGAGGGGTATGTAATATTCATGGTACTGGAAGAATCTTTGTAAAGTTGCCTACCTCAGCAAGAGCAGTTAAAAACCTATGGCCATGTTCATTTGGGATTATATCATGGCTTGATTTTCACCAAGAAATTAGCTTTACAGAATATAATAATCCTCTTACCAATTTTACTTCTCACTTCATTTATACTTTCTCCTAAGGCCTTTGCTTCAGAAAATCTAGAAAAAAAAATGAAGCCAACATTTTATTATATTTTGCTCATTCTTAGTTAAGAAGTCCAAAACACATAATTTGTATTAATTAATTGCATTGAACAGTACACATTTTTACTCTTTTGTATAGCCCTACAATATAATAAACATATTTTGTTGTTCTGAAATACCATAACTTTGTGATATGAATACATTTAGAAGGGAATCCCTGGGCCAGTGTTAATAAATGTAGTTTTCTCTATATGATTTTTTAGTGGATTTAGGCTTGGAGAATCCATTTCCAAGAACTCATGGAAAAACAAATCTTTTCTGGGCCAGTCTTTTTAGTCTAGTAGACTCCTAGAGGCATCTAGGTGGTGCAGTTGATAGAGCACCAGTGCAGAAGTCAGGAGGACCTGAGTTCAATTCTCACTTCAGACACTTGGCACTCACTAGTTGTGTGACCTTGGGCAACTCACTTAACCCCAACTGCCTCCTCCTGGGTCATCTCCAGTCATCCTTATGAATATCTGGTGACTAGATTCAGATGGCTCTGGAGGAGAAGTGAGATTGGTGACCTGCACAGCCCTCTGTCACTCAAAACAAAGTCAAGTTCAAGTCATGTCATCATTTCTCTGATGGCATGGTCTTCTTCGGCAATGAAGGATGGACACATACACAGTAGACTCTTAGTGGAACTCCAATCTGCAATGCATAATATTTGCTTTTCTTTGATTTTGTGACTAAGTGACTAAATTCATTAAGCAAGTGGTATTCAGCTCAGTCTTCCAAAACATAATACTTTGATTTTTTATTATGTCATTTTGTAAGTTCCTTGGGCTACATACAGCATGAGTGTAAAGTTATGGGGATATTATCAATCAACCATATGATCACAAGATTATATCTCTTAGGGCTAGGGCCAATAATTATTCATGAGGCACCTTGTCCCAATCAATCAATCATCAACTAATCAAAATGATAATCAATCAGTCAGCAAAAAGCTCTAATATGCTAGTCAGTATTCTAGATGCTGGGGATACAATCCTAAAAATGAAACACTTCCTGCTCTTGAGAAGCTTATAGTCTGATGGGCGGCCATATGTCCAGATACATGTCAGAAACTATGATGTATTCAGAAAAAAATTCATGACATCCTTCATTATTTCACATTGGGAAGACTAATAGACATAGTATAATCAATGAACCCTATGAGATTAAAAAAATATGTGGCATAGCCTTTAAATGCTATAAGAGGTATTATAGGGTAAGATAAATTAAGGAAGTCATGGGAGAGGGAAGATTTGATTTGAGCAGTGAAAAGAGGAAAGAAGAGAGGAAAGAGGAGAACATTCTAGAAAGAAAGACCATGAATGAAAGGCCACAACATGCAAGTAAGTCCTGGAGTATGTAAGTCCTATTCTATGATGAGAGAAATACTATGGGAAACATATTGTTGTTGGGTGTCAAGCTGAGTTCAGTTAGGTCTTTTCTTGAGGAGCAGACACTTTGGCTAAAGTTTGGAGCACAGTTTTTGGAAGGCCCATACCATCTTTAATATATTGCTCCAATAATGAAGCCAGTGGCCCTTCTGAGGGCAATGGACTTGATGCTCTCTGGGAAGAGGGAAGCATAAAAGATGAGCAACTCCTAGTTCTAAAGTGATAGACAGGTGAGCAACCTGTCCCACTATCACACTGGAGAAGCCTCTGAAGTATTAAAGGAAGCCTGGAGGCAGACATCTACCACAACACAGCCCAGGGGAAATCTCACTTATCTCACTTCTCATTCTGACCATTTCTGCAGTGGCCAGGATGGGAGCTTCCTGGCCCCTGAGTTTGCAGTGTGCCCAACAGGGCATGAGGGGAATATGCTTAGTAGTTAACTCACTTCAAAGGGTTCGTTAGTGCCAGGTCTGGTGGAAGTTGCTAGAGGAAGCCACAAAGTCTATTTTGGGCTCCCTTCTGCAGTGCTAGCACAAAGCTAAAAAAGAGTGTGCCCACTGGAGAGGTGTGGTCTGAGGCCATTTTCCCTTGTTCTTGGAGGCTGTTGTCTCTCCAGGCCACTCCACCCACATGCTTCCCAAGCCTGGTGACCAGAACAGAATCTAGGGCAAAGAGAAGCCCACAAGAGAGGTCTTTCTCCCAAGGATGGAAAAGGGGAAGGACAGAAAAGGATATAGAGAATGAGAAAGACAAGTGTGAAAATGTGAATGGAAGGACTCTCCTGATGGCCCCCAAAATCCTTCTTTCCCTTCCTCTTTTACTCTTGGCTCTCAGGAAAGAGACTTTCAAAGAGGAAGAAACGCCAAGAGAACTAAACATGTCTTGGGGACAGGTCACAAGGTTCTGCTTCCAGACCCAGTTCTGCTATTTACTTGCTCTCTGACCTTCCCTTCTCTACCCTCAGTTTCTTTTCTTATAAAGTAAGATGTGTGTGCTAAATAAACTGAGGTTCTGTGGTTCTCAGTCAATATTAAAGGGCATTCTTTATGCAGAAATTGAAGTATCTGAGTAATGTGACTCCTGATACTCTTCAAGGCAGCCCATGAGTTAGGCTGTTGTTCAGTAATTTTTCAGTCATGCTTTGTGACCCCATCGAAGTGGTTTTGCCATTTCCTCCTTGAACTCATTTTACAGATGAGGAAACTGAGGCAAACAGGGCTAAGTGACTAGTCCAGGGTCACAGAGATAGGAAGTGTCTGAGGCAGAATTGGAACTCCCAAAGATGAGTCTTCCCAAACCTAGTACTCTACGTACTATGCCACCTAGCAACTCTATTAGTTAAGTAGAACTCTGTTTTCTGATCTCCCATGGCAGATTGTATATCAGTCTCTATTATCCATAGCTTTCCTTTAAAGTACATATTAGATTTAATAGAGTAGTTCCAACATTGTCCTATTTGTCCACGTGCCCCTCTGAACTTCTTTCGACTCTCTTCTGTGTATTTTAAAATGCTTTATTGTTTACTACTTTTATTTTTGTTTGTTATGGTATCACTATCACTGATCACTATTTTCCCTCCTCACTTCTAAAATAAGTTTTCACTTGCAACAATAAAGTTCAACTAAATAAATCTATACATGAAAATGCATGTCTCATTCTATGGCTTCTATGGTCTGCTCCCTCGCTGCAGAATTGGAAAGCATGATTCTTTATCAGTCTTTTGGATTTGGTTAATCATTGGATTAATCTCAGTCTTTCTCATTTGTTTTACTTTCCCTTGTTGTACTCATAGAATAAATTGTTATGTAACTGCCCACTTCACATTGAATCAGTTCATATAAGTTTGCCCAGGTTTCTCTGAAACCATACCTTTCAGCACTTCTTACAACACAACAGCATAGCAGTATATTCACATACCATAATGTGTTCAGCTCTTCCCCAGTTGATGGGCATCCCCTAAGTTTCCAATTATTTTCCATAACAAAAAAGTGCTGCTATAAATATTTTGTACACGTGGATCCTTTCCCTCTGTTTTTGTTCTTTTGGAATTTGTCCAATGGTGGTATCAGTGAGTCAGAAGGTAGGTACAGTTTAGTTACTTGATGGGTATAGTTCCAATTTGTTTCTTAGACTAACTGGATCAATTCATAGCTCAGCCAAAAATGCTTGTCCTCCCATAGGCCCCTACCAACAGTGACCTTTTTCCTTTTCAGTCATCTTTGGCAGTTTTCTCTAATTATGAGTATTATTTTTATTGTTTGGAATTATAACTATATAATTTTATTTTAAATTATAAAATTATAATTAGTATAATTTGGAATATTTTCTTATGCTGTTAATAGCTTACTTTTCTTCTTTTGAGAACTGCCTGTTCATATTCTTTGGTCATTTACCTATTGGGTAATGGCTTTTATTTTTATATATTTGTATCAATTCCCTAGACAGCTTGGTAATTAGTTTTTTATCAGAGAAATTTTCTGCAATAGGTATTTTTCCTCCAGTTCAGGTTTTCCTTTCTAATTATAATTTCATTGTATTTGTATGGTAGAAACTCTTCAATTTTATGCAATCAAAATTGACCATTTTATCTACTGTGGTGCTTTTTGTCCCTTGTTTGGTCAAGAACACTTTTATTGTTAAGAAAAGTACATTTTTCCCTTATCCTCCAAATTGTTTATGATATAACCTTTTATATTTAGGTATCAATTTGGATCTCATTGTGGTAGATGATGGGCAATGTTGGTCTCTATCTAATTCATCCTAGATTGCTTCCCAGCTTTCCTAGCAATTTTTTGTCAAATAGTGTTGCCTAGTTTAATGAACCCTATGCCAATGTTTAATTGCTTCTGTTCTTAACTATTTGTTTCATAATCAATTTTTCTCTTTTCTTAACCAGTACCAAATAGTTCTGATGCTTATTATTTTTTAGTATTGTTTGAGATCTTGCACTAATAGTCTGTCTGCTCTCCCACTTAAAAAATTATTTTCCTTGTGATTTTTGACCCTTTGTTTTCCAGACAAATTTTATTATTCTTTCTAGTTTTACAAAGTAACTTTTTATTAGTGTTATTGGTATGGTATTGAATCTGTCAATTACTTTAGGTGGTATAATTTTTATTGTATTGGCAGGGTCCAACTATGAACTCTTCAATTCAACTATAGTTCTTGTCTTTATATAGTTTTTGTAGTTCCACTCATATTGTTCCTGTGTGTAGCTTGATAAGTGAAGAGGCATTTCCCATTCTATCTGTTCTTCTTTGGATTTGTGGGTATTATACAGAAAAAGTAATGCTTTCTTGGGAGGGTTATTTTAGATTCTAATACTTTACTGAAAATTAACCCATTTGTATTAAATTTTAGTTGACTCTTTAGTTTCTCTAAGTAAACTATTGTATCATCTGCAAAATGTAGCTATTTTGTTTCCTTTTTGCTTAGGTTTATTCCAATAACTGTTTTCTTGTCTTATTTTTATATAGGTAGCACTTCTAGAACTTTACCAAACAACATTGGTGGCAGTGGACACCCTGCTTTATCTTTGATTTTATTAGAAAGGTCCATAGTTTCTCTCCATTGCAGATAATGCTAGTGATTGGTTTTTAATAGGTAATATTTATCAAAGAGGCAGCTTAGCATTTCCCAGTGGAACAGAAAGCTGCCTTATAGGTCTGGATTTAAATACTGACTCTACCACATACTGGATTTGCGATTCTAGTCAAGTCACTTAATTTCTTAGTGTTTTAGGCAACTCTCTAAGACTATAAATTGCAGAGAAGGTGTCAGCTTGAAGTGGTAGAGGAAATTTCTCACCTGGGACATTACAATAACAATGAGTTTATAATTTCAGTTCTTATCCTTATTTGTTATTTACCATGCTGAAGAATAGTCTATTTCTATACTTGTGACAAAAAAGGATATCAAAAGTTTTTTTCTACATCTACTGAAAGAATTATGATTTTTAATGTTTTGTTATTAATACAGAATATTATTTTTATGGTTTTCCTATTATTAATTAGCCCTCTTTCTACCCCAACTCCCAGTCATTCCTAGAATATACAATCTGATCATGTAACATTTAGAAACATCTTGCTGTATTTAGTATTTTTGCATCCATAGTCATTAGGAGGTTTTGGACAACAGTTTCTTTCTCTAATGTTAGCTATTGATTCAATAAACGTTTATTAAGCCCCTACTTAATATATCAGGCACTGTGCTAAGCACCAGGGATAAAAAAATGAGCAAGAGATAGTCCCTGCCCTCAAGGAGTCTACAATCCAATGGGATGGGGAAGACGATGTGTAAAAATATATATACAAAGCTACATACAGGATAAATAGGAAATAATTAGCAGAGGGGAGACACTGGAATTAGGAGTGGTTGAGAAGCCTTCCTGTAGAAAGTAGGATTTGAGTTGGGACTTTAAAGAAGCCAGGGAAATCAGCAGTCAGAGTGGAGGAGGTAGAACATTCCAGGCCTGAGGGACAGTCAGAGACAAAGCCCAGAGTTAAGAGATAGAATGTCTTATTTTGTGGAACAGAGAGGAGGCCACTGTCACTAGACTACATTTTTACCGTTGTTGTTATAATGAGGCATTGTTAGTTAATGGTCAGATGGCTAGCCTTGTTCAGGAAGACTGAGTTTAAGATCTACTATTGGTACAGACTTGCTGTGTGACCACGAACAAGCCACTTAATCTTTCAGCGATATAGACAGCTCTCTAAAACATATCTTACTGAGGCATTTCTGATCTCATAGAGCTCACAATAATGAAGTTAGAGGTTCATATGCCTCCCCCCAACGTTATAATTATTCTGGAGAATTTTCCCGGCAGAATGGGTGGGTGAGAACAATTTGTTTCAATGGTCATGAGGGCAGCACTGTGGGGTACTTAGAGCTTTGTCAGACAACACCAAAGACACCAACATCATCCACTGCAACCCAGGCCATCACCAATCGTCTTGACTTCTGTCCCCATATTGGACTTCAATGACTCTGGAAGAGAGAGTGAGAGTGCAACTCTTGTGCAAGTCATCCTCACTTAAATCCGATTCATGAGCAAGTCAAGACATCACCCATCACATCATGATGTCATTGGTCCTCTTCAAAACAAACAATGAATAACAATTATTCTGATTATGATCTCTTAGATATCTCATTGTCAGAAATCTAGAGAGACAGTCAAGGCTTTCCATTCCCCATCTTCCCTCTCTATGCCATATTTGCTATAAAGACTGATGACAACTGATCCAACCATTCTGGAGAGCAATTTGGAACTATGCCCAAAGGGCTACAAACATATGCATTCCCTTTGACCCAGCAATACTGCTTTTAGGATACCATCCTAAAAAATCATAAAAATGGGAAAGGGTCCCACATGTACAAAAATATTTACAGCAGCTCTTTTTGTGGTAGCCAAGAACTGGGAATTGAGGGGATGCTCATCAATTGGGGAATGACTGAACATGTTGTAGTATATGAATGTAATGAAATACTACTGTGCTACAAGGAATGAGGAGCAGGTAGACTTTAGAAAAATCTGGATTTATATGAACTGATGCTGAGTGAAGTGAGCAGAACCAGGAGAACACTGTATACAGTAACAACCACATTGTGTGATGACTGAATTTGATAGACTTGGGCCTTCTCAGCAATGCAAGGACCTAAAACAACTCCAAAGAACTCATAATGGAAAATGCCATCCACATCTAGAGAAAGAACTATGGAGTTGGAATGCAGAGTAAAGCAGAGTATTTTCTTTTGGCTTTTTTTTTTTCTGTCCCATAGTTTCTCTCACTTGTTCTAATTCTTCTATACAACATGATTAATGTGAAAATATACTTAATAGGAGGAATGTATATGTAGAGCCTATATCAGATTGCATGCTGTCTTGAGAAGGGAGGGAGCAGGAGAAAATTTAAAGCTTATGGAAGTGAATGTTGAAAACTAAAAATAAATAAATAAACTTAATTTAAAAAAGACTGATGACAACAAATCAGATGCATGCTATCAGAATCTTCCTGATAATCTTGTAGGCAGGCATGACAGAAACAACTGATCAGAACTCACTTCACTTATCAAAACCACATACTTCATGAACTCTGCCTTAAACTTTTGCTGCTTTCCAGATCACTTTCCAGAGAACTGCCACTACAATGCTTTCTGAATCAAACCTACTTATGTTCTCACTCTGTATCCTACTTGTAAACTTCTCGAGTCAGATTTATGGCATAAAGTTTAAAAAAGAAAAGGTAACCTTTATTCAAATTCACTTCGAATTTCTTACTTATTGATCAAAGTTTATACAGCTTACTGTCTACCATGGAAAATTAGCATAAGAAAATTTGAACAGCTATATTAAATACCTCTATAGTCATCATGTTCAAACTTTTAGTTTCCTTCTGTCACTATAAAATACTCCTGATTAGAAATGAAAATGTAGATGAACCATAAGGCAGGGTTGAGCAGCACAGGGTTGATCAGAAGAATTTGATTAACTTGATGAAGGTATAGGGAAGGCATCTCCCTATGGAGGTTATGGATATACCAATTAAAACCTTCACTAAAAGACTGAGGACATCTGTACCCAAGGGCTTGCTAACCTTTCCCCATCTCATTGAGGATGAATGATTGCCTCTTATTGTGAACCAAAGTCATGCCTTTTTACTGGAGAGATTTGGGGAGAAAGAATAGTTAGACAGAAGATTTAGACAAAGAGGTCAAAGAGAGAGAGAACTATGCAAAGGTAAGAGTAGAGCTGAACCCTGGGGTGTGAATCTTTATGACATTCCTGGTGGAGCCATTAAGGGTAGCCATAGGTAGGAGAACTGAGACAGAGACATATTGCAATTGCATATATTCTTGCCCTGAGAGGTGGCCAAAAGAAGCTGGGTTAGATCGACTCAACTACATGACTCCAGAAGAACATGAAGCCACATTACCTAGTCTCTTAGATATAGAAGAGGGCTCCTGAATCCCAGTTTTCTAGAGAGAAAAGGTGGGAAGGGTTAGATATGTCTTACAATCACTATCCTCTTGGAAAGAAGATCTTAAGACTCAGATTTCTGGAAAGAAATCCCTGGATAGCACCATCCTTTTAAAAGATTTAAGCATGTGGCTTCAGAACTGGAGGAGAACCAAGGAACAAGGCCATCTTGCTTACTGTTACTACTATGAATAATTTAGACTATACAGGTCTCTTGGGTATGAGGTTGCCTCTCTAGTAACCCCAAATTCATCCTCATTTGAAGGGCAGTTCAAACCTTGAGGGTAGTACTGTAAGAAAAGACCTATGTAGGTAGTGATGATCAGTCAAAAAAGAGTCAGCCACAATGAAAATGAGTCACAATGAAAATGAGTGAACCTCAACAAAACAAAACAAAAATATCTAGGAAGTGTTTTTTAATGCTACACAAACATCCTATTCCCCAGTCTTAGTCTATACTCCTAATGACCAGTAATAAATGTGTTAGAGAGAATGGATGAGAAAGTACAGATAGAAGTAGTCTATTCTCACTACTAGAGAAACAACTAAAACTTCATTTACTATTCATGACGATGGTGGTTAGAAATCATCTTTATGCACATACCTATTGCATTTCATATATATAAATTTCTCTCTGGTGTGCATGGATATTTATTTAGAAATGAAAGCATTTCCTCTGACTCTCCTGGCTTAAGTATTTATAACTATGTAATATTTAATAACTGAATAATTCACAGTAACATAAATAAAAGGGAACTCTACTCCTATGAAGAAATAGATGCATCATACTAGGTTCACAGTTTCCAGAACACAAAAGTTTTCATGGACAGCAAATTCACAAGAGCCTATAAATGGGACAGGGCAACCTCCAAACCAAATGTGATCTTAGGTGGTCTCATTACACCTAATGAGGGTGGCATTAGGGGGTGCAGTCCCATTGTACTCTGCCTGTGTTAAACCATATCCAAAGGATTTTGTTTAGGTGTGGTTACCACATCTTAGGATGGACATTTGATAAGCTGGAATGTATGCAACTGAGAATAGGTAGAGGGAACTGGGAATGCTCTCTACTATGTGGTAAGCAGATAGAAAAGTAGAACTGCATGTTAACAAGACCTGTGACCTCAATTACCTTACAATTTTATCGAGAGAGATAAAGATTAGACATATGAAATTACTGGAGAACAGTTTAAGATAATATTAATTGTATTAAATTGAACTAGTACATTATTCCTTCTCCTAGATGGGCTGTACAGACCAGGGAAAATATAATCATGCATTTCCTTCTACTGGGAATGCCCAGGCCCAAAAGGAAAAATGACTTGCACAGCTAGTCTTACCTCTGTCTTAGGATCTGTTTATTGTCTTCAATCGTAACACTATCAGCATGATCCTGCTTGAAGATTTCAAAAGCCTCCTGGCGTCCCAGTGACATCTCTTCTTTCTTTCCTGTTTGGGGAAACATTAAGATCTCTTTAGCTTCAGGAAGAGGATCATACTTATTGGTAATTCGGGTCAAACCCTGAAGCAGCCCCTGGTTCTGAGACATCTGTGGTCATAAGGCTCCAGACCTAATTGGGGTTCCTGAAACCTTCTAGTCAAACACAGGCCTAGGTGAAGAAGTCACTTTCACAGACATAGTGTATAGTGAAGATGGATTTGGAGAATGAAGGCTGTTCAGTTTCTATTGTTGTATCCCCAGCATTTAGTCCAGTGCCTTGCACTATAAAGGCTTCTTGATTGATCTTCTCTACCCACTAGATTTTTATTTGTTCTTGAGTTTGTCAGGTTTGGGGAAGAATATCTAGCAATATGACCATAACAAAAACCAAAATTTTGAACATTAGACAGCAGGAAATATCTAAAAACCATGTTTTATTTTCAATTTAGTGCCATGTTTTGCTTCATTCCCCCACCCCATTTTTTTTCATGACCTAATCCTAGTTTCTTACTATTTTATCTATACATTTCCAGGTAAATGGTAGGAAAATAAATGGTCATTAATATTGAAGTCTGAGTGGAAGACTAAATAACTAAAATTTCTTAAATACTATTATAAGCTAGGCACTGTGTTAAGTGCTTAGGATACAAATACAAAAAAAAGAAAAAGAAAAAAGAAAACCAATCCCAACCTTTGAGTTCACAGTATAATGGGGGAAGACAATGCATAAAAAGAAGCTGACAAGGAGGAAGGGCACCCTGTGAAGATTCATGATAGGGTAGGGTCCAAAGGAGTGTAGCTGGGCAGGAAGTGAAGAGATGGCTGGCCTGGGAACACCCTTTAAATGGAGGCTTTGAGAGGAGTTCTTTGCTTTTCCATCCTTCAATCCTCTAGTCAGAGGGGAAACAGCAGCAGTTACTACTGAGAATTACTCTTTGCTGTTTCCCTCCCAGCTTGATGTAGATATTTTTCTTTGCCTCATTAAAGGGGGGCCATGCCCTGGCTATTTCTTAAATAGGTCTATTAGATGAATAGGTGTTTCTTCACCCTAAGTGAGTATCTGAATAGACCTTGGCCTAAAAGGTCAAAGTCTCCCATTGCATCTTGGGCCATCTCCAGTCATCCTGATGAATATCTGGTCACTGGATTCAGATGACTCTGGAGGAGAAGTGAGGCTGGTGACCTGCAAAGCCCTCCCTCACTCAAAACAAAATCAAGTGCAAGTCATGTCATCATTTCTCTGATGGCATGATCTTCTTTGGCAATGAAGGACGAACACAACAACAGTCAAAGGGGAACTGAAGATATTGAAGGAATTGATGAATTGTTGAGTAGCAACGTTGATGCAAATCTCACAGGATGATGAGTTTCCTGATGATAAGCCTTCTCTGGGCATGTAGGGTCAAGTCCAAAGGCATGCAGCTGGGTGGTGAGGGAAATATTTCTCTCATATGTAATAACTAGTTATTGAATTAGGACCAATGTTTTTCTGCTTTTCTACTTACACATTCAGCAATCAACTAGTGTGAGAACTTAGCCAGGACAAGATCTGGTCAAAGACAGTAAAGAAATTCTAAGTTTAAGCAAGTGGGTAGATTCCAGTTCATTGTACTTACTCAGATAGGTCTGGGTAAATGTAGATTCTCCTTTTTGTCAGACAGGTGATTTGGGTGCTCAGTATCACATACTCCAAGACTATCATTGGAATAAACCTACCTCTCATTATAATATTAGTTTTCTCATTAATTGTTAACCAATCAGAGTTGATCGCCACCCTCAGGAACAACCACTCTTCCAAGGGAATATGAACTGTGAGCCCACTGCCATGAGTCATCTTTGGTCAAAGAGACATGGCCAAAGGACCACTCCTTTTATAAAATTCTGGCATTATTAACAAAATGATCAATTACTCAGAAACTGTCTCTCTCAAACTTTTTAAGTGTCATGGTGGGAAATGAGACTGAGTTTAGCCCTTTCTTGAGGAATAAGGCATACAAGAGACCTAAGTCTCTAACTGTAGTATTTAGAAGCAAGGGCTTCAGACCAATATAGAGTTAAGGAAATTCTGACAATTGTGTGAAATATTTAAATTTGCGTGTCCTCATCAGTCCTCATCAATATGTACTTGGACTATTGAAATAGCCATCTGGTTGGTGTCTCTGCCACAAGTCTCTGCCCACTCTCATCCATCCTTTAGTCAGCTGTCAAAAGGACCTTCCCAAAGCCCAGTTCTGACCAAGTCATTACTTAATAGATTCCAGTGATTTTCACCTCCAAGACCAAGCATAAGATTTGGTATTCAAAGTCCTTCATAACCATATTCCCCTCCCTTTTCCACTCTTGTGATTCAGGAACACAAGCCTCCTTTCTCTTTCTCACAGAAGATACTCCACTGCTGGCCATTTTCACCAGTTGTCCCCAGTGTCCGGAATTCTTTCTGTCCTCATTTCCCTGGTTTCCTTCAAGTATAGGCTATAATTCCACTTTCTATAAGAAGTCTTTCTAATTTTCCTTAATGCTGAGGCCTTCTCTCTATTGATTATCTCCAATTTATCCTATATAAATATACATATATATATATGTATATATATATATGTATGTGTGTGTGTGTATGTATGTATGTATGTGTGTTTGTGTATATATATATATATATATATATATATATATATGAATAGTTTATTTGTAAAAAAGTTGTTCATATACTATCTGCCCTATCAGACTATGAGCTCTTTGAGAGAATGGATTATCTTTTGCCTTTCCTTGAATCCCTAGCTTTTAGTAAAGTGCATGGCAAATAGTAGGCACTTAATAAATATTTATTGGCTGACTTAATTCCTGAGGATGTTTCTGCGGCATTGCCTTTAGTACTATCTATATCCTCTTTCATGGAGAAAGCCAGCCCTGGTGTGGCAGGTTAAAGACTGTGTCTAGAGTTGTTATTCCACAGTAGATCTTATCCTGAGATTATCTGTGGGAGGGGGCATCAAGCGCCAACTCTAATTGGTGATATTCTGAGACTCCACCAAGCAGCTTTCAAACAGAACAAAATTTGTTTTGCCCTTCTCCTGGAAAAAAAAAGACATTCCCTCACATCATGTCTGCCTCTGGGTAAGATGGCTGAATGCTCCCAGCTGACAACAATTTAATGGTTATCATTGATAAAAATAGCACCAGGAAGAATGTCTGAATGGTGAAACACAAAGACACTCCACCCTCTTCCAATGAGAAGCAAACAGACAATGGTTAGTATAGTCTCCACATATGTACCACATACCCAAGGAGGGGGTGAACATGAAGAAAGGTTTTTGTAAGGATTGGAATAGGCCACCACAGAAAAACACTGGATAGCTTGTGTTTAGGGGTACCTAATTCACTGACCACTTTAGACCTGACTCTACATAGCTCATCAGATTGACTCTACTACCCATCACCATGCCCCCTCCCAAGAAATAGGAGACTAATTTTTTTTTTCCAGTGTGTATCTAACCCAGTGAAACAGTGTACATTTGAGAGAATAACTCCCTCCACAATAGGAGGTGGAAGGAAAAGCTTACTCTGGGAATGCCTTGGGATAGAGAAGAGGTTCTATTAAATCAGGTTGGAGCCTAGGTGAGGGGCCACCAAATCGCATCCCACAGTCACAGAGGAGATGACAATGTGAAGAAGGCTGCGCAGATGTTTCCTTACTAGAGTCCTCCTGCAGTATGGGATTGGCATCCTTTATTAATTAATTGAACTTAGGTGTGTGTCTTGAAGTGTCTTGTGTGGGCACTTGACCTTGGAAAGGTACTTCTAAGACTCCTAAATGCATATGCTACTGAATCAACTGAAAAAATAAGCAACAAATGATAAGCACGATATGATGTGGTATTCTTCTCTGGACTTCTTAGTCAATTCTGTGACTCAAAAGAAGTGATCTGTTGTAGAGTATCATTTGCAAAAGTCTATTTCCTTCTTCCTACCTTTGTGGAGGTTACATAAAAGCTGTGTAGAAAAGGGAATGTAGGTATATGAGTTGGTGGCTATTGATACCATCTTGATCCTCCATTTTGGAAACATTAATGCCCAGGATTTTTTCTCAGTCATTTTGGTATTTTTGCCTTTTCCAGATAGCATGAAAATCAACCTTCCATCTCCAGATCTGGTCCAGCTGCTTTGTCTTCATTTAATGTTATTTCTATTGCTTCATGGAACATAATTGGAACTGTGAGTTAAGAGCTTGAATGTGGCAACATTTTCTCACATGCCGCTAGTTTGTGTTTTGTCAGCTGTGAGTAGTGCTAGACCAGTGGTCCTTACATTAGCTGATTACTGGGAAGGTTGGGGAAAGGAACTGGGTTTGTCTTTAGCCCTCTTCTCTTCTGGTTCCACAGTCCTTCCTTGGCAATTACATGAATGTTTAGAACTTCAGCTCTTGCAGTCATACATGGGAAACCTCTCGCTGGATATACTGTTAAACTAAAACTGAATAGGTTCAAAAAACTTTCCTCTCCAAACTGCCCCTCTTCCTGATTTCTTTTCTTCTGTCAGTGGAACCACCAGTAACATTCACCTATGATCAAAAGGTTAATACCAGTTTGTTCCCTCCTTCTATCTTAATTTCCACATCCAATCCTATGACACCCTATCTTTCACATCTGTGTCCTTTTTTTTATCCTTTCTGCCATGGCCTCTACTGAGACCTTCATTACCTCCTGTCTGGACCAGCCTCTAACTAGATTCCTCACCTCTCAACCTCCTCCAATTTATTGTACACATGAATTCTGTCTCTATCTAATCATGATGCATCCTTTAATCAGAGCCCTTGAATGCTTACAGATCACCAGATAAAGGCAAAATTATGAGAATTCAAGTCCCAGTACCATCTGGGGTTACCCCCACCTTTCTAACTTTATCTGGAATGAAAAAAAAACTATTATGTCAAGAGCTTGCTACGTGCCAGGCAATGCACTGCGTGCTGGGCTAAAAAGGGTGACAATTTCTGTCTTCAAAGAACTTGTATTTTCATAGGGGGAAGGACAACACACACAGAGGAGTGTATATCAGGGAAAGGCATTTTGGCTTGGAGTCATGGGGGAGCAGTGAGTAAATCCACAGGACAATCAAAGGTAGCCCCATGGATTTGATTACCGAGTGGAGAGCAAAACGGGGAGAGCCATGGATGAGGGCAGAGCAGATGGCAAGAATGAATGAAAAAGCATTTATTTATTAGGTGCCTATTATGTGGCAAAACACTGTGCAAGGCAGTATGGAAGAACAATAAGAGTCCCTGTTTTTAAGGAGTTCACATTTTAATGGGGGAGATAACACACACTGGAGGTTTCGACCGCATGTCAAATGGACATGGTCCAGTGATCCTAGGATACAGCAATAAAGCAGATGGTAATGTATCTTCTTCAGCATTATTTCCATGAGTTAAATACTATCCCATTTTTGATGTGGAACTAGGTGATGGTATCAAGAACTTTGGGAGTGAGGACATTCTTGTCTGGACCTTCAGTAGTTGAGGCTGCCTAGGAGATCAGAGGCAGTGACTCTTCCACAAAGGGACAATGGCTGCTGAAACAGGCTGGAAACATGAGCAGTGGCAAGGGTGGAGGTGTCTGACTGTTCCTGGGGCTCTTGGGCTTACCTGCCTGATGTTGACAGTTGATCAACAGTTAGTGGTGATGGCAAGGACAGTAGGCCATCCTTCAAAGGGGTCTGTGCTTTGGAGGATGAATGTGAGTCTAGGGATGTGGTATGAGGGTTAGAGGGAAGGTGTTGGTCAGGGAAGTGGTAATGATTCAACTGTCCTCCCCATGAGGCCTCCTTGGTGCTCTTGGTTGGCTAAGCTGCCTGATCCAGGAGTAGCAGCTGCGTGACAGTTGGTGTTGGTCTAATGGCATGTAGCTGTCAGGGGCGACAATGGCAGTAGAGCCAGTGGCCTGGGGAGTGCTCCTATTCCTAAGGCTCTTAGCCTTACCTTCTCATCAGTGGAAAATGTTTGGCATTTGGATAGCAGGCCTCTTTTTCACAGGGGTTCCTTTCCTGGATGACAGCAGCTGGAGGTCATAGCTAGAAGCAGACCTGATGATCCAAGGGATGCACTGATATTCTCAGGGACCTTGGGGTTACATGCCTATTGTTGACAGTGGTTGGAAGCAGAAGGTTGGTGGCAGGAGAGAAGATACCGTTTCCATAAAGGTTGACTCCATGAATAATGGTTGAGGTGGCAGCCTAGAAACAGAGCTATTGGTCTGAATGAAGTAGCTATTTCTGCGGGCTCTTGGGCATAATATCCTGAGCTATTTCCACTAACAGAAAAAGCCTAATGGTGGATGGCTAGATAAGATGTGAAACATGGGATAGTGGTTTGGGGCCAGCTAGATATAGTGGGAGAGATAGTTTTGCACTGATTTCATCATAGTATTGCTCAGTCATGGAGTAAAGATTACAAGCTTGAACAGATTAATTTCCTGGGGGCACAGATATTGAAGGCATGGTGTGGGGTGTGCTGGTCCAGGTAAGGACTCTATGCTCCAGGTAAATGTAACTACTTAGGCAAGATCTATATTGTGGAGAAAAGGAAGGGATTTACCTGAACTTTAAATAACACATCAAAATGGATTCTGAAGCAGACTCCACAAAAGGATGGGTAAAGCAATTTTCCAGCACAAGACAACCTAAAAGGTTGAGAGTGGAGCACAATCTAGAGCAGGCCACACCCAGGTAAGAAAGAAGCAGGCCCCATCTCAGCAAGCCAGCAACTGGCCCTGGGGGCAACTGAATTGGCAGCAGTGGCTTCTAGAAATCTCAATCCACAGATGGGAAGGGGATCAGATAATTGATTAGAAAGTGATTACAAGGGTCCTGTTTCTGGCACTGGGTCCCAGACTCTGCAGCTGTAGGGTACAGTCCTGGGTCATAGTCCCAGCATGAGGAGGAGCACCAGCCCTCCAAAACTCACAGCTTCAGAGGAGCAAGGAACCCTGGTCACAGTTCCAGGATAGTAAAGAGTGCTGTGGTTGCTCACAGATCAGAAGAGTAGTAAACACATCTCTCCTTAGCTCATACCACTTTGAAATAACTGAAAATTTACAGACCTCCAGAACTAACTCTAAAAACAGCTGCACAAAACCTCTGAAGCTTGGGACCATGTCTTTTCCACTCCAGCAACAGAGCTGAATTTTAATATAAAGTTAAAAGTGAAGAAATAAGCTGGAAAAATGAGCAGACAACAACAAAACGTGACCATAAAAAATTATTATGATGACAGGGAAGATCAAAACACAAACTCAAGAGAAACAACAAACTCAAAATTGCTATATCCAAAGTCTCAAAGAAAAATGTAAGTTGGCCTCAGGCCAAAGAGAAGAATTATTAGAATAGATCAAAAAGGATTTTAAAAATCAAATAAGAGAGGTGGAGGAAGAACTGGGGGAAAAATGAGAGTGATGCAAAAAAATCAGTAAAAAAGGTTAATAGCTTGGTAAAGGCACCAAAAGTACAGAAAATAATACACTTACAAAACAAGAATGAGCCAAATGGTTTAAAAAATGGTGCAAAAATTCACTAAATCCTTTTTCTTAAAAAGGAGAATTGGCCAAGTGAAAGAAAATAGATCCTTAAAAATTAGAATTGAACAAGGGAAAATTAATAACTCCATGAGACATCAAGAAACAATAAAACAAAATGAAAATAATGAAAAATAGAAGGAAGTGTGAAATATCTCATTGGAAAAACAACAGACCTGGAAAATAAATCAAGATGATTTAAGAATTATGATAAAAAGATAAAAAAGAGTCTAGATATCATCTAAGAAATTATCAAAGAAAACTGCCTTGATGTTTTAGAATCAGAGAGTAAAATAGAAAGAATCTACTGATCATCTCCTGAAAGAGATCTCAAAATAAAAATCTCCCAGAAATATTATAACCAAATTCCAGAGTTCCCAACATCAAAGAGAAAATACTGCAAGGAGAAAAAAAAGTAACAATTCAAATATCATAAACCCATAGTCAGGATAACACAAGATTTAGCAGCTTCTACTTTAGAGGATCACAGGACTTGGAATATGATATTCTGGAGGGCAAAGCAGCTAGGATTACAACCAAAAATCACTACCCAGCAAAACTGAGCATAAACTTTCAAGGGAAAAATTGGAATTCAGTGAAATAGAGGACCCTTTTAAGCATTCCTGATGAAAAGATCAGAGCTGAATAGAAAATCTGACTTTCAGATATAAAATTTAAAAGAAGCATGAAAGGTAAACATGAAAGAAATCATCAGGGATTCAATAAGACCAAACTGTCGATATTCCTACATGGGAAGAAGATTGTAATTCTTAAGAACTTTTAAAAAATTTTTTTGCTAGGGCAGTTACAAAGAGTATACCATGAGAGTAGGGGTGTGAGTAGAATATAATGGGATGATACCTTAAAAAATAAAATTAAAGGGGAAGAAAGAGGAATGCACTGGGAAAGGGGGAAAGGGAGTGGTAAAATGTGGCAAATTAACTCAGAAAAAAAGGAGTGAAAGGGTTTTTACAGAGGAGGGGGAAATTTGTGGTTGTGGAGGACAACATTTGAACCTTACTCTCACTGGAATTAGTTCAAAGAGAGAATAACATATATATGCACTTGGATATAGAAATCTATCTTACCATATAGGAAAGTAGAAGAGAAAGGGAGTAAAGGAAAGGGAGGTGAGCTGATCAAAGGGAGAGTGGATTGGAAGAGGAGGAAGTCCAAAGCAAAACACTTTTGAGAATGGACAGGGTGAAAGGAGAAAGAGGGAGAGTAAATAAATGGGGAAAATAGGATGGAGGGAAATACATAGTAGTCATAACTGCAAAGAATTGTTTACAGTAAATTTCTCTGATAATGGCTTTATTTCTCAAATATATAGAGAACTGAATCAAGTTATTCCCCAATTGATAAATGATCAAAGGATACATATAGGCAGTTTTCAGATTAAGTAATCAAAGCTACCTGTAGTTATATGAAAAAATGCTCTAAATGAGGGCTTCTTAAACGTTTTGTCACTCATGATCCCTTTTTGAGTTTGGGCAGCATTTGTTGGCATTGCATCGCCTGAGGGCTTGCTTTCAAGGATGCCATGAAGTTGCACATGCAACATGGGCAAGCACTGCCAGAAATACCTCAGATTCATTATGCGTTTGATTTTTAAATTAATTTTTGGTTGTGTGTTCAGAAACCTTTTACTGCTGCCATATGGGTCATGACCTACAGTTTAAAGACCTTGCTTCACTACTAATTAGAGAAATGCAAATTAAAACAATTCTGAGTTACCACCTATCAGATTAGCTAATACATCAGAAAAGGAAAATGACAAATCTTGGAGGGAAAGTGTGAAAATTGGCACACTAATGCACTGTTGGTGGAGTTGTGAATTGATTCAACCATTCTGAAGAGTAATTTGGATCTATGCCCAAAATGCAATAAACTCCTGTCTCAGCAGTACTACTACTGCTAGGTCTGCACTCCAAAGAAATTTTACAAAAAGGGGTGGGGGGGTGGGAGAGGGACATATATACATATACATATATATATATATATATATATATATATATATATATATATATATATATTTTTTTTAAACAGCTCTTTTTGTGATGGCAAAGAACTGGAATTGCCCATCAAAGTGGGGAATGGCTGAACAAGTATGCTATATAATTGTGATGATATGCTATTATGCTAAATGAAATGACAGCAAGATGCTCTCAAAAAAACCTGAAAAGACTTACATGAACTGACACAAAGTGAAGTGAGCAGAACCAGGAGAACATTGTATACTGGAACAGCAATATGGTGTGGTGATCAACTGTGAATGACTTAGCTCTTCTCAGCAATTCAATGATCTAAGACAATTCCAAAGGACTTAGGATGAAAAATACTATCCACTTCCAGTGAAAAAACTGATAAGAGTCTGAATGCAGATTGAAGCATACTTTAAACTCAAACTTTCTTCTTTTTTCTTTGGTCTGTGTTTTCTTTTACAACATGGCTAATATGGAAATATGTTCTGCATGACTGCACATGTATAACTTGCATCAAATTGCTTGGAGGAAGAAATGGAGAGAAGGAAGGAGAAAATTTTAAACTCAAAATTTTTAAAAATAAATATTAAAATTGTTTTTGTACATAATTGGGAAAAATTAAAAAAACAACTACTCACTGTTTCTTTCCCTTCCCCAACCCTTAATATGTCCTCTGTAATCCTGCCTCCATACTTTTGCTTATGCTCTCATTTTCTGTGCCTGGAATACCCTAGTATCCCCTGTACCACCCATCTCCCTTTGCTGAATTTCTATCAGTCATTCAAGACCTAAATCAAATGTCCTATCTTACCCATAAAACTTGATCCCCAGAGCTAGAAACGAACTTTTACTTTATCACAAAGCACTATGTTGTACTATACTTAATCCCAGACAGATTACATCAAGGGTATTATATTCAGTCCCAGGCTCCAAATATTAGGAAGGACAATTAAGAAACTGGGATGTGGTGAGAGGAAGGTGACCAGCATTATTCATCAAGCATTTACTTAGTACCTACTATATGCCAGCTTCTCCCTCTACTTCAGAGTCCAGTAGATCTGTATGTGTGCATGTGCATGTATGCATATTATATATGTGTATACATGTGTGTACACATGCTCACATGTTTCTTACAGGCTGAGAGGCCAGAGGATTAGCTGGAGGTTGAGACTGACTATCCTTGTAGGAGGTGCTTGATGACTTCACCACATCAGGTTTTTTTTTTTTTTGTTTTTTTTTTTTACCAAGACAGTGCAGACACTATGCAGGGCATTAGAAGACATCAGGTAAGAACTTTCCAAGAACTATTGACAGAAGGCAGCATACTTGGGAATGTGGTCAACAGGGAATGTGGTCAAAAAAAATCAGCGTTATTAGATGAGATTAGGAGAAGGCTATTTTCTTGTTATCATTCTTCTAAGTTCACATCTATCACCCCTGCCCCCTGCTTCCCACCTCTTGCTCTGAAAACAGTAATTCCAACAATACTCTCATTGATTATGAAAGACCATATCAATTAACTGCTCTCCCACTCCACTCAGTATACCCGTGACTGCCTGCACCAGAATATCTCCTGTGACAATGGAAGCTCCCTGAGGACAAGGAGTATTTCTCTCTTCATTTTGTATGTCCAATGCTTAGTTCAGTGTGTGATAAAGAGACCACTTAATAAATGGTTTTTTTTACATTCATTTTATTCACACACTGTGTGAATCTAATTGATTTTAAAGCTGAATTTGAGAATCACAGAATTGTTAAAGACCTCTCAGGCAATCTAGCTTGACCTACACTTGGGCAAGAATTGTCTCTTACAGGTACCTGACCGGTGATTATCTAGCTTTTGTTTGAAGACCTACATGGAAGGGGAGTCTTACCCAGTAACTGCTAAGCTCCCATTCACTTTTGTATATCTATAATTATTAGAAAGTATTATCTTACATACACAAAAGAAATCTTGTTTTCAAGAG
>CM053770.1:319823779-319886349 GCA_028658325.1 Potorous gilbertii
ATAAAACACTCTGTCTATTATCACCACTCGTTTTCATTGTAAATTTCCAATGCCTGAAATGCACTCCTTTTTCATCTCCACCTTGCAGAATCCCTGTCTTCCTTCAAGATATAGCTCAGGTTCTATCTTCAAAATGAAACTTTTCCAGGTCTGCTCAATTTCTATCATTTAACTAATTTGTATTTTTTGTATTCTTTTTATATCTATTCTGTATATACTTTAACATATACTTATTGTTTACCCTATTAGAGTGTAAACTCCTTGAGAGCAGGTACTGCTTCATTCTTTGTATTTATATTTCCAGTACTTAGCATAGTGCCTGGCATAGAAAAGTCTCTGATGACTGATTTAGGACATAAAATCATTAATCAATACAATTTACCCAAATTTATGTTAAAGATTGTCTCAAGAAGAGGCAGTTTGGGGTACGAGGAAAGGTAAAAAAAATTAGAATAATATTTTTACAAAAGCAATTTAGAAAACTCTCTCATATGAGAGAAAACTCTCAGATGAAAGAGTGTATGGAATTTGACTGAAGGCAAAGCAAGATCTCTGTAGTTCAGACCCTCAGAAGCAAATGCAAGAAACCAAGGGTTCTAAATCTGAGATCCAAGGATAGATTTCAGGGGCTCCATTATCTCTGGAAAAAAACACATCTGTATTTTAACATATTTTTCCTTTGTAATCCTTTGTGTTTTATTTTATGTATTTAATAGCATTATTCTGAGAAAGGGTCCATATACTTCAACAGATTTCCAAAGTGGTCTATGACACAAATAGGTTGAGAACCCTTGCTCTAGACAGTGAGACTAGAAGGAAGGAAGACACTTGTTAAGATCTCATCTTTCTCATTTCTTGGCCCTTGTATAGAAAAATCACAAACAATGAGAATTATCCAATGCAAGCTAAAAATCTCCAGGAGATGTTTGATTATGATAGGATGTGCAAAACAAAATGAGAAGACAGCAGTACATCAAAGACAATGAAGGCCCAGGAATTTTCAAAGAAGGGTCGGGTAGCTGCCAAGGAGCATCTTTAAGATGCTTCCAAACATACGTTTCCCATCAACAGAGTTTCTCAGGAAAAATGGGGATGGGAACATCAGGGACCCCTCACGATAGCCAAATCTATTTAAAGAAAGGAAATAAATGTGGAAACAAACCCGTGTTGGTGGTCAATGAAGAACCAACCAGTCACCAACAACATTTTCCTTAGATGAGATAACTGCATTCCAGTATAGCCACACAAATAAACCGACTACATCAGTAATTAAAACATTATTTGCACAAACTATTTCAAATGTTCTTTAAAGCAGTCATTGATTTTACAAATGGAGGGGTAACTCAAAAGAGCTTGGTCTGGGTTTCTTCTCTTTCAGACAGCATCACGTAGACATTTGGGATTGAGGCCAAGGTGAGGTGAGTCCTGGCAGACACATGAAGAAGGGTTGGGGATGTAAGAGAGAGAGAAGAGCATTAAGTGAATCATGAATGACAAGAAAGGCACCTCAGCTACAGCAGGGGAGCAGGAGCAGGCCTAATTAACTAATAAATGTTTATTGGGTTCCTATTACATGTGAAACCCTGTAATAGGTTGCGATGTATTTGTTCCATAGCCAACAATGTAAAAACAACATTAAACACAAAACTGAACACTTTTCAAAGAGAGCTATAAAGTGTTTTCACCATACCTGGCCATACAGGGGAAAACTAAAGAAAACGACATCACAATCCCTATATCAGTGTACTGTCTTTCTTAGAGAAACCAAAAATATACATGTGAATTTACTTGAGAACAACTTCAAAGGATCTATTTTTTTGGTTTAATATTTTTAAAAATTATATTTATATATTTTTTTCATTCAGAAAACATCTGCCTTCTTTCTCTCCCTTCCATTCCAATTGAGAACTAAAGAATAAAAATACCACTGTTACAAATATGTATAGTCAAGCAAAACAAATTTTCTGCATTCTTCATGTCATACATATGTATGTGTATACACATACATATACATGCATGCGCAATATATAACACAGGTGTGTATATAATACATATAAATACGTATATGTGTATACATAAAAATAAGTATACATGTATGTATATGTGTGTGCATGTTTATGCATAAAATTTTATTCTACATTCTTCAGCTCTTTATTATGAAGTAGGTGCCATGTTTCATCATTAATCTTCTAGAGTCAGGTTCAGTCATTGTGTGGATAAGAATCCTTAATTCTGTCAAGGCTCTTTGTCTTTACCATACTGCTGGCATTGTATAAATTGCTCTCTTAGTTGTGTGCATTTAGCTCTACACTACTTTATACATGTCTTCTCAGGTTTCTCTGAAACAATCCCCACCATCATTTCTTACAGAACAATATTATTTTATCACATTTACTACTCTAACTTATTTAAACATTCCACACAGCTTCCCATTCTTTGCCACCTCAAAAAGATCTATAAATATTTTTGTACATCCTTATAGTTCACCTTGCTTAGGAATAATCCCTCCCTAAATTCACCTTCTCTATTTCCTCTTTCTTCCTTTTCCCCTTTCTCTTCCATTTTCCTGTTGAGTGAAATATAGTTCTATACTCAACTGTGCTTGTATGTATAGGTGTGTATTCTTCCCTCTAGATGGAGTGAAAGAGGAGCTTTCCATACTATTTCCTATTAGTTCTCCATCATGACTTCTCCCTCCTTCTCAAAAGATTATCATGAAATGAAATCTTTTCTTTTCCTTCCAATAATTTCTTCTCTGAATCATGATGAAAAGAAGATGGACAGTATGCCCACTGAATCCTTACCAACAAAGAGTGATTTATTCATGGCTTTAAACATTAAAATAAGATTTCAAATAAAAACCAAAAATTAAATAATCTTACAAAAATGAGCAGAACCTTGAAATGTCATCTAGTCTGTCCCCCTACCCTTATGTAGAAATAATATCTCACAGTTGGGTAGTACTTTATAATTTATAAAATCTTTTTATGTAGAGGTCTATTATGCATAATGATGCTCTGACTAATTTTACTTTTGAGTAATGCTAATATAATGTAACCAAGTCTTGGTTTATGGTTGGAAAATTCCACCACAGTGCTATTCAGCTGATGGTCTATTTCAGTTTAGTCCCTACAGGACTAATTCCCACCTTCCTCCCCAACTTTTCCTATGATAGGAGTCCATAAACTCTTTTGTATCATGGACATCTCTTTTGGCAGTTTGGCAATGTCTATAAACTATTTCTCAGAATAATTTTCCTATGTTTAAATGTTTTTAAAATGAAATATATAGAGATCACAAAGGAAACCAATTATACTGAAATATAGCTATCAAAATACTTTTAAAAAAGCAATTTCAATTTACAAACCTGTGCCCTCTAATATCCTCTCTTGTAATGTGCTTTTCTGAAAATAGTAATGGCTTTAGGTGAATGTCCAGTTGTTACCTCATCCTATTCTCACACCAGCTTTGTGATGTATACAAAGAAGTTACTCTTATCATTCCTATTTTACAGATGAGGAAATTACAGTAGTAAAAAGTGATAAAATATAAATTAAAACAATTCCAAGATTTTACCTCATAGCCATCAGAGTGGCAAAGATGATTTAAAAAAGGGACATGGAAAAATAGGCACATTGATGGATGGATGTGTGGATGGGTATAATCACAGAAAGAAATCTGGAATTATATACAAAATGTTATTGAACAGTGCATAACCTTTGATCTAGTTATACCACTGTAGGCCCATACTGAAGGGAGAACAAAGAAAAAATAAGTGGTTATATGTACAAAAATATGTGTAGCTCCTCTTTTAATGGTGGCAAAAAACCTGGAAACTAAGAGAAAGTCCAACAATTGAGGGATGACTGAATTGATTGTGGTGTATGAATATGACAGAGATTATTACACTGTAAGAAATTAGGAGACAAATAGTTTCAAAAAGGCAGATTTAAGTGATGCAGAATTAAGTGAATAGAATATAAATTTGTTGTTGTATGTTTGTCGTTTTCAAAGAAGACTGTGCCATCAGAGAAATGATGACATGACTTGCACTTGACTTTGTTTTGAGTGAGGGAGGGCTGTGCAAGGTCACCAGCCTCACTTTCTCCTCCTGAACCATCTGGATCCAGTGACCAGATATTCTTCAGAATATAAATTTATACCATACAACAATATTATAAAAACGAACAGTGTTGAAGGATTTTATAAACTGATGACTAACATGGGCAGAAAAATGAAAACAATTTCTACTATGACAATAATAATGTAATGAAAGTTATAAGAAATAGGATCAATACAATGACTACTTGGGATCCCAGAAGACCAATGAGGAAACCCTGCTATCGATTACAGAGATGTGATGTGCTGAGGATATGGAACAACACATCTATATTTTTTTGTGTATAGTCACTGGGGCAGTTGGTCTTGTTTGACTATGTATATGTTACATAAAAATTTGTTTTCTTTTCTTTTCATATTCACTGGTATAGGGATAAGGTAGAAGGGAGAGATAATAGATTTCTGTTCATTTTTTTAAAAATAGGGGTGTGAGTAAGAGGGTGTTGCCAATGTGAAATATTGCACTTTCAGATGAGGTCACTGTCTTATTAGTTTTACTTAAATACTCTACTTTTTTTTTTTACCAGAGATCTCACACAAAGTGGGAGCAATCTGTAAATATATGTAGTGTGAAAAACAAAACATAACGATAAAGTCAAAAGTGATGAAAAAAGAAAAGTGACTCACCTACTATCATGTAGCTAGGACCTCAATGAAAGCGCTGGAACTGAAACTCAAGGTCTATGATCTACTAGTTCCATTTTATTTTCATTACATAATATTTCTCTTTTTACAGGAGAGACAGGGATACTGAAAACCACTTCAGACAAAAAAGAAATTGTCCTGTTATAAAATTCATCTATTACGTATTTATTGAGCTCCTGTTGTATATGTAGTACGATATAAAATTATTGGAAGGTAGCATCCAAGAAAGTAACAAAATATTTAGTGGTTGGTATTTGGTTTCTAATTAAAGAGTTTTCCAATAAGTATTAAAATACTTATTTTTCAAATGAGAAAAATAATATGACATGCAATTAAAACAATTCCAACAAGCCCTATTTAAATAATCCATTGAAGCTAAAACATGGCAAATGGATGAGTAGATATAAAGGATAGATTTTTAACCATTTTCTGAAGAAGTTCAACTGACTTAAATCAATTAAGAAAATAAAAGGTCCCAAGAAGCCTAAAAACTGTCTCAGATAACTATTTGATGTCCTAGCCAAGTGGGGAGATGTGAGAGCCAAGGACAACACCAGTTTATAATATCAGCTCATTTGGAACATAGGGAGGGAGGATGGTGGGATATCATAAGCAGCATCACCTCATGAAACAGGAAGAAGCAGTGGAGAAAAAACCAATTTAAAGAAAGCTTGGTAGGAGACATAAGCACAAAAAGTCATCCTAGGGCATTTAAGACTAAAATGCAGAGAACAGCAAGTATACGAAAAAGTGGAAAAGATCTGTATAATTTTTTTTTTCACAAAAAACCCTTTTCACTATCAATGAAAGTGGGGCTAATCTATTTCAAGTCTAGTTTCATGCTCTTTGAATGAGTGGCATGAAGAAATATAAAAGGCACCAAAAAAAACAGATACAGGGAAAAAGGGTGAACTAGACCATGCACAATCAGAACAAGTCCATTCTGGAGGTGACACAATTTTGAAGCTATTAAAGGATGATGCTCAAGGTTTTTCAGGATTGGAAGATCCCAAAAGAAAGGGAAAATATTAGACTTTATTATCGCTAAAAAAATAACTGAAAGACTATCAATAATTAATGATCTCTACTTCTCCACTTATAAAATTGTAATGTAGGTTATTTAATGTACACATGAACCAAGAATGTCTCTGAAATAATAAAATGGAAATAGCCTTTTGCAAACAGTTTTCTTCAGCTGACCACATTTTAAACAAATTTATTGACTGAAAGATGTAGAGAATACAAACTACCATTGTATTGTTTATTGACTATTAAAAATTGATTTGGTAGAGGAAAACACCACTTTACAGGCTCTTCTCTATCAAAATGTCTCACATACATATAACAAAATTATACAAGATAACCTGGAAGCACAAGAACAGAGATGATTTTGTTCTATTACCCTTTGATTGTTAATATCAGGCATGGCATACCATAGGGAGAGATATGCAGGGGTGTCATGATAAATATTTTAAAATAGTCTCTCCAAAAAAAGTCTGAACAACACACTTTTAATTTTAATCTGATTATTAACATTTTTTCCATTATTTTCTTAATTCTAGACAATCAGCAAAACAATAAATCAAGCCTTGATCTGCAGCATTCTGATTTGTAAGGCATTAACAGCTCACACTAAAAATGTATGTCAGATGTTTCCTGCTAATATGAACACACACTGCATATATGTCCCCCAAAGATCTTTCCTATAGTCACAGAAGATATTCATCACAAAAACCAAAGCAAAGACAGATTCTCAATAGAAGTCTTCTAATTCCTCCTGTTTACAGATGCTGTTGTGCTGACTATCGATCCTAGATTGGTAAACCAATCTAGGCACTTAGGCACTAGGGCTTTAGGCACATAGGAAAAAAGAACCTAATTAGATGAAAAATGTCTACCTTACAAATTATAGTATACAGATGGGTGGCCACTAGAATTCAACCATCAGGACATACATGTTGGTCAGATACTACAAATGGACATTGAATTGGACCCAGAATTGAACAGGAGGAAGAAAGTAGGCTGCATTGACTTCAGAAAATAGCACTACTCTTTCAGTGACTCTATTATTCTCTGTAAAATACAAGGATCATCTTTTTACCACCAATATTATTCTGGTGGTATTGTGTATGACTGCAAGTCATAAGATACTATAGTCACTGAAGAGGTGAAGTTGTATGTCATCTAAAGGAAAATGGAGAGGTGAATGGTGGATGTGAACAGGCTGTACCACATTAAAATAAAGAATTACAGTGAAGTGGTGGTATAAAGTATGCCATTAGAGAAACTTAAATGGGAAAAAAAGAAGTAAAGGCAATGGATAACTGATATACAGCTCTTGTGCTCCATGAATATCAATACAATGTCAACAGAATGACAGAAAGGTCCTTAACATGTTGGGTGGACTCCGTGATGGATTTATGGGTAAAAGTGAATAAGAAATACATAGGTTGGGTATGCATGGAGAGGTTGCAATCTCCATCACTGGAAGGAGTACGCCTATCCACAGCATCACAGGTTCCACTGCAGCTTTGGAGGATTTTACATTTTGCTGTTGGTTGCATTAGAAAAATTTGGTCAGTAGAGGAATTCTGAGAAGATGGCAGAATGAGAGAACACAGTTTTCCCTCCACCTCTTCAAATTAATTAGTAATATGTCTCCAAATAGGTCAAATGCAACTAGAAGAAGAAAATTAAAGATCCTAATCACAAGGTAATTCTTATTTTAAAAAATAACTGAAGACCAGTTTACTAGTCCCTTGCCACTGGGGTTATAACTGATTGTTGCTCTTTCGTCTACCCAACCTCTATTCTAAAGTCCATAACTCAGGACAGTCTTGCATCTCTTGGGGCACAGTCTTTTGTTGTTAATACTTTGACAGTGTGTGTATGGTGGGGGTGGGGGGGAGGTGGTGCAGGTGTGGAGTAGAAGGATTTCACTCCCAGGATGCTGAGCTTCTGAATCAGACCAAGCCTGAGGCTCAGAAGGAACAAAAGGGGAGAACTATAGACGATTGAGAGGAACAAAATTGTGGGAAAGGGAGGGAACCAGAAATTCAGAACTAGTTGAAATTACTTAATATTTCATGGGAAGAAATAGGTGGCTACCACAATAAGTGAGAGGATGGTAAAGGAGGAACCCAGTGCAAAAAGGTTCTCCTTCAACAGTGTCCTAAGGGACCTTCCCCTAATTCCTTCTTGACCATTTCCCAGGGCCCCATCTATGGATCAAGAAAAGTCAATCTCAGATAGGAGAGTGGAGTTTGGAGACTTAAGACTGAGAAAGCGAGAGAATGGGCCACACCATTCTGTCTCCTGCTGTCTTCCTGTGATAGTACTCCTAAGTAGTCACCTTAATCCATTGGGAGCTATTGCCCTCATCTCAATTCTGGTCCATTAAGAAAATAAAAATAAAAGGCAGCAAGGGCAAAGAGGGCAAACAGCAGGGTTGAGATTAGAGAAGCAAAAGGATTTAATGGTAAGAAGCAATTTTATAGTGCAGAGGAGGTGAATTAGCCTAAGTACTCTAAGTTTTGGGAAAATGTCCGCTCCTTAAAAAAGACAATCTACAATTTGAAGGGGACAAAGCCTTTGGGTTACGTGACTAGAGATCTTGATTCTATTCTGAAGAGTCCTGAACCATTTTAGAGATTTCCTGCCAGAACTAGATATCCTAATAAGACTAAAAACTAAGAAATCCTTTTTCCCACAGGAACAAACCTGACTTTTAACACCTCTTCTGACCACAAGGCTTGCAAACTTGCCCCATTTGGAAATGCAGTGCAAGGTCACTGATTGGTTACATACTCTCCAAGAACCTAAAAACTACAAAAAACAAAATCTATACCCTAGGAAGATATAGCTGAAACTAGCCAGATCAATTTTCCGCAGGACACTACTATCATTTCTTTTACTTTCTCTCTGCCTATACACTTTTAGACCTTCCAGCCCTTCCAATCCCCCAGTCTTGGGTAAGATTCTCTCTAGGCTATCCAGGAACCCCTGCTAGGTTCCTACAAGGACAGCAAGGACCCCAGGAAAAAAAATCAGAAGAGTGACTGAGAGATAAAAGCTCAATTCAGAGTAGAAACTAATAAAATTTGAAAGAAAAAATCTCAATTAACGAATGTTTTGCAACAAGAAAAACAATGAAAATTCTCCAAGTATGTTAAAAAATTAAACTAATTCTCTAAGCCCCATTGAAATGACAACTTTGAGTAAGACAAAAATTAACGGAATAAAGAACTTAAGGAACAAAGATACATATAAAAATAAAGAGTGTGGAGACCAGAAAGAAACAGTGAATTCATATTTGATGTGGAAAATCTTATTCCCTCATTAATAAATCAATCACATTGGTGAATATTAGAGGGAAAAAAGAAATGGATATAAGAAAAAAACACAGAACTATGTAACCAAGAATTATTTTTTAAAAAACAACAAATTCAAAAAGTTATTACCTAATGATCAAGGAGAGGAAAACCCAGTATGTGAAAATTAAAAATAAATAAACAAGATGAGTTTTTAACAAGTAGAGAGGCAACAAAGAAAATACCAGAAACTATTCCGTAAGATTATATGACAACAAAATGGAATTCAAAGGAAGTAGTTGAGAATCATAAAAAAATTTAAAGAACAAAACAAGAAACAAATATTTTAAACAATCCAATTTCATAAAAAAGAAATGAGCAAGCTGTAAACAAACTTAGAAAGTATGTACACGTATGTGTAAGGTGGTGGCAGGGGGTGGGATGGGATGAGTGTGTATTTTCAGGAGATTTTAGATTTACAAGTTAATTTTATCAAACATTTAACATCTATACCACCATTTATTTTTCAATGTGTGGGGAGGGGGTGGGTGAGGGAAGCAGAAGGATGATGTCAGGAAAAGCATTTACGATTTCATTAATGTAGGTAACTCCCAGTGAGGAAACTCCTTTTTTTCTTAATTTATAATTTGCAGTTTATTAACCACAAAACATCTACATACACATGAAAAAAAGTAATACAAGTGTATGTTCATTTATTACAACAAGCCTTTGGTGGGACCACAGCTGGGCTACTTGGCAGCTAACTAAAACTTTTTCATGATTTTTGGTACATCTTACAACCAAAGCTTCTGGTGGCTTCTCTCTAATTTATCGCTCTCCACTGCTGTTCCTCTTACCTCATGATACTGCCATTTTGGACAATCAGGTCAATATGGGCATCACAGGGAATCATTCAGGAAAGAGAAAACATAGTTGTTTGGGGAGTTCTGTCTGCAAGGTTTCATTTTGACCTGAGGTCAAAAATGGCCAAGCCTAGAGAGCTGAGGTTTCTACATTTCTTGGTTCAGGATCATCCAATTGCAAAAGCTCATTAAGCAAGCTTAACCACACTGGATTGAGACTCTTTTTTATTTTTCCCAGTCCAGTTTTATATTGAATACCATCCACCACATCACAAAAGGTAAAATAAAGACCTTAAGGTCAAGTTGCATATGGTGCATTTGTACAATCTGATAGAGGGTTGACACTGGACTGATCTCTCCACATTTGTACTTCATGATGAATTACTTGGGAATTTTCTTTGGATGAAGGACAGTATTTGGATGAGGCAAGCCTATTTTGGAAAGCAGTGATGCTGTGATTTGTGTAACCTTAGAAGCTAAATATCCTGGAGGAGGATTCACTGTTGTTGAAGAAGTTTCAACTGGCAAGTTCTTTTTCAACATCTGAGCAAAGCTAGGAACCCCAGAACTCTGAAACCAATCCATGTTATCAGACATTTTCTTGGGTCTCAGAGCAGCCGCTTCTGTCGCCTCCAAGAAAGACAACTCTTTTTCACAGTTCATACCGGCACCTTCTCTGCACTTTTGGATTGGAAATCAACCTGTATTCAAATTCAGACTCTTCCATTTACTACCTCTGTGATATCAAGCAGGTTAATTAACCATTAGAACTTAGTTTTCATCTCTGTAAAGTGAATAGTTTGGATTAGAGATGCCTTATAAAGTCCCTTTCATCTCTATATTAATGATCTTAGGATCTATGATACTAAATTAAATGACTTATTCACAGTCATACAGGTACATCTCAGATGTAATTCACATATCTAGGTCTTCATGAAGCCAACTCTATCTATTATTCTATGCTGCTTCTTGATACTTAAAAATAGTTGCAGAAGCTTCCACTAAACTCTTTTATTAAAAAAAAAACAAATATGGTACTGATGTCTGAATCAGGCAGAAACAAATAAATGAATTTCACTAAATAATATAGATGCATAATTTTAATATAAAATCTTTTCAATAAGACCAACAGCAATATATTCAGGAAATAATTAACTGTTTCCAAGTTGGAGAAACATCAGTGTTCTAAGAAACAAACAACGACAAAGCAAGGATGTTTCTTCTTCCCACTCTTATTACTTGATATTGGTCTAGAAGTATTATTCACAATAGGAGGAAAGACAAGAAGATAAAATTTAAGGTATTAGTAAGGAGCAGACAAAATTAGGCCTATCTGTAGACAATATGATTTTGTACTTAGAAAACCCCAGAAAATGAATAAAGAAACTAAATGAGATGATTAGTAGCTTCAGAAAAAGTAGGTACATACAAAATAAATCCACAAAACCCATCAACATTTCTATGAAGTACTAACAAAAATAAGTAAGAAATTCTATTCAAAATAACTACAAAATGAAAAATATACCTGGGAGCTAACTTGCCAAGATACACACAAGATTTTTATAAATGCAACTATGAAACACTCTTTACAGAAATAAATGGGCAAAAGCAGAGCCAAGATGGCAGGATAAAGGCAGGAACTCACCTGAGTTCTTTCTCAACCCCCCCCAAATACCTTTAAAAATGACTCTAAACAAATTCTAGGGCAGCAGGACCAACCTCCTTTCACCCCAAAAAACAACCAGAGTGAAACAAATTTCCAACACAACACAACCTGGAAGCTCAGCAAGAAGACTCTGTTGCACAAGAGTGAGAGAGAGATGCAGTCCAGCACAGACCATGCCAGCACAGACCCAACCCCACCAAAGTAGGAACAGGCCCCTGGGTGATTGAATCAATGGCAGCAGCGGTAGTTTCCAGAACTGTCAGCCCACAGTCACCAAAAACAGCTTTAAAAGTCAGCAGGAAAGGTCTGTCACACCTGAGTAAGAGGGGATCTCAGCCCAGTGTAGGATGGACAAAAAGAAGCCTGGCCCAGTAACCAGAAATAAGCCTTGACAATAACTGAATTAGCAGTGGCAATAGCTGTTTCCGGAATTCTTAGCCGACAGATGGTAAGGGGGTCCAAAAACTGTTCAGAAGGAGATTACAGGGGTCTCTTTGCTAGCACTGAGGCAGAACTCTGTTGCTTTGACCATACTTGGATCTGGATCACACTCCTAGGTGGCAGTCCAGGGTGAGGAACACTAGCATAGCAGAGCTTGTGGCCACAGTGGAAAGGGGCCTTTCATCATAGTTCCAAGGAAGAAAAGGATAACTATGGTCACTCACAGGTCACAGCACAAACCAAGAGAGTAGTAAACCCTTCTCCTTAGATCTTACCACCTCAGAAGAACTGAAAACTTATAGGTCCCTAGAAGTAGCTCTGAAAACAACTGCACAAGATCCATGAAACTTGAGACTGTGCATGATTCACCCTGGATGCAAAACTCTATTTAACAAAGAGTTAGAAGTCAAGTAATAGGCGGGAAAATGAGCAAACAGTGGGGAAAAAAAACTCTGACTGTAGAAAGTTACTATGGTGACAAGGAAGATCAAAACACACAATCAGAAGAAGACAACAAAGTCAAAGCTTCTACATCCAAAGCCTCCAGGAAAAATGTGTATTAGTGTCAGGCCATGGAAGAGCTCAAAAAGAATTTTGAAAATCAAATAAGAACTAGAGGAAAAATTGGGAAGAGAAATGAGAGAGATGCAAGAAAATCATGAAAATCGAGCGAACAGCTTGCTAGAGGAGACCCAAAAACTACTGAAGAAAATAACACCTTAACAATAGACTAGGCCAAATGGTTAAGGAGATCCAAAAAGCCACTGAGGGCAAGAATGTCTTAAAAAGCAGAACTGTCCAAATGGAAAAGTAGACTCAAAAGCTCACTGAAGAAAATAATTCTTAAAAATTAGAATGGAGCAAATGGAAGCTAATGATTTTATGAGAAATTTAAAAAAAAGAATGAAAAAATAGGAGATAATGTGAAATATTTCACTGGAAAAACCACTGACCTGGAAAATAGATCCAAGAGAGATAATTTCAAAATTAATGGACTACCTAAAAGCCATGATCAAAAAGAGATCCTAGACATCACCTTTCAAGAAATTGTCAAGGAATTACTGCTTTAATATTTTAGATCCAGAGGGTAAAATATAAATGAAAAGAATTCACCAATCACCTCCTGAAACAGATCCCAAAATGAAAACTGCCAGGAATATTATAGCCAAATTCCAGAGTTCCCAGATTAAGGAGAAAATATTGCAAGCAGTCAGAAAGAAACGTCAAGTATTATGCAGCCAGTATCAGGGTAACCAAGCAATTTCTACCATAAAGGAATGAGGGACTTGGAATATGATATTTCAGTGGGCAAAGGAGCTAGGATTACAATCAAAAATCACCTACCCAGAAAAAATTAGTATAATCCTTCAGGGAATAAATGGATATTCAATGAGATAGAAGTCTTTCAAGTATATTTGATGAAAAGACAGAGCTGAATGTAAAATTTGACATTCAAATACAAGACTCAAGAGAAGCATTAAAAGGTAAACAGGAAAGGAAATCATAAGGAAATTAAGTTTAAACTTATTTATACTCTTTACATTCTTACATGGGAAAATTATATTTGTAACTTATATGAATTTTCTCATAATTAAGGTAGTTAGAAAGAGTACATATAGACAGGGGACATAGGTATAAGATGAATATGAAGGAATGATATCCAAATAATAACATTAAGGGTTGAGAGAGTAATGTGATAGGAGAAAGAGAAAGGAAGAAGTAGCATGGGGTAAATTTTCTTACATAAAAGAGTCAAGAAAAAGCTTTTACAGTGGAGAAGAAGAAGGGGGAGGTGTAGGGGAATGAGTAAACCTTACAGAATCAAAGGAAAATACTAACTACTTAATTTATAGATTTCATGCTATGCCAATCAAATTACCAAGAGAGTATTTTGTAGAACTAGCTAAAGCAATAACACAATTCATTTGAAGGAACAAAAGTCTGGAATCTTAAAGGAAATGAATAAAAGGAATAATGAAGGCGGCATAGCTTCACCAGACCTGAAACTTTATGTAGCCATAGCACAATGATTTGATATCAGTTAAGAAACAGAAAAATAGATTGGCAGGACATATCAGACAAGTAAGAAAAAGAAGCAATTGAAGATAATAGCCAATGCTTAGTAAACTCTGAATGTAAATGAAGGACTTTTTGGAAAATGGAAAAGCACCTTCACAGAAATTAGGTTTAGATAGCATCTTATACCATACACAACAAAAAGTTCAAAATATATGTGACCTAAATACAAAAATTTTTCTATGACCAAAATGTTAGGAAATGAATGATGAGACACCTTTTCCAACTGTATGGACAGGAATGAGGAAGAGGAGGAGTGAATTCTCAACCAAGCATGGAGATAAGCGATTATAAAAAGATAAATAACTGCATATAATTAAAAAGCTTTTGCATAAATAAATTCAATGAAGATATAAGGTGGGAATACACTTATTTGCACCAAATGTCATCATTGAAGTTTGATACATAAGTATAATGGGGGAGGATTTTGGATGGGGAACATTGGCGAATGAACCCAGTCCTCATGAGAATACAAAGATTATCTGTTGATGCAATCTCCCCATGAATTCCAGAGCAAAAGCAGGTATTTTTAGATCCAGTATGTTTACCACATGAGGAAAAGGAGACTTTCTATTTATTGCTCAGACAAAACTAAGAATGCTTACAACAGGCCTTAACTGGAAGTTTTGTCCCTTTTTCCTCCCTGGATGCAATTGAGGGAAGGCATGCTGTAAGTCTTAGGGCAGGCACGCAGGCCTTGGGCTTTAACTTCCCCACCCGGGCCCACATGAAACCATGAAAACAAATCTCTGTTCTTTGTCACTTTATTTGTTTTTTTCTTGTTCTTAGATGAAAGAATATATTAGGCTAAGTTATGATCTGGAGTCCATGATGGATTCTTTGGAGAGCCAAGCCCAGTAAGAAAGAAGTCTGAGATGACCCACTTGACCTTGAATAGAAGAGGGAGCAACAGTGATTTATCCACTCTCCATATCATATTCAGAAGTGAACTTGATGGGGCAACAGCTACATGGAAACTACTTTAAGTCCGAGGTCATGTTCTCCAGGGGTGAAGTGGTATAGGAGAGATTGTTCCCTTAGCTGTTGAGTAGGATCAATGTCTATAATTATGTTCCCACTCTATCTTCTCAATAGCAACTTTGAAGTAGTTAATTCTAACTTTGAGGAAGTTAATTGATGCTAATTGGTTACCTGATAATGGAGCACCAACCAAAAGCAATTAACATGAGTAGGGGAGAACACACCAGAATGGGAGTTTAAAATAATATTAGACACCCTCATGGCCCCTCAGCTGTACCCCTCTTAGAGGAGCTGTACCCCTCTTAGAGGAGTGGGGAGATGGATTTGGTTTTTCTCTGGGTGGGGGGAGTCCTCCTCATCAGTGAGAATGGGAATAGGGGTCATTATTAACGCTAACAATGGGATGTACAAAATAATATGTAACACCAAGATGGTAGATCGGTAATCAGAGGGTATGAATAGTTTTCAAAAGAATGTCAAGTTATGAATTGCTACTTGAAAACATGAAAATTAAGACAGTTCTGAAGTTTTACCTCACATCAACCATATTGGTAAAGAAAATGAAAGATATCAACAATTAATGTTAGGTTGTAGGAATACAGGAACACTGATCCCTGATGGTAGAGTTGTAATAGTATTCAACAGTAAATTAGTGTGTCTGTAACAATTTGGAGAGTGTCTAGGGGGGCACAGTGCTTAGCCTGGAGTCAGGAAGATTCAGAACTGGCCTCAGACACTTACTTGCTGTGTGAGCCTGGGCAAATCACTTACCCTGTTTGCTTCAGTTTTCTTATCTGGAAAATGATCTGGGAAAGGAAATGGCAAACCACTCTAGAATCTATTGTGATCCCAAATGGGGTCAAATAGGTTAAACAGAGTCGGGCATGACTGAACAATAATTTGGAATAATGAAGAAAATATGACTTAACTATCCTTTGACTTAACTTTTTCTTTGATCCAGAGATCCCACTATAGGTCTACTATATACCAAGACATTTATAGCAACAGCTGTGTGCGCATGCATGCATGCGTGTGTGTGTGTGTGTGTGTGTGTGTGTGTGTGTGCTAGAAACAAAACGAGTGCCTACAGATCACAGAATGACTGAAAAAAACCAAATGTTAACAATCATATAAATAAAATGAAATATTATTGTGCAGTAAGAAATAATGAGAAATTCAGAGAAAAATAGGAGCATTCACATGAACTGATGTTGAGTAAAATAAGCACAAGCAACTATATATATACAACAGTGTAAATGAAAAGATACAAGAAGGAAGCCTAACTCTCAGTAACTGAAAAATCAGTTATAGTCTTGGGGAATGGATAGTGAAACATGCCTCTCCTATCTTGGTAAAGAGCTTGGAGACTAATAGGTCAGAATTTTGGATGCACATTGTCAGTGAGATTACTGTATTAGGTGTTTTTGCTTAATTGTTTTCCTTTGTTATAAGGAAAAATTCAACCTGGAAGATAGGAAGGGATATTTTCTAACAAATTATTATGATTTAAAAGACAAAAGGCATAAAAATAATTTTTAAAAAATCAGTTGGTTCCATGGAGCATTATACAACTCCCTACTTCCAACCTACTCAGTATCCTTTATTGGACATCATTTGGATCCCGCACAATGTTTAATGTCTACTCTTTCCCAATGTAAAGCTAGAAGGCTTGGTGGGGTCTGTTTTCAAATCACATTTTATTTTTCAAAAATCCAAAAAATGCTGGGGATGTGTAATCCAGGGAGGGAGGTTTGCAGAATTATATCTTCCACCAATATTTCCAATTCTTCAGGCCATCTACAGCATTTGAGTGATGCCCAATACTGTTCACTTGAGGTATGCTGGTGTTAATAGGGGTTTCCTTTGGTCAGAGGTGGATACAGGGTCTTAACAAGAACAGTGCCAAGTAAGCTCACTAGTCATTAAAGAACTACTGTTGCTGAGAATTCAGATCATAAAAATGGAAGGATTACGTAAAAGGGTGATTGTGCAGAAGTGCCCCCAAACACTTGCCAAGGTCCATTGGAAGCCTCTTTATGCAAGTCAAAGGCTTACAGTAAGCGTAATGGTAACTCACATTTAAGGTTTATAAAATGCTATCTTCAGAACAGTCCTGTGTATGTGTATTATTATTTTATAAATGAGGAAACTGCAGCTGAGTGGGGCTAAATGACTTGCCCACAATCGCACCACTATTAAATGTTATTTCAAACTCAAATTCAGCCCTTCTTGGATGTAAGGTGAAGTGTTCTTTGCATTATATAGTCTTATTTTCGTGACAGTACTCTGCTTAAAGAGAAACAACCTAAAGGTTTTATGCTTAAAATCAATAGAAGCCACTATAAAGATGAATTATTACTGTGTTCACATTAAACCAATAGCGATGAGCATCAATTTATCTAATTTATTATAAATCATTTAAAATGAATCAAAGCCTGGGTAAACAGTAGTTTATGAGTCAATAACTCATCTTCAGATTTTTTTCTGGCTCATCAAGCAAATTAGTAAATTCATGAATTAATTGCTTTGGTTTGCCCTAAGAATGCACAAATTATTTTAAAAGTCTAACTTGTATACCACATTCAATATGAATGTCATTAGGCTAAAACAATCACTCAAATCATGGAATAAAATGTAAATGTGAAGTTTACATTTTCATCTTTCTGATATAGGCAGGATTGAATTCAGACTACAGAAGTGAGCGGAACTCCTTTGTAAGGCAGAAGTTAGAGTAAACCAAAAATGTGAAACTATTCACTCCAAATGGGCCTCCTTATGCAATCTGCCTCTGTGACAGGAGCTAGCACGCCAAAATGTCAGCTGCAGGACCTGATCCAACATAAACACCCTCCATTGTACCGCTGCCGTACCAAATTAGAATTACAATGTTATCCACCATTCCTACTCAGAAAGGACTTTCCAGCTCCAAGAAAACCAGCTATGTCAGCATGAAAGTCGGTATTTTTGTCAAACAGAGAAGTCAGTGTAGTTCAAGTCTATTGACATAAGCAGTGTCTTACAAAGGCCTTAAAGAAGTGCATGCCTTAGCTATAATCTTGGCTTGAGCTTGTTGGAAACAATAAGAATGAAAACATTACCTTCAATCTAGTCAGAAGGGTTCCAATTATTTGGCATCCATGCATCTCATCTGGATTCACAACATCCTTATCAGAAGGGATGTGGAAAGGAGAGAGGGATGGTTATTTTCCTTTCAGTGGCTCATTTGTGGTATATTGGAAACAGCAATGGGCTTGGAGTCAAGAGACCTGGGTATAAACTCAAGCTACGCTAGTTACTGACTACGGGACCATGGGCAAGTCATATAACCTCACAAAGACTCAGTTATCTTATCTACAGTCAGATTTCAAAGACTTCATAACTTGTCCCAGTGTTGGAACTCTTAAACACAGTTATGGAGAAAGGGGGACTTTAAAAATGATTGCATGAATTTAGGAGTACTTTACTCCTATAATCAATAAATGTCCTTTGCAAACAGTTGAGAGAAGAGCTCTGGAAAGAGTGTATAATCAAGTCACTATAGAAGGTGATCTACTCGGGTAGGAACTAGATGAGGAAAAGCATTTTTTTCGGTCCTCTATTGTCCTGCTCCACTGTGGTCCCATTATCTCCAGGTAACAACACTTGAACAACCTGTCTATCTCATAACTTATATGCAGAGTGCAATTATATTCATGTGGAATGCCAGACTGGTTGAATCAAAAGATGGCATAAAGTGAAGAATTAAGATGCCTCTTGATGAGGGTGAAAGAGGAGAGGGTAAAAGTTGACTTGAAGCTTAACATAAAAAACCTAAGATCATGGCAAACAGTGGAAGCAGTGTAAGATTTTATATTCTTCGGTTCAAAGATAATTGTACAAGGTGACTGCAGACATGAAATTAAAAGATACTTGCTCCTTGGAAGGAAGGTATGGAGAATCTGGACAGCATATTAAAAAGTAGAGATAGCACTTCACTGATAAAAGTGTCAAAGCTATGGTTTTTCCAGTAGTAACGAATGGCTATGAGAGTTGGACTATAAGGAAAGCTGAGCCCCACAGAACTGTGGTGCTGGAGAAGACTTTTGAGAGTTCCTTGGATGGCAAGGAGGTTAAGTAGGTCAGTACTTAAGGAAATTAATTCAGGCTGTTTACTGGAAGGTCAAATATTGAAGCTGAAGCTTAAATATTTTGGCCACATAAAGAGAAGACAGGATTCATTGGAAAAGACCTTGATGTTGAGGAAAATTAAAGGCAAAAGGAGAAAGTAACAGCAGAGGATGAAATGGATAGTGTCACGGAAGCAACAAACATAATCTTGGACAGACTTTGGGAGATAGCAGAGGAGAGATGGACCTAGTAAGTTATATATCTGAATGACTGAATAACCACAACCACAACTTGCATCCCACACTTGTTGTGAGGAAAACTTATTATAAATTTTAAAGGTCTATAAAAAAGTAAGTTATTATTTAATTAGGACATTGCGATACAAAGCAACTGACTGACTCAATCAAAGTACTGGAGCCTCTCATCTCCAAATATGCCTCACATATTAAAACTACATGTCATCTATCAGAGACCCCAAATGATCTGATTACAACAACCAATATAAAACAATGAACATGTATTTAGTACTATAAACAGAACACTGTGCCAGATGCTAGGGGAGATAGACAATTTCAATTTGAATAAGATAGTCCAGAAAGACCCCTTAGGGTATTTTAATTTTTAGGGCACATCACAGTTTAAAGAGCAGGTCCCTTCTTAGTTAATAGCTAGGAAGCCTGGATGGGGCTTTACAAGAAGGGGAAATAGGTGGACATCCATGTGGCATTTGATGAATAATGCTAAGAGGCCTTGCTTCCCCAAAATTAGCACCTTAACCTACCCAATTACTTGAGTTAAAGAATTCTACCCTTTAAAAATATGACATATTAAATTACAGTAATGTTCAAGATCATGTTTAGAGTTGGAAGGGATCTTAGAAATAATCTAATACAAAACCTTCAATTGTCTATGTGAGGAAAATGAATGTGACTAAGTTAAAAAGGTAGAAGAAAAAGGGTGGAGATTTGAACCAAGGTTCCCAGATTGCACATTCAGTGTTCTTTCTTGCCATCATACTGCCTCCTTAAGCACTTAAAATGATATAAATTATTCTATTTAAAATGATTTTTTCAGTGTGACAGCTAGTTGAGAGAAGAACATGCAAAATGAGACATATACTCTATAAGTTTTGATAGTAGAATAGCAGAAAAGAGAGTCCAAAACTAGAACATGGCCTTGAGAACACAGAGTTGAGTGGGAAACATGGGGCAGGGTGGTCCTCAACCACCCGGACCATGTAGCCATTGTACACCTGCAGGGTTAAGGCTCCAAGACGCTACAGGAGGATACTTAAAAGGTAGGGGCTCTATAGACAAACTTCGGTGACTGCATAAGTTGGTCCCAGGCTAGCATTGCATTAAGGCATTAAGTATCTCTGAATAAACAAATGTGCTCTGCAAACAGTTGAGAGAACTCTGAAAATAGTGTGCAATCAAGTAGTGTCACTTTAGAAGATGATCTGCACAAGTAGGAACTAGATGAGAAAAAACACTTTTTTCTGCCATTTTCCTGTTACATGGAAGTTCTATTCTCATGCCACAGAGATTTTACATATATATATATATATATATATATATATATATATATATATATATATATATATACATACACGTATATATGTTTGTGTGTATAAGTGTGTATGTATATATGTGTACACACCTACACATTTATGTACGTATATATACATATGCACACATATATGCGTGTAATATATAGAGAGAATAGTCTGTGTGTATATATGTGCGTGTGTATATATTTATATATATATATATATATATATATATACATACATATAAATGGAGAGAGAGAGAGAGATGGATGAACAGATGGATAGATGAATGAATAGATAGTGTTTACTATGTGCCAAGTATTGTTCTAATTGTTGGTGATACCAATATAAGCAAACAATTTAGTTCTTGCCTCCAAGAACATTATTACGAGCAAAAGCAACACAGAAAGGGGAGCTAGAAAGCATGATGCTGTTGTGACCCCGAATTCTTAAGACTAAATGCCAGGCTCTGGCAACTTATACCAATTTGGGAAGGCTTCTTGTGACTGCCTGGAAACAGAATCCCCAAGTTCAACATGATGCCTGCGCAAACTACAGCCCACAAGTTGCTTATGGCCCTAGGGAAGCTTTAGTAGAACCCCTTACAAATGGTTTAAAATGCAAAGTTTCCTACTTGGCATTTAAAACTACTCATAATCGGGCTCCAGACAAACTTTTTAGGCTTATCACACATTTCTTCTCATGCTCTCTATATCGTAGCCAAGATGGGCTGGATACTGTTCCCCCTACCCCTACATGATATTCCATCACCTATTTTCACCCCCATGCCTGGGATGTCCATCTTTATCGTGGACCCACCTAGCTCCTTCAAGACTTACTTCAAGTGCCATTTTCTTAAAGAGACCTTTCTGAAGTTTCCCTAGTTGTTTGTTAGTCTTTTTCCAACATCACTGTATATATTTTTATTTATTACTGTATTTACTTATCTGTGAGCATGCTGTACAACAGAGTTGGCAAACTAGTCATGTGAAGGCAACACTCCCAGGGCATCCCAAACCAGGTTAGAATGTTATTAGGAAATGTTCAGCAAAACAAATAAAATATAATAAAATATAGATTATGTAAAAGTGTGATTTTCTAAATCACGATGAAACCTGCAAGGATCTGTTTCTTTTAAATTTTACACCATTGCTATATGCTCTAGAATGACAAATCAAATCCTTAAAGGCAAAGAGTTTCTTATTTGTGTATTTGTGTTTCCAATACTTGAGACAATTAGGTGGCACAGTGAATAATGTACCATGCTTGGAGTCAGAAAGACTCATCTTCCTGAGTTCAAATCTGGCCTCAGACACTTACTAGCTGTGTGACCCTGGGCAAGTCACTTCACCTTGGTTGCCTCAGTTTCCTCATCTGTAAAATGATGTGGGAGAGGAAATGGCAAATCACTCCAGTATCTTTGTCAAGAAAACTTCAAATGATGTCTCATGAAAAGTCATACCCAACTAAAACAACAAACAACAATAATTTCCAACATGAGTATAGCACCTGGTATATTGTAGGAGCTTAATAAATATTTTAATGAATTGGTTAATTGAACCAGTATATACTGTGATTAACAGTAAGCAAGATGGCTGGTGTGATATAAATGTAGTCTTAGGCTATATAACTTTTTCAGCACATTGTATGTGAAGCTAAATAGCCTAGAAGGAAGTCAAACCCATGACCTCATTGGCCTCATAACTCTTTGTGTACTAATCAACAAAACCATTGTATCTAAGCAACTATGTTATGAGGAATAACGGATTTTAATGGAGAGAAGGAAAAAGTCATAAGATCTTTTATTTTTCAGATAAACAATAGAATAAGAAAATAATTTCAGTGCATCTTTCTTTAAATGTCAGTTATTTATAACATCAAATTTATAGACTAAAAACTTTTTTTCCTCTGAAATCCCAACAACACAGAAAATAACCACAGGATATAAGAAAATGAAATTATTTAATTTGCAACAACACTCTACTATATTTGAAAATAAATACATTAAAAAGTTGCATGTGATACGCGTGGCAAAAAATGACTTTAATGAAACCCATTTGGTTGATCTCGCTTATGTAACCACTTAAGTGAATTTTCCAAAAATACTCATCCGAATGGAAGATTTTCTTTCTGTAGATGATTTCTTCAGATCTTTGGTCTAATCATTTTCAGGCTAAATGAATGGTTAAAATATTCAAATGGACTAATGGAAAATTGCATAATATTAATTTGGACATCAAAATTTGATTAATGATGGAAAACTAACATTGTGTTCAGTGATGATTAAAGTGAATAAACCATAGAAAATCTTAAACAGTGGTGTTTACATTAAATTGTGATGAAAAGAAGCTATGTTATAATGGATGTAATGGGTGCTCTGAAACCTCCACTGGAAAGAGAAAGCTATGAAAACCATGAAGTTGTTAAAAGTATATGAAAAATTTTCTATATATAACATTCATTAAATACGTATAAAATTGAAAAGTTATGGAAAATATTTAAATTATGAGGAATGCATTTCCTACTGTACTCAGAACTCTCTTTGTAAGTTTCATAATATTTGCTCAGGAATAACAGCTTTCTCCCAACTTTATCAGTCCTATGTCTAGAAACAAGAATGGAGATTTTTATGGTTGAAAAAGATTTTAAAAAGGGAATTGGATAATTCTAAGAGAATGAACGTCTGCAGCTAGAAGATAGTGGTGAAAAACTCCTGCTAACATTGGGTCAGAATCAAAACAAACCTGTGCCAATTCTTATCTGCTTTGGTGGGACCCTCTTTATTGTGACAAATGAAAAAGACCCGGAGTTGTATAGCCAGATGATTCAGGTACACATCCTATTTACTCTATTTAAAATTCTATGAGACTCTTGGCAAAGCACTTTCCTTCTCTGAGCCTTAGTTTTTCCATATGTAAAAGGAAAGGGATGAAGGTAGCATGATACATTGGAAAGACAGAGTGATCTGGAGTAAGAAGAACTGAATTCAATTCTCCCTTTTGACATTCACTACTTATGTGACCTTGGGCAAATCACTTAAACTGTCTGGTCTTGTGTTTTCTCATCTGTAGAGAGATGAATTTTAAGGCCCTCTCTGGTTCTAAATTTAATTTAATTTTTTTCAATTAAAATTATTTTTTCTCCCTCAACTCCTCTGCATTGGAGAGAAATAAAAGTTCTACAGACATATCCACTGAAGACTCAGAAAAGAAAATTCTTGTCACCAAAGTCCTTGATGACTCAACACTAGAAACTGATATGATTTTGTTAGTGGGGAAAAGAAACCATGAAAGAAGAGCCATTATCATCTGCTTTGCTGCTGCACCCTAAGGACTGTGGGACCTTTTAGTCTGAAACTGAAAACTTCCACTTATATTGTCTACCCCACTGGAACGGGAACTCCTTGAAGAGTCCTCTCTTTTCTGTTCACTTTTCTATTTGTACTCTCTAAATTCAGTACAGTGCTTTATACATAGTAAGCACTTAACAAATGCTTTTTCAATCATTCATTCCCCATAAGTTCATTGAGAGTTCAGGGAGACTCAATCGAACCCAAAGAGCACACATAACAAAGGGTAGCTCACTGATCCTGGTTGCTGGAAGTCCTGAAGGGAGCACCCTTACCTAGAGTATTATTACTGAGCTCTTTGTGGAGTCTCAACTCTGCTCTCTTGAGCTCATCCAGGCTGTTCTAGATTCCTGATGCACACAGTGCAGCCAGTTTTCATGGGGATGCAGAATATAGGAAGTTCAAAATCCTCTGGACCTTCCAAAGTTCATGGGGTTCTCCTTCACTCAGGGGAAGCGGGAAAGTGTAAGAGGTCTGGGCGGAGGTTAAGATGCTTTCCTCCCTCCTGCTGATTCATTCTCAGCGGTGGCATAAAGCTTACTCAGATCACAGGGTCTTCAAATTTGATGATTTTTGTAAAGGCCCCAGAGAACATAACCAAGTTCATAATCCAATCCAAATAGATTTCCCATCGAATCTAGGGATATGTGTAGGCTATATTCCCACCTACTGAACAACAGAACTGTGTGGCTGTACAGAGTTGGAGGAAATAATGAAACCTAATAAAATCACAATGAAAAGACGGCCGTGTCTCTGTTTCTCCTCTCCAGTCCTCCCAGTTGAAGATCATCCAAGGAGAGCTCCTCCTTCTCCTTTCCTCACCCTAAGTGAGTACCTGCAAAGACCTTGGCCTAAGGGGTCTAAGGTCTCTCCTGGGTCATCTCCAGTCATCCTGAGGAACATCTGGTCACTGGATTCAGATGGCTCTGGAGGAGAAGTGAGGCTGGTGACCTGCACAGCCCTCCTTCACTCAAAACAAAGTCAAGTGCAAGTCATGTCATCATTTCTCTGATGGCACAGTCTTCTTTGGCAACAAAGGACAAACAGGATGATCACATTATTTAGACAACTTTGGTCTCAGAAAAACAGCTAGCCCTTCTTTCCAAAGCCAGTCCCTCTACGGGAACCTGAGATATGATCTTGTCTTGATTTATCAAGCAGTTGCTCCACTATAATCTCTACTCTTTTTAAAATTTAAGTTAATTTATTTATGTTTAGTTTTCAATATTCACTTACATAAGTTTTAAATTTTCTCCCCATTCCTTCCCTACCCTCCCAAGACGGCATGCATTCTGATATGAGTTCTACATATACATTCCAATTACACATATTTTCACATAAATCATGTTGTATAGAACAATTAGAGAGAATGGGAGGAACCATGAGAAAGAAAACAAAATGAAAAGATCTTTACTCTTTCTTTTATTTTCAACCTCTCCCAGTCTTCTGGCTCTTTCCCTGCTGTCTACAAACATGCCCAAATCTCTCTAACCTTAAAAAACCTCACTTGACACAACTAACCTCCTATCTAGAGTTCTTTATTTAGAGTTCTCCCTTTTGTGGCTAAAGTCCTTGAGAAATCTTTCTATACTTCATGCCTCCGCTTCCTCTCTCCTCTCACTGTCTTCTTATAAACCCTCTACAATCTAGCTTTGGGTTCCATCATTCAACTTATACTGCCCTTTCCAAAGTCACTTTTTAATCGCCAATGTTATCTCCCAACTGTGAAATCTAATTTCTAAAAAAAAAATCTGTCCTTGTTCTTTGTTACCTCTGTCCTTCTGCAGTATTTGATCCTCTGGTTTACCGTCTCCTCCTGGATTCTCTATCCTTGCTAGGTTTTTGTGCCTCTTTTCTAATTCTTCTGTCCGACTGGTCCCTCTCAGTTTCCTTGGAGGGTTCCTCATCCATGTAATGGCCACTGAAAATGGGTGTCCTCAAGGATCTATCCTGAACTTTCTTCTCTTTTCACTCTATGCTGTCTCACTTGGCGAGCTCCTCGGCTTCTGTAAGTTCTATTATCATTTTTATGGACATCATTCTTAGAACTATAGATTGAGCCTAAGCTTTTAAACTGGGCTACAGTCATGCATAACCAGTTGACTCTTGGGGGTCTCTAACTGAATATCCCAGAAGCATCTCAAATTCAACATATACAAAATAGAACTCGTTTTCTTTCCACCCCCAAGCCTCCCTCTTTCTAACTTCTTTATTACTGCCACCATTCTCCAAGTTACACAGGGTCACAACCCCAGAGTCATTCTTAACTCCCCACTCTCACTAACTCCATATATTCAATTCATTGACAAATCTGGTCATTTCTACTATCAAAATATTTCTTCTTTCCACTCACACAGTCACAACCCTAGCTCAAGTCCTGGGCTATCACGATATCCTTTTAACTGTTCTCCCTGCTTCAAGTCTCTCCTCACTCCAATCCATCTTCCACTTACATTTAAGGATGATTTTTCCAATGCTTAGGTCGCCCCATGCTATCTCTGTGCTCAGTAAACTCCAGTGGCTTCCTATTACCTCAAGCATCAAACATAGACTTCCATTTGACATCTGACCACTTCCTATCTGTCCAGTCTTCTTATATTGTCCTCCCCTTCCAGCCATGCTGATTTACTTGCTGTCCTTCAGACACAACACTTCATAAACAAGGGGTCCGTAAACCAAATAGACTTCCTGTTGAATCTAGAGAGATATCCAGACTATTTATATGCCTTTTCTTCAGCCATCCCCAGTGCCTAGAATGCTCTATCACATAGGCAGGAATAGAAAAAAGGGATAGAGCCTATCCCTTCACCTCTGCCTTTTCATTTTCCTGGCTTCCTTCAAGTTCGAATCTCACCTCCTGCAAGAGGTCTTTCTTCATCCCATTAATCCTTTCTGCCAATGTTTAACCCTCTCAGAATGGCATCCTATACCTTAATTATTTACAGTTAAATATCTACATTTATTTATTTTGTTTTTATGTATATACTTATTTGTTTTTATTTACATACTTATATATACAATGAATACATTTAAATACATTATTTACATTTTGTCTCTCCCATTATGATGAAAGAGCCTTGTGGGAAGGGTTTGTTCTCTGCTTTGCTTTGTATTCCTGCATCTCAGCATCGCATTGAGCATATAACAAGCACTCAATAGAGGGTGAGGAGTGAAACTGGACAACAAGGGAAGGTGAGAAACTGGAAGCAACAGCTGAAGACAGCTTTTATCTAGGAATCTGACTACGAGAGGGAGGAGAGCTATGGAACGACTGCTTGAAGGAAGGATAGGGTCAAGTGAAATTCGCTTAATGATAAGAGACTTCTGGATATCGCTGCTGTCAGCAGAGAAGAAGGCAGTGGATTCGGAAAGATTAAAAACTAGGAAAAGAAAGAACAGATAAATACAGAAATTTTTAAAAAGATATATTTTTTTAAGGTAGAGATATTTAGGAAAGAGCTGTTCATCCTTTGCTCTGGAGGAGGACCAACGACATCACAAAGGTGATGTCTTGACTTGTGAGTGAACTGGATTTAAGTGAGACAGGGCTGTGCACAGGGATCCCCCTTAGTCTCTCCTCCGGAGTCATTCAGAGACCAGTGACAGGACCTAGGTCAGGATAACTAGCAATGGTCCTGGATACAATGGGAGACTTTGGCCCTTCGAAGCTAAGATCTTTCCTAGGATAGAACACTGGGCTTGGAACCAGGAACACTCATCTTCATCAGGAAAGAGAGAGAGTAATGAAAAAGGAAACTTCTCAGAGAAGATCTGATGATCCAAAGTTTGAGTCTCTGCATCAAATAAGTTCTATCTGTTTAACCCTTTTTGAAGAATTAGGATTCAAGCTTGCCGCGATAAGCAAGCCTCAAAGGAGCTGGTCTTTGCCTTGGTCTTTCTTGCCTAAATCCTTTCAACATACCTGCGTTCCCTTGGTATAAGATCTAGCCAGTTACGTTATCCTTTCAGAAAATGGAGCCCTGTCCTGCCCCTCAGCTATTGGACTGCGGTTCTCATTTTCTAAATTTTCAAGCTCACTAATACCCACCACTTGCCTGCTTGGAGAACTACCCTTCATCTGCAGCAAAACTGGCACCACAGTCACTATTCACCTGATGGAGTCACTGCCCACTGCTGCCCATCACCAGATTTTCAGATGCTCTGTCCCTTTCTTTATCTCCATCATTCTTCCCAGATACCCCAAACAGCTGCCCAGACTTTACCACAGGACTTGTCTTTAGTTGCCTACCCTGCTTCAGAAGGTATCTCTGTTACCTGTGGTTCTGTCTACAGTCTAGCCTGCTACCTGGGTGTTACTACATAGTTTGCCTACATAGAGGTACCAGAACAACAAATGTTATTGCTGCAAAAGTTGTGGCTCCAAAATCATCCCAACCTCTCACTTTAGAACTCTTCAAGGAGTGGTTGCCTCTACTTGTCCTCACTTGCTCTCTCTGATCTAGAGCTAATGTAGGGTAGGCTCTTATACTTCGGACCAGGGGTGGGGAACCTGCAGCCTCGAGGCCACATGTGGGCCTCCAGATCCTCAGCTATGGCTCTCTGCCTGAATCTAAACTTCACGGTTAATAAAAGGACTTGTTCCCTACCCCTGCTTTTGACTATCTCCTACAGCAACTAGGTTAGTAGTGTAAAATAATGATAAGGATTTATATAGTGCTTTAAGGTTTGTAAAAGAACTTAATAAATTTTATCTCATTTGATCCTCATGGCAACCCTGAGAGGTATTATCTCCATTGTACAGATAGAGGTTATGTGACATGTACTAGAGATGTTTGATGTATTTATTGAAAAGCTGAATGAAAGAATCTGATTCCTGTAGCCTGAAGAGGATGAAGCTTTTGTTGGGGGGAATCTCCATTCCAGTGTCAGAGTATGGGTTGGAGAAGATGCATTCTTGAAATCCCAAGTTGGAAATTTGTATATATTTTCACATAGAAACAACACCATAAATAGTGGTTAATACTGTACTGATATTAATGCCATAGAATGGCTCTTGAGGTTTAATTTCTGGAGCTTCTACCCTAGGTCCCTGTGTGGCTGACTCACTCACCTGGCCTATGATTTCAGGCAGCTCCCATACACGCCACACTTCAACCCCTGCTCCAAAGTCTTCTCAACCACCTTTGCTGGTGAATACACATTTTCCCTTCCCTGTCCCCCTCCCTTTAACCCCACCCCTACCAGGATCAAATTTACTCTGTCACTGTTTCTGGAAGTGGCATGTTGCTCCACTGTTCTAGGAGTAGATCTTTCTATGTTCCCATTCATCATTATGATGGGGAGCACCTCTTCTTTGCCACTACTCCCCTACATGTGTTGTTTCTCCCTTTACAATGCAATCTCTTTGAGAACAGGAACTGTCTGCTTTTGTACTAACCTCCCCAGTACTTGGTACAGTTCCTGGAATATAGTAGGTACTGTATCATGCTTTTTCATTCATTCAATAATATTATACCCCTATTAGACTTTTGCAGGCTTGTCTAGGGATACCAAAGTCCATTATAATATTGTTTCTAAGGGAAAATGTATTCTGAATTTCCCTCAGTAAACTTATACATTTTTGGAACATAACATTTCAAAATTTGAGGTGTGCCTATGGACCTCAAATTTTAGATTTTGAAAATTAAAAATGAAAAGCATGAACCCAATTAATGATGCACTAGCTCCTTCCTTCCTACAGATGAGCATGGAATTGCTTCAATAGAGTTTATTGGCTCATGGCAAGTCAAGAAGGGTAATAAGAAATGTTAATTATCATTTATTCAATTTAAAAAACAATTACTAATTGCCTACTAAGTGTAAAGCCCTGTGACATTTATGTTACAAACAGGTGAAATACCTGTTAGGAAACAGCCAAAAAACCTGGAGGCTTGAATTCTCAATTTACTTTTTAAAATTCCGATGACATCACCTGGGAAAGTGGATGAACCAGTTCTGTTAGCATCTGAAACAGTTAAAGGACACAATGAGTCACCAAGGACTCTTTGAATCCTGACTGGTTCCAGGTGACTATTTGGAATATGCAGTCAGGGAACATTAAAAAAAAACCCAACAACCCAACACTGTTGCTATTTTAAAGAGAACAATGTGACTCTTTGCAAACTGTGGAGGTGAACAGGTCTTATTATTTCAATCAAACCAAAGCAGACATTGAACCCAAAGAAAACAGAAACAACAATAAAAGCCCCTTTTTCTGGCTTATCAGGATGCTTTACAAAAGTTGTACAGAATACAAGCTCTCTGATGGATTGTTTCATTTTCTTTTAACACAAGAAACTTGAAAGAAGCCATACTCAACAAAAGATTGGGGAGCATACACAGAGGGAGAGCTCTTCTATGACCTCAGGAAACACAACAGACAGTCTCAGGCTAGAGGTAAATGACAGTCAAATTGATTTGCTTTTCATATGCAATTTTAACTTAGGACATCATTATGGGAAACTGACGATACCAATAATAAACAATAACTGAAATCACTAACAATAATAGTAACACAAAAAGAGAAGAATGATAATCCTTTGTTCCCCTTCCCAAAACGAGCTTATTAAATTCATGTACACCTTCAGGATGAAATGCAAGGTGCTCTGTTTGGGAGCGGAAGTCCTTCATCGCCTAACCTCCCCATCTTGGTTTTCCAGTCTTCTCCTCCATACTCCTACCTTGTCCTTTTTGATTCAGTGACACTGGCCTCCCGGCTATTTCTAAAATTTGATTTGAACCAGGGTCCTTTGACTTTAAGTCCAACTTTCTTTCCACTCTACCCTGTTGAACTCTTCATCTTTCAGCTCCAGGCATTTTCTCTGGCTGCTACCCATGCCTTGAATATTCTTCTTCCTCTTTATCTCAGTCTCCTGACTTCCCTTCCTTCAAGTTCCAACTAAAATCCCATCTTTCACAGGAAGCCTTCCCCAATTCCTCATAGTTCTAGTACCTTACCTCTCTTTACTCTTTCCTGTTTAACCTATATATAACTTGCTTTGTATACATTTATTTGCATGTTATCTCCCCTTCAGATTGTAAACTCCTTAGGGGCAGGGACTGTCTTTTGCCTCTTTTTGTGTTCCTAGCACTTAGCACAGTTCCTGGCACGTAGTAGGTATTTAATAAATCTTTATTGATTGATTGTATTCTTGTCAACTTTTTAATATAAATTACTCATGTGCTATCACCATATTGAAAATCTACTATAACCGAATTCTTCATCTGGGCTGATTTTTCTCTACAAAGAGATCCATTTCACTCTCCACTTTATTTTCCATTTTATAAGAACTCAATTTAAGAAAAAAAAATCAGTGCATTATAATAGCGTTAAATAAATCATCAATCTACATGTGAATCTACTGTTGCTTAACATTGCTAGAGAAATATCCAGTGACAGTGAAAACATACCCATAATCCCCCTTTTCAAACGGAATACTATTCTCCAAAAAAACTTTACCTCATTTGTACTTGGACTTTACAAACAGTTTCCATTATTTTTTTCCAGGGATTTTCTATTCAAATAAACTTAATTCATTCTCCAAACAAAATCATGGTCTAAGTCTTGATAGTAACAGTTTGATCCAAGATGGGGGAAATTATCCAGCACTGTTGGCTAGGAGAGAGAAAGGAGGAGGGTCAAGCAGAGATGCAGTGAGTTGTGTGGAGGAAGAGGATAAAGAAATATAGAAGGAGGAGAAGGAATAGAAGAAGGAGGAAAAATTGAAAAGCAAAGGCCTGGGCAGAGTCATCAAGGGCTATTTCTGCATTGGCACAGATCTCATAAATTCTCTTCAAAAATAGTGAACAGGATTCTTTCCATTTTGCCACAGGGGAATGTCCTAAAATGGATCACTAGTTTGTGGCACTGAAGACCATGGCAGGCCACTGTTACTGTCAGTTCCATTCACTGGTGATAGAAAATGAGTGACTGCTAATTCTGGCAAGGAAGATGGGGCCGCCATTCTTCATCATCACCAACATCATCTATAAATGGTGCTAGCACTAAGGATGGTGAGTGGAGGATTCATTACCTCAGGGTCTCCTTGTTTCCAAACCAGTTTCAATGGTAGAACACAATTCAGCAGCTTTGGAAAGCAGCCATGCAGAAAGAGGGAAAATCACTGCTATTCACTGCTTTACTCTGCCAAGGTAGAAAGTGAAAATAGCATTTTTGGTCCACTGGGATTTGAAAAACACTCCATCGTGCCAACATAGAAATGCTCAAAATAATGAGATTTAGAAGTAGCTTATGCAGGAACTGAGTGTACGTCTTGATTTGTCTATCTTTATCTCCTATAGTAAATAAGGAAGAAAAAAATTCCTCCCAATGAATACACTATTTGAGTTTTTCCAAAGCCAAAATTCTTTCGAAAACTAGAAAAATCAGGTGGCCCAAGTTTCTAAATATCTCATATTTATGTAATAAACTTTGAAATATGGAAGCAAGAGGCAGGAAACAAGCTAATCCATTTTCATTACACAAGCAATAGTCTGGGCCAACACTTCAGAGACCATATATATCCTTAAAACCAAAGTCATCATAAAGTCTTTATGAGACGCCTAATTTCATAAAGCACAGATGAGGTATCATTCAAACAGAACCAAAGCAACACAGCTCATGACTTCTAGAACTAAAAATTTAAGGAAGAAGACTCCCAAATGTTCACATATACCAATATTGATCTACTTCTCAGGAGGAGGGAATAGGAAGATTTTGGCCTTGCTCAAGGCCATCTGCCAAAGCTTTGCAGATTTATTTTCCCTTTTAGGTAAGGTATGTGATACCATCCTTGTAAGATTTTGCTTTAGATATCTCTGCTGGATTTAGAAACACACCTTGGATCAATGTATCCCTAAACCCAATGTATGTTTAACTTCTTATTCTTTCCTTGCGGTTTCAGAGGAGTAATAGCTAGAATTTATATAGTGTTTTAAGGTTTGCAAAGCACTTTACAAATATTAACTCATTTGATCCTCACAACCACCCTGCAAAGTTGCTGCTATTATTACGCCCATTTTACAGCTGAGGAAACTGAGGTAAACACAGTCTAAGTTACTGCCCAAGGTCCCACACCTACCTAGTATCTGAGACCAGATCTTGCTGACTCCAAGTTTAGGGCTCTACCCACTGCACCATCACACGTTATGGAGGACTTTAAATGCTAAACAGAGGAGTTTATTTTTGACCTTAGAGGTGTGAGAAAATTGTGGGGAGGCGTGTGTGACTCCAGAGTTTATTGAGTAGGAGAGCAACATCATTAGATCTTACAAAGATCAGTTTGGCAGGTGTATGAAAGATGGATTAGATCCATTCCAGATACCTCTTCGCTTGGTGCAAATGGCTCTGCTTGATTTTGACTCCAATATTATGGTCATGATGCCCCCTTCCCCTTCACCCCCACAGACTCTTCACCAAGAAACTCAACATCATGAAGACTGTTTCAGCTTTGGTCCTCATGCCACACTGGCACTCTTGTTTGTTGAAACTCCAGCCATCTCTTTTTTTGCCAACAGCTGTTCTGCCTGGTTTCAACCTCCAATATCATTCTCTCGTACTCTCCCAACTGGTACAGGGGGAGGGAAGGAGGAAGAGAAGGCAGATTTTGGTTAATTGAAAAGGATAAATTTTAATTTAAAAAAAGAAAGGTAAGCTGGAAGTAGATTAACAAAATTTGGCAACTGAGGAACTCTGTGGGGTGAGAGTAAGAAGCTGGTGATTAACAGCAGGTGAGAGAATGTAAATTCAGAAGAGAACAAGCCTCAGGACAGAGCTTCAGAAAACACCTGCAGGTAGTGAGCATGATGCAGTGCATCATCAGAACAAACTGAGAGGTAGAGGCCACGTAGAGAGAAGGAGACCCATGCCATGAAAACTCAGAGGACAGAGACTACGTAGGAAGAGAGCTGAGTTAATAGCATCAAATGCTTCTGAGAGATCAAGAAGGATGAGGTCTGAGTCCAGTATATGCCCGAACCAGACTGAACTGGCTCTCAAAAGTCAGCTGTTCAATTTTTAGTATCTGCATTTGAACCTCAGAGATTGGCAAATGCTACAAATTAAGACTTAATTTATCATTTTATTGATTTTTAAGCTTAAGAAAGTTATGGAGAAAAATAAGATAGATTAAACTCAAAACTGTCCTGATATATCCCTCCTCCTCCCTGGTAGGGAGCTGGTTGTTAAACTTCCACCAGTATGCTGCTGGACAAGACTGTCAGCTACGGCAATAAAGAGCACTGGTAACTTGGGAAAAAGCAGTTTTAGTTGAGTGATGAGGCTGGAAGCTAGACTCTAAAGGACTAAGGAGTAAGTGAAAGAAAAGGAAGCAGACAGAAAGTACATGGACAGCTTTTTCTAGGTATTTAATTGAGCAATCAATCACCCAATCAACAAGCAATGATTAAGTGCCTACTGTGCCATGGTGAATGATGAAATCATGCCTAGCTTACATATTATCAGGTAAGATAACATGTACGTACATAAATATATAGAGAATATGTGTGTGTGTGTGTGTGTGTGTGCCCAGCAAATAAAAGTAAAATGCAAGGTTGACAAGAAGGAAAGGCATTGGAGGCTGGAGAGTCAGAAAAGTCTGTGTATAGAAGCCTGAGTGACCTCTTGAAAGAAGGGAGCTATTCTGAGAGATGGAGGTGAGGAGGGATGCATTCCAGGTTTGGGGGGCATCCAGTACACAGGCACAGAATGTGTGAGGAACAGAAGGAAGGCTAGTTTGCCTTAATCACAAAGTTGACCAAATGTATAATAAGGCTGGAAAGATGGGGCAGGTTGTGAAAGCTTTAAAAGTCAAACAGAGGAGTTTATATTTTATCCTGGAGGCAGTGGGAAACCACTGGAGTTTATTGAGTAGGGGAGCGACACGGTCAGATTTGTATTTCAGGAAAATTACTTTGGCAGCTGTGCAGAGGACGAATCGGAGAGGTGAGAGACTTGAGGCAAAAAGGCCAATTAGTAAGCAGTGACAGTAGTGCAGGGGAGAGGTGATGATGGCTGAATTAAAGTAATGAGATGGAAGAGAGATAGAAGATGACAGCTTGAGGGTATATAGGGGTCTTGGGAAGACTTTTTAAGAATGGTGGAGAACTGGGCATGTTTGTAGGCAGCAGGGAAAGAATCAGTAAAGAGAGTTGGAAGGTTACAGAGACAGAATGATGGGAGGGACAGTCTGCTACGGGAGACAGAAAGGGATATAAAGTGGAGCATATGAACTAAGAAAGAGCCTGAAGGTTCTTCATATTTACACTGGTACTTAGAGCACTGGCTTCCTCAGTGTCTTCTGGAAAAGGGAAAAGAGTTTCCTTGTCTTTTGAGAGGTTCAGCTAAAAGTCCATTCTGTATGTTTTGGATGGGCTAATTAAACTCTGTCCCATATTATGTATCTTTTTAGCCTGAATGCTTGCAGGTGAACTACAAGCCTTTAGATATAAGCCAAAATCTGATATTCCCGGGGGAATATTGTGTGGAGATAATAAAACAAGTTATATAAATTATTACACAGATAAGTTGCTCCTCCTTCCTTTACCAGGTGAACCTATTCTGTAACTGTCAAGGGCCATGAGTTTAACTGACAAAGGTTACCCTACCTTGTATTGTTATCTTGTATATGTCCTGTCACACTGATCATAATGTAGGTCCCTCTGAGGCAGGGTACATGTCTCATAACTCTTTATACTTACAGCACCTGGTATGGTATCCTTTACAGAGCAGATACTCAAGAAATGTTCATTGATCACAGGAGATAAGAAATAATATCACCCCCAAACAAATCCCAAACTTGATATTCCTAAATAAAGGCAATCTTACGAACTTGTTGATTTTTTTTTTCTACAGAGACTCTCCTTCTTTACCCATATTACTTTGAGTGTCTCTCAATGGTCTATCTTTCCTCTCTCTATTCTCAATGTTAACTCATTGATTCTCATAGTTTCCAATATTACCACATGTTGGGGATGATTTCTCAAATAATATCTCTTGATTCTAACCTCTCTCCATCACTAGTCTCATTTTCAACTCTCTTAGCACATTTTCATTTAGATGTTTCACTATTATCTCAAACAGTGCCTCAAAAATTGAAATTGACATAGGATCATAGATCTTCATTTGGCGTCAAAGGACATGAATTTGAATGTTAACAAATGTGGTCTTAATTCCTCATCTATAAAATGATCTCATAATCTGGAATTAGAAGGGATCTCAGAGGCCTTATAGACCAACTCTTCATTTTAGAAATGATGAAAACGAATCTAAGGGAGGCTAAATGAGTTATTGAAAAGCACATTTAAGTAATCAGCATCAGAAGTGATATTTGAAACAAGTTCCTATGATTCCAGGGTCAATATTCTTTTTATGGGCAGCTAAGTGGCACAGTGGAGAGAGGTATCAAACTGTTACTGCTGATGTAAAAATTCTTCCCCCTAATGGATAGTTTTCCTTTCTACTCACATTGATTTGTTTGTACAAAAGCTTTTCAATTTCATGTAATCAAAATTATCTAGTTTATATTTTTGGATTGCCTATATTGCAGGTTAGCAGTCATTAGGGAAGGGCGGTCATCCTTTTGCTCCCCTGGATATTCCTGCATCTAACCAATCCTTAGCTGAAGTTTCTTTTTCCAGCCTGGTCTGGAGGAGAAAAGACTGTGAGAACAAAAGGAAGCTTTCATTGCCTGTGGGAAACTTCAGGGGCTGACTGGTGGCAGTAATACTAAACTTTTTATGGCTTGCTAAATGCTAAACATTTTGGTTGCCATGGGCTCTTAATGTTTTCAGTGTGCCCTCCTGACCTGGTGACTGTGGAAGTAGATAGGAATAACTTTCACTCTTTTTTTCCCTTTTTACATTTTAAGTGCATCCTTCTAAACTAAGGTCTTTTAAATCCTAATGGCTACAGTCCCTAATGTATTTTAAAACCCAAGACCTAAGTGGTTGAACTAAGCCTAATTTAGGTTTAGTTTACAATAGTATCTGTTCTTTATTTGGATAAAAACCAGTCCTGTTGTCCCATCTGAGAAAGGAAACCTGATCTTGTTATTTTCTAATTTTTTAATGGCTGTGACTACTAATATTCTTATGAGGTATCCATTTTGAACTTATTGTGATAATATGGCATAAACTATTAGCCTAAACTTAATTCCTACCAAATGGATTTCCCCTTTTCCAAGCAGTTTTTCTCACATAAGGAGTTCTAATGATTTACTTTTGAAAGCTTACTTAATTTTGAGGTCAAAACTACTTTCATTGTAATACTATAACATTTTAATTTTTAATATAGTAAATATTGATGGATATAATTGACATAAAAAGTTCTTTGGAGATCCCTCAATAATTTTTAAGAGTATTAATGGGTCCTGAAATCATAAAAGCTTGAGAACTGCCAGGCTAGAGGATAGCACATGTAGGCAGATAAGGAAATAACTAAATATATAGACAAGGAGTCCTTGATCAATTTTCTATCATAGGCCTCTATGGAAGTCTGGTGAAATCCATGTTTTGCTCTTCTTAGAATAACATGTTTAAATGCTTGAAATATGTAGGATTGTATTACATTTATTATTAATTCTATTTTTACTTTATTTATATAATATATAATTTATATAATATATTTGCTATAATCATATTGAAACATATTTATCAAAATGGGGCAGGTAGGCAGCAAAGTAGATAGATTACTAGGTCTGTAAGACTCATCTTCCTGAGACCAAATCCAGTTTCAGACACAGACTAGCTATGTGATCCTGTATAAGTCACCTCACCCTGTTTGCTTCAGTTTTCTCATTTGCAAAATGAGCTGGAGAAAAAAGCAGAGCAGAAAATCATTCTAGTATCCTTGCCAAGAAAACTCCAAATGGTGTCATAAAGAGTTGGACACAACTGAAATGACTAAACAACAATAAAAGTTATTAAGATATATTTTTTGTAAGTTAACAGGCATCAGATTAAGAACCATTGGACAATATCCAAAAAGTGATGATTAATTGATAAATATCAACTGGGAAAATGGTCACTAGTGAAGTACCCAAGGACCTTTCCTTAACTCTATTCCACCAAATGTTTTGAATTAATGATTTGGATAAAACAATAGGATTATCAAGTTTGCAGATGACACAAGTTAGAAAGGGATAACAAGTTGGAAGACAGAATTGGGACCCATAAAAGTTCCTAATGACTAGCTAGCTGCTAGACCCATGGGATTCTTAGGATGAAATTCACTAGGAAAAAATGTAAAGTCCTGCTTCAATATTTGGAAAGATCTATGATGTCATTGATATGAGGACCTCTCCATCATTTCATGAAATGTGATTCCTGTCCATGTTTTTCTATAAAATCCTCCACAGGATTTATCCAACACAAGGATTTTCCACAGTTCTTTTAAAATGTGTGGATACTACTGCAGCAGCTAGGCTGTCCATCACACAAAATGAGGTTTCCAAAAAAAAGTCTTATACTTCCTTTCTAAGCTTGCAGCAAGATGCTGTTAGAAACAGCTCATGTGACAAAAGACCTGAGGAGTTCCAGCAGACTCTATGTTCAATATAAGTCATATCTCCCCAGTGGAACTACTGTATGAGTCAACAATGTGAAATAATGCCAGAAAAATAATATGATTTTAGTTTATGTCAATAAAACATATTGTTTGGAATAAAAAGGTAGTTGTCCTGCTGAACTCTGCTCTGTTAGGGTCACATCTGAAGTATATTGTGCACTTCTAAATGCCACATTTTCAGGGGTACATTAACAAGTTGGAGTACATGTAGAACAGGGCATCATGGAGGGAAAGAAAGCCATGCCAGACAGGATAGGGCAAAAGAACTAGAGATGTTTGGCATGGAGAAGAGAAGATGTGACAAATGTCTTAAGTATTTGAGATAGGATTAGATCTGTTTTACTTGATCCCCAGAAAGAACAACTAGGCATGATGGGAAGAAATTTCATAGTCACAGATTTCAGCTCAGTGGAAGGAAAAACTTTTTCCAATATTGGAGCTGCCCCAAAGAGGAACAGGATGCCTATGGAGGTAATATTAACAGTTAATAGCATTTATGTAGGTTATAAGGTACTGAATCCTCCTCCCATGGCAGTTGTCATGCATAGGTCAGATGACCTTCAGCTATGGGTTGGAGAAAGGTCAGTCTCATCTCTGAAATTCTTTGATTTTGTGAAAGTTCCATTATTTGGTCTTCTTTTAACTGGAGCACTCAAGTACTAGTAACTAGCATTTCTTTAGTACTTTAAGGTTCATAAGAGGTTTTACAGACATGATCTCACTCGATACTCAAAGCAATATGCAAGTTAAGTACCACAGATAGTATTATCTTCACAACTTTATAGATGACAAAAAATTAGGCACAGAAAGTTAAGTCCATGGTCATAAAGCTAGCAAATATCTAAAGTATGATCAATATCCAGGTTTTCCTGATTCCAACTCCAGTGTTCTATACACTATGGTACATTGCTTCTTTCTACTTTTAAAAATAAATATAATCGACATCTTTGTTTTAGTCATAGTATATCTTATTTTCTTGGCTCTGCTTACTTCATTCAGCATCAGTTTATGTAAAACTTGCCAAGCTTATTTACACTCATCATATACATCATTTTTTTACACAACAGGAATATTCCATTACATTCATGTGCCACAATTTGTTTTATCATTCCCCAAATAATGGGCATCGACCTTGTTCCCAGTTCTTTGCTGTAACAGAAAGGATTGCTACAAATATTTTGGTATAGATAGGGAGTTTCTTCTTATCAATAACCTCCTTGGGTATTAGGTTTATACACCTAGTAGAATTTTTGAGTCAAAGGAGCACATTTTAGACACTTCTTTTAAATAATTCCAACTTGCTTTCCAAAGTGGTTCTACTGAAATCATTGCTCCACCAACAATGTACTAATGTGCTTATCTTGCTTTGAACCCTTCTGGTGACTACTTCGATTTTCTCAACTTTGCTACTTTTCAGGGGGTGAGGTGAAATTTGAGGGGTTTTTTGAATTGCTGTTGTCTTATTCATAGTAATTTGGAGTATCTTTCCAGAGGGATGTTAATAAATTGCAATTCTTCTTTTGAAAACTACCCCCTACTTCACTCCCCAATCCTTTGACTACATATCTATTGTGGAAATTGGTCTTAAATACATTTGTGAATTGTTTACATATCTTGGATTCCAAACTCTTATCTGATACATTTAGCCACTTCCTTTTTTGTCCTAGGTGCATTAATTTTGTTTGTGCAGAAGATTTTAAGTTTCATGTAATCAAAGCTATATTTATCTTTTATAATTGCTCCTATTCCTTGTTTTGTTCAGAATAGCTTCTCTAGATCAAATAGCATATATGTATACCAGAACAATGAAAATACAATGATTTTGAGATACCACTATACAAAATCCTGAAATTCAGTCTGAATCACCAAAAAATAAAAAATAAAAAAAGACAATTATCCTTAGTATAGTTTTAGTTTTAAGTGTATTTTATTTTCTTCTATTCTTGGAAAACTGATTATTTCTGTTAACCAAAATAATTTAATGAACCAGAATAGCCTATTACCCTGACATGCTGAATAATAAGAAAATTTATGTAATGTGATTTGATGGTGAAGAATTTAGAGATGTTAGGTAAAGTAGTTAATTCTAATTCTAATTCTCCTTCTTGTAAATCACAATGAGGTGTGGTAGAATAATATTCTATGGATTCCACCTAAAAAGACATGACTCCTGTCTTTATAATTTTTTTTTTTGTCTCTTTGATAAATACCTTATGACCTGGGTAATCACAGATGACAAACTTATAAGTCATTTGGCAATTAAATCACCAAACAGACCACTTCTTTTACATCTGTAATTTAAAAAATAAAATAAAACAAGAAGAAAGAAAAAAAATAGCTTTTGTGTATACTATTTATTAAGTATTCCTTGGTGCAAGATGCATAGAAAAAGAATAGTGGTGAATTGGTCCTATCCAATATGTTGATAAGTAAGGAGATTTGATTCTTACAAAATCACATAATAAAGATTTATTTATCACCAACTATGTGCAAAACACTGTGTGAGGGGTTGGGGATACCAAAACAAAAATTTAAAATAAAAAAAATGACAACTGCTCCTGCCAAGGAGGAGCTTACACTGGGGAGAGGGGGAAGGGAAAGAAAAGGGGCTAAGAGAGATAACAAAAATCTACATAAGTAAATACAAGATAATTTGAGAATGGAAAGAGTGTCACAACTGGAAGATTAAGAAAAACTTCAAGAAGGACATGTGTTAAGCCTTAAAAGAAGCAAAGAATTCTAAGAAGAAGAACTGAGTCCAGAGGGCATTCCAAACAGGGGCCTGCCTATCTAGAGAGGCAGAAGATAAAATAAGAGGAAGAAGGTGAGTTTGTCTGGAAAGCAGAATGTATTAAGGGGAGTAATAGGAACTAAGTCTGGAGCCTGTTTGTGAAGGGCTTTAAATGTCAAATATGTTTAAAAAAAAAAATAAACCATATGGCCGATAACATCTATGTGAAATGGAATCATGGTAGTGATTTGTAACCCAGAAGCAGGGAGATGATTGGATTCCTAAACAGCTTAGAAGACTCACCCCTCCTAAAGTTACAGGATCACAGACTTAGAACTGGAGGGAACTTTAGAAGCTATCCAGTCCAACTCTTTAATTTCACAGATGGGAGGTTAAATGATTTGCCCAAAACCAAACAGGTAGATATAATAATAATAGCAGGTGTTCAAACCCAAGACCCCTGAGTGCTGATTCAGTGGTCTTTCCAGAGCATCAGGCCACCATCTCATTTTCCTTGGTTATGTCTGTCAGTTTATGTCAGACAGTGGTTTCAGGTGTGTAAGTGCTAGTACTGGTTCAGCAGGTTAGTCTTAGACAAGGAGTCATGAAGTAAAAACAAAAGGACAGTTTTAGAAGCCTCTTCCATTGTCATCCTCTAGTGCCTGCTCTTCCTTTGTTTTCTTTGTCTTAATTGCTTCTCTTGACATTTAGTCTTGTTTAACTTGGTTTCTGTTTCTTTTCACTATTTGCCTGCTTCTTTGGATTAGGAATTCTTTAACCTTCCTTAGTCACTGGATCTCCTGGGGACTCTAGCTTCAGGCCAGGGTGGTTGGCCATCAATTTCTCATTGTCTGCTACACTTAACCACTGTCTGTACTACACAGCAGGGCTTTGACAAGTGACCTTTTTACATCTCATTTTTATAGTCTAATCTAGTTTAGACTTTGCCAACAAACTTAATTCACTGGATTTCTCGGTTCAATTAGTAGTTTGGAAAAAATGGAAATGAAGGTAAAATACATGGGAGTAATCGGAAAAGAACACCAACACAGACCTTGCTGCTGTATATATTCCTCTATATTTTGAACTGAAGAAAGCTATTTTGCAATTTACAATCTACATTAGAAATACCTGAAACTCATTTAACTGACCTGTTTTCCTATGATGAAAAGCAGACCTATAGTCCAAGGAGCTGCCCTCATGGGTCAGTTTTGAAGTGCTTGATATCGATGCCTTTGAAGAGTCTTCTGGGCCTCCACATAAGGGGGAGGAACTCAGTGAATGTCGTATCCCTCCCCTGCTGGTATTTTGTAGGTTGAACACATCCTGGACTTTTTTCTTTTCCTTTTTAAGCATGTTTACCAGAATATCTGAAACTTGGCTTAAGGAATTTGTATTACAATTTATGACTCAGTTTCCACTGCTACCGTTTATTGGGGTTTGACATTTATTATCACATTGGGAAAGTGACTAGAGAGAAATTGCGAATTATTGAAGTTATGGAAAGGCTTGTAAACATTCATAACAAGCTATCCACCCTGTGTTAGTATGCCTTAATATCAGTAAACACAACCGAAGCTTTTCATATTGTCATAGTCAACTTTAAATTGTATAAACTCCAAAGACGGAATATTAATGGTTCCAATTAAAATGGTTTTTTACAAAAACATGAAATGTGCATTTATTCATTTAGTATGCAGTCAAAATAACTGAAAAATACATTTTAAAAAATTGCTACTCTCTTGATTCCAAAAAAGAAATGAAAAGAATGTAACTTGTTAATATAGACAATTTTTATAATGTATACTGAGAAGAAGGACTTTTCACTAGAAGAGTGATACAGCTCCCTAGGACATGCCTCTATTGAAGGGGCAGGAAGAGGGTAAAGGGCCGGCAGAGAGAGAAAAAATGATTAGCAAGTAGGAAAAGGACTATGTGATAGAAAACTCAGGTTATTTTCCTCATTCCTCACTCTTGGTGGTAGAAAAAAATCTCTATTGTATTATTTTACAGTACGATTTGAAATGGGTAGATATATGTAAATATATGTATATGGGAATATACATACATATATAAATATATGTTATATGTAATTATATAAATTAATTTATTATTTATATATTTATATTATATGTGTACACACATATATAAATATGTATAAATAATACACATACACATATGTGTGTATGAAGTGTCAGAACTCCAATTTGATAATGAGCCCATAGAGAATTCTGCTGTAATAAAATGAATAAATAAAAGACTGAGCTGATTCTCAGACAAAGAACTCCATTTCATTTAAAAAGAAATTCTCTGCCCTAGCTCAGTGAGGCTTCTGTTCAGATCAAACATACAATGCTGGGAAATATCTATACAGCTAGTTTGCTCCTCAAGGATGTTACAGGATCTTTTTCTACAGTTCAGAATCACCCATTTCCTATTCACCATCCTTATCTTTTCTATGCTATGATTATCCTTGCCATGGTGTGCTCCATGACATCCACATTTAGACTCTATAGGGTTAAAACTAACCTATATTGTACAAAGTGTGGTCTATGGACCCTGAGGGTGCCTGAGACCCTTTCAGGGGGTCCTGTGGGGTCAAAATGATTTCCATTATAATACTAAGATGTTATTTGCCTATTAAAATACTCTTTTTTTTTGCCATCTACACATCTAAGTGAGGCTAAATAGTCTTCACATATTTCAAGAAAACATATTATAACATATTAGATGCAGAAACAGATGAAGATCTAGTTTTCTTTGACAAAGCTAGATATTAAAGAGTTCTGCAAAAATATATAACACAATAAATGTCACTCTTGTCACTAATTTTTTTGTTTTGTTTTGGAAAATATATTTATTTTTCACAAAAGTGTCACTTGTGTTAACATGTAATGCATTTGCTATTTGAAAATAATAAATATTTAAAACACGTCAATTTTCACCTCTAATTTGGCACATATTGATAGATAAACTTTATAAACAAAAACTCTTTGGGATTCCCAATAATTATTAAAAGGGCAAAGACCAATATGTTTGAGAACTACTGATCTAGTGCATATCTGTCTAGTGTGCCCACAAGAAAACATGCCTTTGTCAAATGCTTTGCCAAAATCTATGTATACTATACAGAATCTACCAGAGGAACAACCTTGGTTTCTTTGTTTTTTTGAAAAAAGGGAAATGAAGTTCATCTGCCATAATTTGCTCTGAGTGATGCCATTTCATCCCACCATGATAACAGCTTCCTTTTTCTAAATGTACATTAATCATTCCTTTAATAATTCTTTCTTTGAATAATACATTTTTTGTTGTTCTTAGTGTTCATTCTTCTTTCCAGAATTTTTCCAAGAATCACAGTCAAGTTTGCTGGTCTATAATTTACAAACTCTACTGTCTTCTCTTTTTGGAAAATCATTCTATTTGCCCTTTTCCTGTCCTACCTCTTTCATTACCTCCATCATCTTTCAGAGATCACAAGCATGGTCTTCATAACCAAATCTGCCAGTTTTCTCCAAGCAGTCTTTCCAGGGACAAGTAATGACAAACCCATCTTTATCCTTCAGCTGGTGATTCATATTTTTCTCTAATTTCTAGAAACATTCTGTAATGCCAGTCTATGACATTTTTAAAGGTCAATTTTTCCTTACAACCCACTGGTCTTTTTTCTGTAACCTTCCTCCACCACAGGTACTGTACTCCAAAATAAGTGATGATCTTATTCCTTGGCCTTCTAATAGACAATCTCACAGTACTCTCCCTGTTGTTTTTATTTCTGCTTCTTCAAGTATATTCAGAGATACTCCATCAAAATGTTGTCTGCTGAATTACAAGAAGCAGCGCCCCTCATGGAGGAATCTCTTAGTGGTACACTAAAATAGTAGCATTCAAAATCTATCTTAGACTCTTAATTATGCATGTCACAAGAATCCTGTGGCACTGGCTTCCCATTTCCAGTTGTCTGCTCTGACGAGGTGACTGCCTTCAACATGACGAACATGACCACCTTCTCCTAAAGTCTTACTGCTATTCTATTTCTCCTTCCTCCTTGGTCCCACTCTGATATGGTTCATCAATTATCTAGTCCATTTTATAGAAATCTTTGAAATGCTGATTCTGTTGTTAATAAAGCGCATTGTGAACATTTTCACATAACATTCTTTCTACTTATTCACTATAATAGAAGCCCGATTTTCCCATGGTCTCTCCATACAGCTTGTAACCCAGATGACCAGTGGTCAATTGTTCCTTTGCTCCATCTCCCAGGTTTGTTGTTGTTGCTGAGGTACATGACATCAGGGAGGTGAAGCCATGACATGTGAGTGAATTGAATTTAAGTGAGACAGGGCTGTGCAAAGTTAACAGCCTCATTTTCTCCTCTAGAGATATCTGGGTCCAGCGGCAAGATATAGATCAGGAAATTAGAAATGACCCCTGATGTAGGGGGACACCTTTACCTTTCTAAGCTAAAGTCTTTCCTAGATCTTGGTTTGACTGAGGCAACACCAATTCAGTGACTAAGGCTAGATAAGAAATGAGGCAGACAATGACCTCAAGTCAAGAAAAAGTATCAATTTGGAAAGGGAAGACCTTCTGAGTTTCTGTCCAAAACAGAAACAATTGTTATTTATGTTCCCTCTGAGCCAAACAAGGACTGCCTGTTTCTTGCTCTTTATTTCAGTTTTCAGATGATTCAGTATCACCCTTCCTAAGTCAGTTTTCTCACTTTGAAGACCATGCAGTCAGTATTTGTACTAACTTCTCCCCATGTTTGTTATAGTTTTCTATTAATTTCCAGGTCATATTCTCAATTACTATCATGATTTCAGTATTTGCAGCACAATCTTCCTCTTTACCCCATTCCCTGTTATCTTACTTCACTATTCACACTGACAAGATATACACACAAACATTCCTTAACCTCCACTCCAAAATCACTTTTTTTTCTACTTCAAGCAGAAATATCACAGTTATGCCTAGGACTCCATCATGTTTGGGAATGGCACAGTTTCAAAGATCAGAACATTTCAAATTCTATTCAGTGACCACAGACTCCTAACCTACCTCCTTCACTCATTTATTTATTTATTTTAAGCTTTCAAAATTCATTTCCACAAAATTTGAGTTCCAAATTTTCTCCCCGTCTCTCCCCGCTACCAAATGCTGTGCATTCTGATTACCCTTTCCACCAGTGTGCCCTCCCTTCTAACACTCCTCTCTTTCTTTATCTCCATCTTCTCTCTTGTCCTATAGTGCAAAATAAATTTCTATACCACATTACCTGTATTTCTTATTTTCCAGTTGTATGCAAAAGCAATTCTCAACATTTGTTCCTAAAACTATTGAGTTCCAACTTCTTTTCCTTCCTCCCTCCCCACCCATCCCCACTGAGAAAGCAAGCAATTCAATATAGGCTATCTATCTGAACTTTTGCAAATGATTCCATAATAGTCATGTTGTGTAAGAGTAACTATATTTCCCTCCATCCTATCCTGCCTTCTATTTCTTCTATTCTCTCTTTTGACCTTGCCCCTCCCCAAGAGTGTTTAATTGCTCCATCCTCCCATTTGTCCTCCCTTCCATCATTCCCCCCACCCTGCTTATCCCATTCTCCCCTACTTTCTTGTAGTGTAAGATAGATTTGCATACCAAATTGAATGTGCAATGTTATTCCTTCCTTGAGTCAAATACGATAAGAGTAAGTTTCACTTTTTCCCTCTCATCTTCCCCCCTTTTCCCCTCCCTTGGAAAAATTTTTTCTTGCCTCTTCTATGAGAGATAATTTGTCCATTCCATTTCTCCCTTTCACCTCCTGATATATTCCTCTCTCACACCGTAATTTTATTTTTTTAGATATGATCCCTTCCTATTCAACTCACCCTATGCTCTCTATCTCTCTCTCTTTCTGTGTGTGTGTATGTGTGTGTGTGTGTGTGTGTGTAATCCCTCCAACTACTCAGAAACTGAGAAAAGTTTCAAGAGTTACAAATATTATCTTTCCATGTAGGAATATAAACAGTTCAACTTTAGTAAGTCCCTTGTGATTTTTCTTTCCTGTTTAACATTTTCATGCTTCTCTTGATTCTTGTGTTTGAAAGTCAAAATTTTCTTTTCAGGTCTGATCTTTTCATCAAGAATGCTTGGAAGTCCTCTATTTCATTGACAAACCATTTTTTCCCCTTAAGTATTACACTCAGTTTTTCTGGGTAGGTGATAGTTCTTTTGACTTCTGGAATATCATATTCCTTCAATCCCTTAATATAGAAGCTGATAGATTTTGTGTTATCCTGATTGTGTTATCCAATACTCAACTTATTTCTTTCTAGCTGCTTGTAATATTTTCTCCTTGACCTGGGAACTCTGGAATTTGGCTACAATACTCCTAGAACTTTCTCTTTTTGGATCTCTTTCAGGAGGTGATTGGTGGATTCTTCAAATATTTATTTTGTCCTCTGGTTCCAGAATATCAGGGCAGTTTTCCTTGATAATTTCATGAAAGATGATCTCTAGGCTCTTTTTTTTTTGATCATAGCTTTCAGGTAGTCACATAATTTTTAAATTGTCTCTCCTGGATCTATTTTTCAGGTCAGTTGTTTTTCCAATGAGATATTTCACATTATCTTCCATTTTTTCATTTTTTTGGTTTTGTTTTGTAATTTCTTGGTTTCTTATATACTCATTAGCTTGCATCTGTTCCATTCTAATTTTTAAAGAACGATTTTCTTTAGTGAGTTTTTGAACCTCCTTTTCCATTTGGCTAATTCTGCTTTTTAAAGCATTCTTCTCCTCTTTTGCCAATTGAGTTAGCCTCTTTTTAAAGGTGTTATTTTCTTCAGCATTTTTTGGGTCTCCTTTAGTAAAGTGCTGACCCACTTTTCATGCTCTCATTTCTCTTCCCAGTTTTTCCTCCACCTCTCTAACTTGATTTTCAAAATCCTTTTTGAGCTCTTCCATGGTCTGAGACCATTGCATATTTATTTTGGAGGTTTTGGTCAAGAAGTCTTGACTTTTATGTCTTCCCTTGATGGTAAACATTGTTCTTCCTCATCCAAAAGGATGGGAGATAATACCTGTTCACCAAGAAAGTAAGCTTCTATAGTCTTATTTTTTTCCCCTTTTTGGAGCATTTTCCCACCTAGTTACTTGACTTTTGATTCCTTTGTCAAGAGTAGGGTATATTCTGGGGATCTATAAGTTCTCAGTTCCTCTAAGGTGGCACAATCAAGGGAGAGGGGTTTACTCCTCAGGGGCCTCCAGCTTCACCACACCCCAGGACCCTGCTGAAGGCAGAGATTCAGATCAGCTGCTCAATTCCCCCAGGGGCTTTAGGTGGGGGAAGGGGGCAGGACAGCAACTCAGAACTGAGGTTCAGATCAGCTACTCAGTTCCCCCAGGAGCTTTATGTTGAGCTCTCCAACAATGGGATAATGGACACAGGTTTCTGCCTGAAGCAGTCACAGGCACCTTAGCTGCTGCCACCTGCTGCTGCTGCTGCCTCTGCTGCCACCTGGGGCTGGGGCTAGGGGAGGACCCTGCTCCCTTGTCATGGAGGTGAAAAACGTCTCTCACTGACCTTTGAAGTGTCTTTGTCACCTGTGGGTTGAGGGTCCCCAAGGCCGGCTCTGGTCCTGCTCTTCCCAGTGCAATGTGGCTAAGGCTAAGCTGGGCTTTGCTCCATGTCCAGTGTGACAGACAATTCCTGTGGGACTTCGAGGTCACCCTGGGCTGGAAATCTCCTCCATTTCATCATTCTGTGGCTTCTGCTGTTCTAGAATTTGTTGAGATGATGGAGTGATTTGCCATTTCCTTCTTGAGCTCATTTTCAAGATGAGGTAACTGAGACAAAGAGGATCAAGTGACTTTCCCAGGGTCAGAGAGGCTGTATTTGAACTCAAGTCTTCCTAACTTCAGGTCCCATGATCTATCCACTGTGCTACCTAATTAGTGAAGCAAATTTCTATAATGGGAATATCCTGAATTGTGATGAGATCACAGATCCAGACTGAAAGAAAAGGATAAAGGAAATAAAAGGAAAAAAAAAAACCTTGAAGAAACAAATATTACCATAGAATATCTGCCTTAGTGATCTGCTATTCCTAATCTGGGAATTTGAATCTGCTGTTACTAATCTTGGGTAATCCTAAACATTTCATTACTCTGGAGATGAAATTCTTGAATCTGAGTGGATTTCGTTTATTATAAATTTATGGTAGAGGATCCCTGCTGTTGATGGACAACTAACATGTGCTACTTTACTCTTATCAACTCCTTATCTCATTCACCATAGTAACTATCTTGAACCTTTTCCTTTCAACAAGATATCCATCATGCTCTACCCTTACATTTACAGTCAATGGCCCAACTTTCACTGAGACTGCAGTCTTCTGAAATGATCTCCCTTTGTTCCCTACCTCCATTCTTCAAGCATTCTAGTATCATCAACTTTTCTGTCCTTTTCCCCTCTAGACTTCCCAAAAAGGAGATGTCAATGCCAGTGCACTTGCTTTAGTAATTCACACCCATTGGCCCCAAGTCGTTGCTCCATGCTTTCTTTCTAATGCATCTTTAATACTGCCCTTGCCTTGAGCTCCTTCCTATTTGTCTCCAAATATGTTCAGATTTCCCTAATCCTAGAAAAAAAATTTTTCTTCACTCTTTTTCTAGCCCATCCATTTATTATTCCATACATTTCTTCTACTGTTTAAAGTTTTCTTCATTTCCTCACTCCACATTTACCACTGGGCTTCTGCCAACATCACCCTATAGAAATTGTTTCTCTAAGATCACCAGAAATTTCACAATCACTAAACAAATGTTTTTGCATTTCTTACCCCTCCTGTCCTCTCTGAAGCTTCTGATGCTAGGGGCCACTCCCCTCTACTAGATATTTTCTCTTCTCTCAGTTTCATACACCCCACATTTTTGGTTCTTTTTCTATCTCTTTAACCATGTTTTCACTATATGCTGGCTTCTCATCCTCTTCCTGACTGTTTAATATAGGAATTTCCCAGATACTGTATTTGGCACTTCTCTTTCCCTCTATACTTTTTTCTTGGCAACCTTGTTTGTTTCTACAGGTTTTCTCTAATACTACTAGAGAAATGACTGATAAATCTATATTCTAGTCACAACCTCTCTTCAGAGCTCCAAACCAAACCCACCTCTCCAACCGCCTATGGGATATCTTAACCAAGATACTGAGTTGTCAGCAACTCAAACTCAATAAAATTGAGCTCAGTTCCTTTCCCTTTAAACCTGCTAAACCAATGCTCTTCACTATTTCTGCTCATAGTATCATCATTCACCCATTCTCCCATATTCATATCTGTTTAATCATCTTTGACTCCTCTCTCCCTTCATTACTAGATCTTATTAATTTCATCTCTACAGCATATCTCACATCCATCCCTCTGTTCTCTATTTCCATTGAGATTATCCCTTTTTAGGCCCTCATTCACACCTAATTTGATAGCTCCTGCCATAGTCTCCTTACAGGTCTTTTTTCTGCTACCTCTTCCTTCTCCAAACCATTGGTCATACTAACACCAGACTAAGCTCTTTTAAAAAATTATTTGAATACATTTTGATTCTACACAATACTTTCTTTTATCTACTAAACAATTTATTGAGTACATTCCCTGAGGAAAGGATTATAAATTTCTAATAGAAAAGAGGGGTGCATGTATGTGTGTATGTGTGTGTGTGTGTGTGTGTGTGTGTGTGTTTGGCAGTGTGATATAAATGCTGACCATTATGATTGAAGAATTTTGTTACTACTCCAAGTGCAAATTATCCTGCTATTGAATTCCTATTCAACCCTGAAAGTTTATATTATGCTTTAAAGTTTATAAACCAGTTGATATAGGCCATCTAGTTTGAACCTCAACTACAAAGTTATTCCCCCTTGAAACCTTTCCTGATTTACCCAAGTTGGTAATTATCTTTATCCTATGATCTCACATAGTACTTTGTATTTTAACTGTAACACACTGAACAAATATTATAAATAATGATGTTGCTAACCTCCTCATCTCCCCACCCTACCGCCCTGCCACGGCCAGCCCCTCTATCAGCACAAAAATAAATGTTTGTCACATTTTCTACTGATTTTCAGAAAATTCAAGGGCTCCATCCTTTATCCCTTGTTTTTCTTTTTATATACCAAAACCCTTGACATTATGTTGTACCCTTGTGGACATAAGTATCTACCAAATGTATGTGAATGTCAATATAAATCTGTAAGTATGCATCGGGTCATACCACTGATAGGATGCTGAACTTAAGAGTCAGGATGACTTTAGCTCAAATCTCACCTGTCACTTACCAGCTCCGTAATCTTGGTCACTTAATCTTTATCTACCTCACTTTTGTTAGGCGGTAATACTAGGATCTACTGTACAAGGGGGTCATGATGAGATGTCAAATTAGATGACATATGTAAAGGGTTTTGCAAACTTTAAAGTGCTATATACGCATTAGCTTATTTTATTATCTAGTCCTGCCTAATATTCTACTTAGAAGGCATTTTAAATTGGTTGTCGCAATACCAGTTCAAAAAAAGCCAACACAAAATGCAACCCAGAAAAGAGAGACTTAATTAGTTTTTAATCCCATAATGCAAAAATGACACCAAATCACTCACTTCCCACATAAAAAGGCTCGTTGTCATCTTTGGTATATTACTGTTCTATATTCAACACATTTCAGTAACCAAATCTTGTAATTTTCTCTCTTCATCTTGAAAACTTACTTTTCTTCTCCATCCCTGCTATCTGTGAAAGACTCACTCTAGGAGGGAGGAGCCAAGATGGAGGAGTAGAAAGATTCACCTATGCTAGTTCCAAATCCACAGCCCATGGATCTCCTGTAAAAAGAACTCCCAACAAATTCTGGAGAAGTGGAAGTCTCGCAGAAAAAGAGTGAAGGAGATTTCCGTTTCAGAGAGCCCTGAAAAACCGATCCCAAAGGTCCCTCATGCACTGGACAGGAGCGGAGCCCAGCCCTTCCCTGGCTGCGTGGCAAAGAGAGGAGCAGATCAGGGCAGGCTTCAGGGATGGAATCTCCAGTGGCCACTAAGGTCCCTCCACCCACAGACACACAGGTCAGTGAGAGAGACTTCTGGTCTGGCTGACAGGGGAGCGGGGTGTCTCCATAACTCAAGCCCCCTTGGGAGGCAGCAGCAGAGGCAGTGGCAGCCAGAGGCTCCTGGAGCAGGCAGGAGCTCAGTAGGAGCTCCATTACGGAAGGTCTCTGCATAAACCCCCTGAGGGAACTGAGCCTGGGAGGAGGCCCTGCCCCCACCTGAGAACCTGATTTAATCATACCCTGAATAGCAGCTGGGCTGCCGCTGAAAGCCCTAAGTCTGGGGAGCAGCATTTGAATCTCATACCCCAAGCACTAACTGGGCAGATCTGGGATGGGTGGAGAGGAATCTCAGAAGTCAAGTAACTGGCTGGGAAAATGCCCAGAAAAGGGAACAAAAATAAGACCATAGAAAGTTACTTTTTTGTGACCAGATGATTCCTCCCTTCCTTTCTGATGAAGAAGAACAATGTTTACCATCAGAGAAAGAAATAGGAGTCAAGGCCTCTGTATCCCAAACATCCAAAATAGATATCCAATGGGCTCAGGCCATGGAAGAGCTCAAAAAGGATTTTGAAAATCAAGTTAGACAGGTAGAGGAAAGACTCACTCTAGACTCTAGTAATGTCTCCCTGAGATCATTTTCATCTCTTCCTAAGACCACATTATAGCTAGAATTATCTCTTTCTGGCCTCTTACCACCACTACAAGTCATATTCTTCCTCACTTTCTTAACAATCTATACACTAACGTACATGGAGTCTCCCCTAAAGTTCAAGTATAAGGTCCTTATAGTTGGCTCCACAGCCTTACCATGCTATCCCAAATATCCTAATTTCTTTGATTCCTACTTATTATCCTTTCCCACAGGATCGTAGATTTAAAGTCTGAATGATCACTTAGTCTCACATGCTCCTTTTACAGCTGAGGAAGCAGAAACTCAGAGTAGTTAAATGTCTTACCTAATGTCACCAGGATAATAAATTAAGGCATAAAGTCCAGGTCCTCTTTCCATTATATCACACTGCCTCCTAATCTGTGCCACAGCTCCTTCATTTGATCATCTTATTTCTGTTTCCAATGCTTTTCCAAGGTAACATTATATACATAGAATACCATGTGCTATCTCACCTCTTTTGTCCTCCCTAACCTAAAGCTAGTCATACTCTTTAAAGCAGTTCTTCTGAGAAGTCATCCTGTATTGATCAATTGGAAATAATATCTCCCCTATGAAGGAATTTCCAAGACACATTAATTTTCAATACATTTAACATGACCTATACATATGACAAATAATCTGAAAAATTAGTTATCTGAAACTTAACTTATGTTTACTTGCTCACTAGCTCTGCTCTACATATATGTCATTATGTTTCAGAATGTGAAACATTTCAGAATGTGAAGTCCATTGGGCAGGACCATTTGCTCTAAGGATACTTTAAGCACAATAGCACCTAATAAATGACAATCTAAAATAGGAAAGTAGCATCTCACAAGCTAGCAGTGTCCTTTCTTTGTCCTGCCTTATGCCACTCCTACTGCATATAATAAATAGTAACAAATACAAATGGGTAATTACAAAGCTGGCAGAGATCTCAGACTTAAGATCATAAATACTAGGAGAAAAAGCAGAGCTCAGATTGGGGCCAGAAATGAGGTCAGTCAGTCAGTAAATAAACATTTATTAAGCATCTATTTGCCAACCACTATATGTTCCATAACAGAACCGTCCTAGGAGAAATAAAGGAGAGATAGAGAAAGAGGGAGATATACAGAGACAAAGACAGAGAAAGAAAAAGACAGACAGAGGGATAGAGACAGAGATAAAGAGAGGGACAGACAAGTGACAATAGTACTTGTAGAGAGGAGATATAGCAGTGATTTTCAATTGGAAAAGGTACCAGCTGTCTCAGGTCTTGGAATCCAAAATGGCTGAAATACAAACCAGTCTAAAATATGGACTCTGCTAATTCTTGACTGAAAGTGGAAACTGAAGTTAATTAGGTAATAGGCTTTACTTGTACTTGATTTGTTCTTTACCTCTTCTTAATCTTTGGATTTCCTTGTATAGATTGTTTTTATATATTTGGCAAAAGAATTGAAATGAGAAGAATTTGGCTGATTCTGAACATAAATATAAGATCATGGTGGAAAAGGGACTCATAACTTTGTTTATGCAGAACTAACAGAGATAGTAAAGATTTGGGGTATTTGTATCTAGTAAATGTAAAAACAATGAGGTCTCTGTTATAGTAAGCATAAAAGTTAAATTAAGGAATAGTATTGGAGGTGTTCTATACTCCTTAACAAAAAAATATGTCCTATTAAAAGTAGATACTTTTCCTACCAGCATAAATGTCCAGGGGACTTTCTTATCACTTTCAGCACCCTGGGCATATGGTGCCACCAGAGAAAAATAAGACTTCTGTCTTGAAGATTCATACTTACTAACTCCAAATTTCTAAACCTGCCAATATTTATAACTGGAATCCAAAGCAGTTCATCTGTTTTTTAAATAAAAGCTGCATGTGAATGAATCTCTGCTCTTCCTAAGCTACATACCATTGGTCATTTTTCAGCCATCTTTTGAGTTTCACCCACGCGCCAGCCACAAACTCAGGGCCATGGTAACACTGTGGTCAGCCTGTAATTCTGTCAGCCAGCTAAAGAAAACTGCCCTTCCTTCCTACAGTGGCTGTTATAGCTCAGCACTTAAACAGAGAGAATGAAACAGGGTGGTTGAATTTTTTTCTAAAAATACCTATGTCAACTTTAATTGAAACATTACAGTGAGGTGCAAAGAGCCCATGCTTTGTGTTCAGCTAAAGGAGGACCATACAGGAGTCTCCACAGGAGCACTGCAATCGCCTAAAAATAACAGTTGCTGGAAATTCTATTTTTCATAAGGTAATATTTCCCACTCTTCACATATTTTGTTTGCCAGAAGAATGTTTTTAGCCACAAACTGAAGGAGGCAATGTGAAAGAGAAGCAGGAAGGAATGGGCAGCACGCGAGGAGAGAGTCTTTGAAGACCCAGACATTCATCCCACTCCCTGTTCCTCCAAAGGAGGGAAGGCTTTCCTGGCATTTCAGAAAGGATACTAATTTCATTGTCTCGCTGCTTCAGGATATCTCTCAGTTTTTTAAATTCTTCCTCCTTTAATGGCACTTCTCCACCTTGGTCTTTGATTTCATGGGAGGGTTCACTTTTTTCAGGAATCTTTCTTTCATTCAACAGTTCCTGTAAGATGAAAAAATTAAAACTCACCATGGCTTCTCTCTATCACTTTTCTTTCTCTGTTAATTTTCTTCCTTCACAGGAAGAGCATGTTGATTTGAAAGGGCCAATGAATTCAACTGAACAAACTTGACTAAAGTTCCTTTTATCCATAAAACATTAGGATCAGAGATCATGTGTTCTATTTGCTTATAAAACATAAAGAGAAGGCAGAAATTTAGGCTAAACAGTTTGCCTCCCCATAAGAATAATATCTTATATAAAGGAAAACCGGCCAGAACAGGGGGCTAGAGGTGGAGCAGGATCAAACCAATGAGAAATATAGAACCCAGTTCTTTTGATATAGCCTGGAAGACACAAGGAAGTACACTTTATGAAAAGTGAACATGTATAGCATAAGAATGACATCAGAGTAAGCCTGTGGACATTTTGTGGATAAAAAGACATACCTTTGAGGGAACTCCTGAGAGATTCTTGAGAACAGCCCTACTTAGTACCACTTTGGACATTTTGAATCTAATTCAGGTATTTTAAGAAGTCCTTTTTCCATTACATCTTTCAGAGGTGGGTCCATTGTGCAGAGTTCAGATTAGCTGAAGTTTGAATATGAGAAAAAATGAGTTTTCTAATACTCACCTTTCTTACTTACCTTTAAACGATGGAAGCAGTGGTGGATTTTACGCATGTCAGATCCCACCTCCAGCCTACTCTCTGGATCTTGATCTTCTAAAAAGGATGCAATTTGTTCCTCCAGTCTGAAAAGAAACAATTTCTGAGTAAAGCCCAGATACTAGAAACTTTAGAAATTCTAATAGCAATGCTAAATAACACTTTGTAAAACTGAAAAAAAATTAGAAACAGGAAATTTCCCCTTTCTTGGGACCTACATAGTTAATTGAACTTTGCTTACAGATAATGAGAGAAAGCCATTTGTCCACACAGATAAAATCTGAGGATCATGATGCAAAACTTGACTTTTAATTTCTAATTCACATAAACATCACATTAAAAAAGCCCTTTGCTTTACTGAATGGAAATTTCCTAGCAAGTATTACTGTAAAGTAACTTCTAATGTAAAATCAGAGATGGGATTCCATGAAATATTCATCAGAAGGGTTACATGAAACTTTGGGCGACCTTAAGAAAGTCATTTAGCTTTTCTCTAAAATGTTTCCTGTAAAATGAAGGGGGTGGGCTTAGATGCTCAGCTCTGAAATTATTATCTACGACCCTAAGAAGATAACTAGGATTGTTCAATATTAAGTTTTAGAGGAACCAAGAGTACTGATCTTTCTAGGGCCCATGTCTGCTTAACAGCTCTCTTTTCATTTGTAGCTCTTTGCCACATTTTCTCACTCAGGAGTCTTGTGTCCATTCTTAGGTCAGAGCAAGTTTCTGTATTCTCTTGTGTGAGAATCCCTGACTTAACCTTTACATACTCTTCAGTTATCACACTCCTTCTTTTGTCAGAGTGTTTATGGTCTAATAAGATCTAGATTGGGGTGGGGAACCTCTGGCCTCAAGGCTATATGTGGCCCTCTAGATCCTCAAGTGTGGCCCTTCATAGGGCAAAGAGTGCTGATCTTAAAGGGCCTTTAGAGGTCCTGGGTTCAAATTCCAGCTCCACTATCTATTTTCTGTTACTACCTCAAGCAAGTCAATTTAAATCTTAATTTTCTCCCTTAGAGTTCAAGAGAGTTGGACTAGATGATTTCAAGGATATTATCTAGGTCTAAATATGTGCTCTTTTAACATACTCCTTAAACTCAGAATTTCAGTCCCTACTAACTAAATTAGTTCTTTGCATTTTTAATTTGCAAATTCAAAATATGTTGGCCAGAGTTTATTAAGAATGGGGGATGAAAGTGCCATCTATCTGGTCTCTGGAAGTCTTCTTGGAAGAGACTTTCAAATCCCCACATACCATGACACCTATACTGTTAGACCTAGATGAATGAGTCCTTCTAACAAAGTTGTCCTAGTCTTAGATTGAGGGAAATGATGTTTAGATCTCCTCAGTGAAAACCTCAGGCATAGACCTTTCAAGGACAGCTCAAGAAGAGAGTTCCATATCAGAGGCTAATGCAGTTTGGTGACCTGGGAAAAAGGAGTGATACTGTTTATGTTCAGGCTTTGTGTAGCCTTTGAATTACTGAGTTGGGGGAATATCATGTGTGAATTCAGTAGACTAGGAGGTGGTACCCCTCCTGAGCTGAAAAGGAAGATCCTGGACTGAGGCACTCTGGGAATGGAATCCATTGCTTACCTAGAGAGCTGGGTCCTTGGGGATAATAGGTTGTATGCTGTAGAGTTGGAAAGGACCTTGGCGATTATCTAGGACATCTTCACCATGAGTTCTCAAGTTCACACACTCACTAGATTCTGCTGCCAGCCATTTTGAGTTAACTCTCTCAGTAATCAACATTAGGCTGGAAGTAGTAACTAACCAAATCATTCTTTTTGCTACTTCATAAGGCAGTAACTTTTTCCATATGTTACAGTCACCACTTGTGTGAGGAAGTATTTCCTGAAGGAAGAGTGAAACAGAATCCCATTTCATAAGAAAACATTTCAAGATATAAGCCTGTTGATTAGCTAAGTGACTATGGACAAATTGTTCAATGTCAGATATAACAGAAGTTCTGGATATAATTCCTTCCCTTTTTTCTACCAATTGGTATGAAAAGGATAAATAAGATGTAAATTAAGGGCTTGACAATTTCTGGGTTGCTAATCTCTTCTTGGAATTGTGTTCTCCTGTTAAATAACCAAATGTGGAAGACAAGGCCTTCTGGCTGCCTGTTCTCTTCTCTGCTCATGAGACCCTCATTGAATACTGTAATACTAATGAGATTAAAGATCTTCCCTACCCATTTATGGGCCTGCCTATTACAGGAAGCTTGATTAGGGGAGGCCCACACCTTTTGCTAATTTCTAATGAGGCACTGGTTCTCAAGGGTTGTAATGCCCTCTGGCTCTGAAAAGTGAGACTCTGAGGTGAAGTTTTACTTTGGGACTTACTGACTGGAAGTGTTTGTTTGACCAGAGGAGACTCTGGGCCATCCCTAAGGAGCCCCCTGGCTTTGAAAACTCAGATGTTGGTGTTTCTCTCTCTGGTAATTATGTATGTATAGTCAGACACTTGGATCTGTCTGTTGATCTGTAATATGTGCTTATGGTCTGGCAGCTGGAAGTCTTGCCTGTTATTATTGCTTTGTATTTTCTCTGAAATTCAGGGTGCTGACATTTTCCCCTGAACTAAGTAAATGACATATGTACTTGATTAAAGTAATTACTGAGCCCTCAAAAGTTGCTTTCCTGTTAGAAAAGCAGATCTAAGAATCCTTGACAGCAGGCCCTCCTATATATGTTGGGATTCTTGCTTTTACAGACACAAAGACAATACATTCTTTCCTTCTTACATTAGATTTTTGTTTTTCCTTATCAAATATGGAGTTGGTCTAATCATCATAAAGTCTGAAAACACTAAATGTATTCCAATAGTTGGAATGAGTTGTAGGCCTTTTTACAAAGATTTTATCTGTTTAGTCAGATGCTTTCTCTCATTATGTAGGCCTTACATTCCCCTTTCTTCAAAGCTCTTGGGTTCAAGTCTTTGTCACAGATACCACTGAGGAAGCCTTCCAGCTCCCTCTAATACTTCAAACACCACAGAATGCTTTTTCAAGATGATTCCCCAAAGGACAAATGAGGACAAAAACCATGCTTGTTTATTCTTTTTTGAAAACCAAGAGTGAAAAAAACGAAATAAAACATTTAAACTCTAGAGAAAAATAGTGATTTATATGTATCATTCATTTCCTTTTGGTATGTGAAGGAAATTTCTGTGGTTATTGCTGAACTTGATATAGTACCACCTCCCTCAGATTGAAAGTAGTTGGTATCAAAATCATAAACCAGTTAAAAAGTTCTACAGAACTGCAACATTTTAGGTGCAATTATAACATCAATATTGGTCCTATTCACATTTTTTTATGTCTCTATACTCTCTTTGCAGATCACTTTCTCCTTCACTAAGCCCCAGGCAACATTGTTAGTCATAGATTTTTTTTTAGAGTTTGGGCAATAGAGTTTCTATTAATGAAAATCATACCTCTATTACCTCTGTTCTTTGAGAAGCAAATAAATAGAAAAGGGAGAATCAGATGATGTGGGGAGAAGAGAATGAAAATTTATTCAGACCTCCAAAAACCTTTGACAAGGTTCTAAACCAAAGGTTATTGAAATGAAAAAACAAAACAAAACAAAACAAAACTGAGTTACCATGGAGTTGATTAGAGTTTTTGATAGGAAACAACACATAGGAAAAATAAATGTTTTTGGATGAAGAAGTATAAACAATGAATCCCTTAAAGAATTGGTACTGGATTTCATCTTAGATATATACACAAATAACTTGAAAGTATACTGACAATGGGTGGCTAGGACCCAGAAAACCCCTCAGTCCTATATGAGGGGTTGGAAACTTCCCTGGAAAGATGCACAAGTAGTATATACAGAACGATGAGGGAAACCAGTGATCAAAGTGGGAAGAAGGTTGGCTGAAGATCCCACCCTAGAAATAAGAAGTACAGGAAGGTATACTCTATCAGTGGGAAGAATGGTGAGAGATTATCAGTGGGGCATTAAGGTCAGGAACATCTGATGGGATAACAAGGTCATTGTCCATCACTGAGGCCGAAAGATTAGGAAAAGTTTCTCTTCTGGCAGATGGGGAGAAAGAACCTTTCTTTTATGCGAGAGTACTTGAAATTGTGTAGGCCACAAAGAGGAAGATCTCACTCTAAGGAAGAGTTTTTTTTCATTTCAACTGATTAACAGATAAGAGGCTCTCTTCTTTTTTTTCTGTTTGCAGGTTGGGTACCACATTTTAGGAATACAGCTATTCAGGAAGGGAGGAAAGAGACAGAAACATTTATATAATAGCTACTATGTGGTAGGTACCTAATAAGTGCTTTTTACAAATATTATCTCATTTGATTTTCACAATAACCATGAGAAGTGGGTGCTATTATTATTGCCATTTTATAGATAAGGAAACAATGGTTAAGTGATCTGTCTAGGGTCACATGACTAGTATATATCTGAGGCCAGATTTGAACTTCATGACTCCTGACTCAATTACCTATCCACTGTACCACCAAGTAAATGTCACAAATAGCTTAGTGGGAGCCCATAGGCTCAGAACCCTAATCTTAGACTTATACAATTCTAAAAATCTTAGAAATAATCCATTTTCTAGGTCTTACAGATGAAAAACTGGGGTTCTAAAAGTTTAATTTAATCCTGGTCACATAGCTAGTTAGTGAAAGAAAAGGTCCCCAAATCCTTGCCTGAAACAGTCTAGTGCTCTTCCCATTCTAACATAATGCTTCTCACTTCCTGATCATTTGGCAATGACAGTGTTGTGTTCCATAGCAGACACGAAGGAATTTCCAGTAGTGATTAGAGATACAGGATCTCACATCCTCAACCCATCTCCTGACAAACTAAAGAAATAGACTGATCCTAAATTGATTCCTGAAATGAATGTCTCTGTTTAAAAAGTGTCCATGAAGATATTGTAAATTTCATGATCATAGCATAGACTCTTAAGAAGGAATGGAGACCATGTGATAAACATAGGGCAAAATATTTTTGGAAACATACTGTTAATCTAGGGATTTAATGGGAACAGATGAACAAAGTTCAGAGTCAAATACATTCAATATATAGCAGTATGGAGTACTGAATTCCATAGTGTTTTAGTGGGAACAAGGGAAGAACCGGCAGGAAAGACCTATAACTATTAAACTCAAAGAGTATCCCTCAAATACTAAGGGATGAAGGATGACCGTCATAGTATCAACAAAGTCATCAAATTCTAACAGGTGTGATTAGAAAATTAGATAACTCCAAATACGAGTAACTGTGGACTAGCTGGATGGTGATCTTGGAAAAGTTATTAATTTTTCAGCATCTCAATTTCTACTTCTTAAATTGGGATAACTATTTAGTTAAAGGTTGGATGTGATGTCATTTTTAGGCTCCTTCTAAATCTAAAATGTCTCAAAGTGAGATAAAGAACAAAAGTGTTTCTCCCATATATAAAAATATATATATATATAAATTAGTTAGTGGTCCACTGCTGATATTTTCATTTTCAGAGTGAGTGATTCATGTTCAGCTGTTGGCCAGAACATTCAACTTTTTGTGGTAACAGGTTATAGTGAAAATCATTAGACTTGTACTCAGAAAAGTTGGTGTTTATTCATATGTGTGATGTTGGCCAATTCACTTGATCCCTCCAAGTCTTAGATTCCTCATTTGTAAAATGGCAATGGTGTGTGTGTATGTGTGTGTGTGTGTGTTCATTCTTCATTGTTGAAGAAGACCATGTCATCAGAGAAATAATGACATGACTTGCACTTGACTTTGTTTTGAGTGAGGGAGGGCTGGGCAGGTCACCAGCCGCACTTCTCCTCCAGAGCCATCTGAATCCAGTGACTAGATATTCATCAGGATGACTGGAGATGACCCAGGATGAGGCAGTTGGGGTTAAGTGACTTGCCCAAGGTTACACAGCTAGTGAGTGTAGAGTGTCTGAGGTGAGATTTGAACTCATATCCTCCTGACTCCTGCACTGGTGCTCTATCCACTGTACCACCTAACTGCCTCAAATGGGAATGGTAATACTTAGATTACCTACTTCACAGGCTTGCTGTGAGGAAAAGACTTATAAATCATAAAAAATCATAAATATGAGTCATAGCAGCTGCTACTGTTATGACCATTATTTTGACAAGTCCAATATGAAAACTATATGTAATATCCCTCCTTGAAAAAAGG
>CM053770.1:319886849-319914159 GCA_028658325.1 Potorous gilbertii
TCCTTGTCAGAGAGGAAGGTTGGAATCATTTGTTCACCAAGAAAATAGCCTTCTATGGTTATTTTCCCTTTTCTGGGCATTTTCCCAGCCAATTACTTGACTTCTGAGAGTCCTCTCCACCCCTGCCCAGATCTGGCCAGCTAGTGCTTGAGGTCTGAGATTCAAATGCTGCTCCCCAGCCTCAGGGCTTTCGGCGGCTGGCCTGCTGCTATTCAGGGTAAGATTAAATCAGGTTGTCAGGTGGGGATAGGGCCGCCTCCCGGTTCCCTCAGGGGGTTTCTGCAGAGACCTTTTGTAATGGAGCTGCTGCTGAGCTCCTGCCTGCTCTGGGAGCCTGTGGTTGCCCGCTGCCTCTACTGCTGCCTCCCGAGGGGGCCCGAGTTATGGAGACATCTCGCTCCCCTCTCAGCCCTTCCAGACATCTCTCTCACTGACCTGTGCATCTGTGGGTGGAGAGACCTTCATGGCCACTGGAGATTCTATCCCTGAAGCATGCTTGGATCTGCTCGCTCCTCTGAGTGCTGCGCGACTGGAGCAGGGCAGGACTCCGCAGGGCTGGACTCCACTCCCGTCCAGTGCACGATGGACCTTTGGGATCGGTTTTTCAGGGCTCTCTGGAACGGAAATCTCCCTCACTGTGTTGCTGCGTGGCTTCCACTGTTCCAGAATTTTTTGGGAGTTCTTTTTAGAGGAAATCCTTGGGCTTGCATTTGTTTGTGAGGTTTTTAATGCCCTAATTGTCAATTTTTGTGAATTGCAAAGATGAGAAATAGTTAAATTCCTTTATATTCCTGTATAATATTCTCCAAAGATCTAGGATATGTAACTTTTCTAAAATTTTGTTCGTTTTCTTACCTTTTTATTATATTTCAATTTATCTGTCTCAGAGGGATAGATTGAAGCCCTCCCTTCAATAACATAGTTTTACTATTTACTGCTTTCTATAACTTATTTAACATATCCTTTAAGAGTTTGGTTGGTATGTCATATATATTCAGTATTTATGTTTATATAAATAGATCCATATATATTTGTTATTTTATTGTCTATGGTACCTATTAGCAAAATATATTTTCTCCATTTATCCCTTTCTTTGTCTGAGTTTAAGATTGCCACTACTGCCTTTTTTATTTCAGCTTAAGCGTAACAGATTCTGCTCAAGCTTTTGCTAACTCTCTGTGTGTATTTCTGTTTCAAGTGTTTCTGTTACAAACTCCATATTGTGGGATTCTTGTTTCTAATTCATTTTGATCTTCTTCATTTTTCATCACCTATCCATCTCCCTCAGCCTCCTCCCTGTTCTTACTGGAAGGCTGGAGGTCAGAGCACTAAACTTCTTTCAGAGTTTACCTTTATAGAGAGCAGGGATTTGGACTTTCTAGCTTACTCTCTACTTTCCATTTACAGCTTTATTTTATATGGATTCCATAAAACCTAATGCCTCTATGCTTGGTACTCTTTGTGCCCTCCCATTTCCATCTTTCTTTTGTTCATTATCTTTCCCCATTAGATTTTAAGCTCCCTAAGGGCAGAGACTTTCTTTTTCTTATTTGTACCTCCAGCCCTAATGGTGCATAGCACATGGTAAGCTCTTAATGTTTATTGAATTGAAGTGTTGAAATTATAAGTGAGTTCATCTTATTCACATCCAAAATTATGATGACTATTACTTATTTCCCTCCATCCTCTTCTCTTATACTTACCCTCTTTTAGTACCCTGCCCCCTCCTTAAGAGTCTGTTTTGCTTCTGACTAATGTTTTCCTTTAGGTACCCTCCCTCTATCCTCTTCCCCATTTATTTTAAGTTTCTCTTCCTACTTCACTGTTAGGTAAGATGAATTCTGTACTCAACTGTGTTTATGTGTATTTTTCCTTCTTTTGGACAGTTCATATGACAGTGAGGTTCGAGTATTGTGTATTCCCTTCCTCACTGCCCTCTCCATTGTATAAATAGTTTTTTAATGTACCCCATCTATATGACATAATTTCCCCTATTCTTATTCTATATCACCAACCTCTCTCAGTGCCTTCCTTTTCCCCACCCTTCCATTCTTCTTTTGAAACTCATCCCAACGTAATAGAATTACATCCAGACCCTCTGTTTAGATTCCTTCTAAAAAGCTTTTTCTGCATCTATTGAAATAATCATTTTTATTAGTTTTGCTGTTGAAATGGTCAATTTTGTGGGTAATTTTCCTAATATTGAAGCAGCCTGTATTCTTGGTATAAATCCTCCCTGGTCATAGTGTATTATCCTTGAGATAAATTTCTGTAGTCTCTTTGCTAATATTTTATTTAAAATTTTTACATCTATATTCATTAGGGAAATTGGTCTATAATTTTCTTTCTCTGTTTTGGCTTTTCCCAGTTTAGGTATCAGCACCATATTTATTTCTGTAGTGCCAGTGTGATATTCACAGCACTTATTGCAGCCATGAATACCTCAGAGCAATTCTGAGTCATGAAATACAACAGATTCACGTGGAAGACAGAATCAAAACATTTGTTCAGACACCAGAAAGCCAACTCCCAGCACCAAAAAGTCAAATCCATCTCAGTGACAAAAATCTATATACAACAATAATGCAGAAGACCACACTAGCCCTAAGCCTTCCCCCTGCTAGGCTTCCCGCAAACCAGCTCACTTAAACAAATCACAAATGGGCTCCCTTAAACAACATGCCCTTTTCTCACTCACAGCTAGTTGCAAGCTTGCTTGCATCCTTCAGTTTTGACTGCTCTCTGACCAAATTTTCTCTCAGATCTGCTCTAGCTCTGCTTCCACCCCTTCAGCGAACTCCTCCCTCCACCGACTCATATGAATCAGGCTTCCATGTGACCTGGGGCAGTGCTATACCACTTGGTGCATATATTCCTATTAATGAATAGGAAAGATCTTCCCATTTAAATTACCATTATAGTTTCATAAAAAGAATTTGATAGGACTCCTTATTTACCTATTTTCCCAAACAGTTTTATAGTATTAGAAATCGTTGTTCTTTAAGTATTCGATAGAATTCACTTATAATTCTGTCTGACCGTGGATATTTTTCTCTTAGGGAGTTCATTGATTGCTTGTTCAATTTCGTTCTCTGAAATGAGGTTAAGTATTTTATTTCCTCTTCTGTTAATCTGGGCAATTTGTAACTTTGTAAATATTCATCCATTCCACTAAGATTGTGAAATTTATTGGCTTACAGTTGAACAGAATGATTCCTAATTATTGTTTTAATTTCCTCTTCATTGGTGGTGAATTCACTCTTTCCATTTTTGATACTAGTAATTTGGTTTTCCTCTTCTTTTTAATTAAATGAACTAAAGGTTTATTTATTTCATTTTTTTTCATAAAACCAGCTCTTAGTTTCATTTATTAATTCAATTGTTTTTTTAATTTCAATTTTATTAATCTCTACTGTGGTTTTTGGATTGGTGATTTTTAACTTGTTTTTCTAGATATTTTAGTTGCATGTCCAATTCATTGATCTGTTTCTCTATTTTATTCATGTAAGCATTTAGAGATATAAAACTTCCTCCTAAGAACTGCTTTTACTGCATCTCATAAGTTTTGGTATGTTGTCTCATTACTGTCATTCTTTTGGATGAAGTTATTGATTGTTTCTATGATTTGTTGTTTGACCCACTCATTTTTTAGGACTAGATTATTTAGTTTCCAATTAATTTTGACTTTTTTATATGGAGTTTTTATTGTGTAGTGATCTAAAAAGGATGCATCTAGTATTTTTGCCTTTCTACATTGAATTATGAGGATTTGGTCGTAGTACATAGTCAATTATTTTGCAAGTGCCATGTACCACTGAGAAAAGGTATATTCCTTTCTATCCCTATTCAATTTTCTCCAGAGGTCTAACATATTTAGCTTTTCTAAAATTTTATTCATCTCTTTAACTTCTTTTTTTGTTTATTTTATGATTAGAATTACCTTGTTCTGAGAGGCAAAGGTTGAAGACCCCCACTAGTGTAGTTTTGTTGTCTATTTCTTCCTGTAACTCCCTTAACTTCTCCTCTAAGAATTTGGATGCTATACCACTTGGTGCATATATGTTTAGTATAATATTATTTCATTGTCTGTGTTACCTTTTAGCAGAATGTTGTTTCCTTCCTTATCTCTTTTAATTAGATCTATTTTTGTTTTTGATTTGTCTGAGATCAGGATTGTTCCCCCTGCTTTTTTTTTTTTAACTTCACCTGAAGCATAATAAATTCTGCTCCAGCTTTTTACCTTTATTCTGTATGTATCCCTCTCCTTCAAATGTGTATGTAATAAACAACATATTGTAGGATTATGGTTTTTAATCCACTCTGCTATCCACTTCTGTTTTATGGGAGACTTCATCCCATTCACATTCACAGTTATGATTATTGTCTGCGTCTTTCTCTTCATTCATTCCCTTTTCTCCCTTTTGCTTCTGAGTAGAGTTTTGCTTTTGGTTACTGCCTCCCTCAGTATGACCTCCCTTTTCATTTCCCTTTTTCTTCTTACTTCTTATAGGGTAAGAAGGATTTATATATCTAACTGATTATGTTATTCCTCATTTGAGCCAAATCTGAAGATGGTAAGGTTCAAACAATGCTTACCTCCCTCCCTTCTTTCCCTCTGCTGTAGGAGATCTTTTGTGATATAATTTACCCTTTTTTACCTCCTGCTTCCCACTTCTCCCAGTACAACTTTTTTATCTTTTTACCACTTAATTAGATTTTTTCACCACTTAGTTAGCTTTTTAATGTCATATCAAGTCAACTCATACTCACACCCTCTATGTATATACCCTTTCTAAATGTTATAATAAAAATACAGTTCTCAAGAGTTACAAGTATGATCTTCCCTTGTGGGGATGTAAGCAGTTTGCCCTTTTTGAATAACATGCTTCCCCCACATTTCCTGTTTACCTTTTTACACCTTTCCTGAGTCATGTATTTAAAGATCAATTTTTCTGTTGAGGTCTGGTCTTTTCATTGGGATGTTTTGGAAGTCCTCTATTTCATTGAATATCCATAACCTCCCCTAAAAGATTATACACAATTTTGTTGGGTATTTGAGTCTAGGTTGTAATCCAAACTCCTTTGCCTTTCAATTATCATATTCCAAACTCTCTTGTTTTTTAACATAGAAGCTGCAAGGTTCTGCATTATACTGACTGTGGTTCTATGGTATTTAAACTGTTTCTTTCTGGCTGCTTGCAGTATTTTCTCTTATAATTTTGGAATTTGATTAAAATATTCCTTGGCATTTTCAATTTAGGATTTTTTGCAGAAGGTGATCAGGGGGATTCTTTCAATGACTCTTTTACCTTCTGGTTCTAGGACTTCAGGGCACTTTTCCCTCATGATTTCTTGAAAGATGGTGTCTAGGCTTTTTTTTTTTTCATCATGGTTTTCAGTTAGATCTATAATTTTTAAGTTATCTCTTCTGGATCTATTTTCTAGGTCAGTTGTTTTTCCAATGAGGTATTTCAGATTTTCTTTCATTTTTTTCATCCTTTTGTTTTTGTTTGACTGATTCTTGATGTCTCATAGAGTCATTAGCTTCTACTTGTCCAGTTCTGATTGCATTCATTCATTCATTCAGTTTTAGCTTTCAACATTCGCTTCCACCAAATTTTGAGTTCTAAATTTTCTCCCCATTTCTCCTCTACCCCTACCCCAAGATGGCATTCATTTTGATTATCCCTTTCCATAGTTTACCCTCCCTTCTAACACTCCGCACCCATCCCTTCTCTTATCCCTTTCCCTTCTATTTTCCTGAGGGCAAGATAGATTTCTGTACCTCGTTGCCTTATGTCTTATTTCCCAGTTGCTTGTAAAAAGTTTCTAACATTTGTTTTTAAAATTTTGAGTCCCACATTCTTTTCCTTCCTCCCTTCCCACCCACCTTCATTGAGAAGGCAAGGAATTCAATATAGGTTATACATGTATGATTATGCAGAACATTTCCATAGCAGTCATGTTATAAAAGTCTAACTATATTTACTTCCATCCTATCCCACCCCTCCCATTATATCTCTTCTCTACTTTGACACTGTCCCTCTTCAAAAGTTTTTACTTCTGATTGCCACCTTCTCCTATTTACCATCTCTTCTGTCATCTCCCCCCTCTCTTATCCCCTTACTGCCTACTTTCCTATAGGGTAAGATAGATTTTCATACCCAATTGAGTATGCATGTTATTTCCCCCCCTTAAGTCAAATCTGATGAGAGTAAGGTTCACTCATTCCCTCTCATTTCCCCTCTGTACTCCTCCATTGTAAAAGCTTTTTCTTGTCTCTTTTATGTGAGATAATTTATCCCATTCTACCTCTCCCTTTGTCTGTCTCCCAGTAAATTCCTTTCTCTCATCCCTTAATATCCCTTTAGATATCATCCCTTCATATGCAACTTACCCTGTGCCCTCTGTGTATGTATGTATGTATATGCATATATATATTATATACACTTATGCATATATACATACAACTACCCTAATGTAGGAATGTAAGCAGTTCAACTTTAATAAGTCCCTTATGATTTCTCCTCCTGTTTACCTTCTCATGCTTCTCTGGAGTCTTGTATTTGAAAGTCAAATTTCTATTCAGCTCTAATCTTTTCATCAAGAGTGCTTGAAAGTCCTTTGTTTCATTGAATATCCACTTTTTCCCCTGAAGGATTATACTCACTTTTTCTGGGTAAGTAATTCTTGGTTTTAATCCTGCCTTCTTTGGCCTTCAGAATATCCTGTTCCAAGCCATTTACTCCCTCAACATAGAAGCTGCTAGATCTTGTGTAATCCTGATTGTTTTTCCATGGTACTTGAATTTTTATCTTTCTGACTGCTTGTAATATTTTCTCCTTAACCTGGAAACTGTGAAATTTGGCTACAATATTCCTAGAAATTTTCTTTTTGGAATCTCTTTCAGGAGGTGATTGGTAGATTCTTTCAACATCTATTTTACCCTCTGGTTCTAGAATATCAGTGCAGTGTTCCTTGATAATTTCTTGAAACATGATTTCTAGGCTCTTTTTTTGATCATGACTTTCAGGTAGTCAAATGATTTTTAAATCCTCTCTCCTAGATCTATTTTCCAGGTCATCTGCTTTTTCAATGAGATATTTCACATTGTTTTCTATTTTTTCATTCTTTTGGTTTTATTTTATAATTTCTTGATTTCTCAAAAAGTAGTTAACTTCCATTTGCTCCATTCTAATTTTTAATTTAATTTTAATTTCTTTTTCTTCAGTGAGATTTTGGACCTCCTTTTCCATTTGGCTAATTCTGCTTTTTAAGGCATTCTCTTCCTCATTGCTTTGTTGAATCTCTTTTGCCATTTGGGCTAGTTTTATTTTTAAGGTGTTATTTAGGCATTTTTTCTTTGAGTCTCTGTTAACAAGCCATCGACTTGTTTTTCATGATTTTCTTGCATTACTCTCATTTCTCTTCCCAATTTTTGCTCTACTTTCTTACATGATTTTCAAAATCCTTTTTGAGCTTTTCTATGGCCTGTGGCCAATTCATATTTTTCTTGAAGGCTTTGAATGTAAGAGTTTTGACTTTGTTGTCTTCTTCTGGTTGTATGTTGACTTCCTTGTCCCCAAAGTAAGATTCTATAGTCTGATTTATTTTTCTGCTGTTTGCTCATTTTCCTAGCCAATTACTTGACTATTTAGCTCTTTATTAATGTAGGTCCTTTGTTCCAGTGTGCAAAGTGTATGTCCAAAGCTTCAGGGATTTTGTACAGCTGTTTTCAGGGATATGTCTAGGTAACTATGAATTTTCAGTTCTTCCAAGGTTGTGTGACCAAAGGAGAGATGTTTAGTCCTTTCCTGGTCTGTGCTCTGATCTGTGAGTGAGCACAAGCACTCTTTTCTGTCTTGGACCTGTGGGGATGATTTTCTGTCCACTGCTACCAGGAGATCCACCATGCCAGCACTCCGCCTCGCCCCAGAACCTCCATCCAGGATTGTGACCCAGATTGAAGCATGGGTAAACCAAGAGAATCTTGCCTCAGTGTCAGCAAAGAGATCTCTGCAATCACCCTCTGATCAGCTCCATGATCCCCCCACCATCTGTGAGCTGAGAACCCTGGAAGCAGCCATTCTACTGCTGCTGCCCTGGTGCTAGGGATAGAACTTGCTCTTCTTTCACCCAGGTCCCACAGACCTTTCCCACTGATTTTCTAAGTTGTGTTTGGCATTTGTCAGTTGAGATGTCTGGAGACCACCACAGGTACCAGTGATTCAATCCCCTGAGGCATGCCTCAATCTCGTCTGCCAGCACAGCCTCTGCTAGACTGTGCTTTTCTCCCAGAATGGTGCAACAGACCTTTCATGTCAACCTTCCAAGTTGTCTTAGGCTGGAAATTTGTTTCACTCTGTCATTTTGTGGGTTCTGCTTCTCTAGCATTTGTTTAGAGTCATTTTTACAGGTATTTGGAGGGGTTTGGGAGAGAGCTAATGCAAGTGCCTGCTTTTACTTTCTTCCCCCTCTAATTTTTAACCAATTTTTTTTCAATTAGATTCTGTACCTTCTTTTCTAGTCAGCACATATTTTTTTAAAAAATTCTACTCTTCATTGAGTTTTGTGCCTCCTTTTTCACTTGATCACTTGTATTTTTTAAAAATTTGTTTTCTATAGTCAATTTTTTGTCCTTTTCCAACCCATTGATTTTCTCTTGCATACCTCCCATTTCTTTTACCAGTTTTTCTTCCTCCTCTCTTATTTGACTTTTAAAATCCTCCTTGATTTCTTCCAAGAAGACTTTTGAGGCCAGTTCATATTCCCCTTTGAGGTTTTAGATGTGGGTATATTGACAATATTGTCCTCTTCTGAATTTGTGTCTGGATATTCTCTGTCTCTATAATAAGAATCTGTGGTCACTGTCCATTTCTGCCCTTTGCTCATGGTGTTTGCATATTTCCTGACTTTTAAAGCTGAGCTCTCCCACCAGAACACAGGGAACACTTACCGAAACTTGTTGTGCTGGGAGCCCAGGTACTGGTCATTGACAATGTGCTGTGACCTTAGGTGCTGTCAGTTGAAGGCTATAGGGATCTGGCAGCTTACTTGGTGCTGAGCTGGGGTGAGCAATACTGAAGTTCTGAGGGAGGGAGTGGGGAGACTAGTTCCTGGAGGATGCCTGCTCATCTGGGCTTCTTTAAAGCATGGGAAGGTTTAGCTGCTGGAGGATGCCTGCCAGCCTGGAACTGTGCCTCCTAGAGTTGTGCTTTCTGATGTTGTACTGAACTACTGGGAGGTTGGGCTGCTGGTTCAATCTGCCTGCTCACCTGGAGTTGTGTTTCCTGGCGGTTTGGCTGCTAGAGGATGCCTTTTCACTAGCACATGTGGTGATTTTCTGAGCTGATGTCTACTAGTTCTTTTGCTTTTGTCGAGGCACTTAGGGGCTCCTGGTGTTGGTGGTTGCCTGCTCTACTACCCTGGCTCTCAGGATCTCCCTCTGGTTTTCTGAGGTGGGGCTTACTTACCTGCTTGGATGCCTCTCATCCTGTACTACACCCCCTCCACAAAAGTAAGGAAAGACTTTTCCCATTTATTCCCCCAGCTTCCTGGGGGAATATCCCATCTTTCTATTGACTCAGTTCCAGAATTTTTCCTAAGGCAATATTTTATGGACTTTCAGAGAACAATAAGGAAGAATGAGAGCAAATAACTTTTTACTCCACCTTCTTGGCTCCTGGAAGACCTTGGTGCTGCTTCTGTGTGAATCCTGAATCCCCAGTTTTTAGTGCTCACCCTATCATCACAGTTCTTTTTCTTTGTGTATGTATATCCTCCATGCAAAATGTAAGCTCCTTGAAGAGAGGAATTGTTTCATTCTTTTTTATATCTCTAGCCCCAGTGCTTGGCATGTAATAGGTGTCTGACAAGTATTTATTGGATTAGATTAGATGGGCTGGAACTGAGATTTAAAAGTAATTTTATAGCAGTATTCTTGCCTTACAAGTGATCAGTTTTATTTAAAGCAAGCAATGATATATTTTGAGCAGAGTCAGTATCAGTCATTTTAATTTTATTCACTTTGCTACAGAGACTGATCTTGAACGGTAAATTGTTAGTTTTTATTTGTGAGACTGTGAGCAGACATAAAGAATTCATTCCATTACCAAAAATATTTCAAGATAAAGCATTACTTAATCTGGCAAATTCCTTGGCATCTTGACTGTTCTGAGGAAATTATTGTCATTTATGCTGTCTCATGGAATTTTCTTCTTTGCTAGGGGCAGGAGGAACAGATGTCAGGGGATTAATTAACCAAGAGATCATTGCCTCCAGAACAGAGAGAGTAATTTCTGAGAATTGTGAATATGGTTGCATATATTAAAATTCTCAGCTACTGTATGAAAAATCGTTTGGTCTTTTGAATACCTCTTGCTGTGGAGAGCAATCCAGTGAAGTAAATCTACCTTTCATATGATTTCTACTGGCACTAGGGAATCCACCTGCCTCCATGTGTATGTTCTATCAGGGATCTTCCACAGAGATTTATGTTTTCTTTTTATGAAAGAAAGGTGATAGATGATATTTGAAATCCAACACTTCTACCCAGCAAAGCTATCAGTTTTAGTAATTAATATTGCTCAATAATTTTACACTTTGGGGTGGGGGATTAAGTGTTTCATTTCATGCAAGGCAGAAAAATATTCTTCTATGTTAACTGTACTTTTACACTGAATTTCACAACTAAATTAAAAACAAATGTTCAGTCTCTCTTGGCACATAGTGAATTATTGCACAACACAAGTAGTTGGTCCTGAGATTTAAATTACATCTGCTGCTGGAATTTTAACTTTAAATTATTTTTGCATAGCTAGTTTATATTTTCTCTATATTTAAGCTTATAATATTTTGTGCTATTGATCAGCCATGTAAACACAGTTTTGTGTATTGTTTATATGTAATTCCTAAATAAAGAAAAGTAATAAATTCTATATGGTTCAGAATGGAGTTCATAATATGCTTTCTCATGGAAACGGCTTGTTTGGATCTTATTGTCTACTTCTTTAACTCCAATGGATGCCCAGACAACTCCTTAAAGTCAGAAGAATTGCAAAACACCTTGTACATAAGACCTGTATGCACAAGAGTTGGAAATGCAAAAGTGAAAGATCAATTTATTTTATAAGTAGGGAATGTTGCTCCTGTATGCTTCTGGGATTTTATTTTTAATCATTTTAATGATTAAATTTTAATCATTTTGATCCACAAATGTCTTTATATACACATTTTATATGTATATAAGAACATATATAATATGTATATATTTACATACTTACCAACAGATTTTTCTTTTTAAGCATTATAACAGAAATGAAAGGGGAAATTTTTTGGCCTAAATGATGTTACTTTAATTTTTTCCTCCAAAAGAAAGATTTTACAATTGCCATATAAATTTTATGCCTGCAATTACGGTTTCAAATTCAAATTCCAACTCCATAGTTTATATGCTTCAAGGTTTCCTTCCAAGAGAAATTCTCAAGATCCATATAGAAGCACTGTTTTGAAGTATTCTTGATTTTATATTAGTGACTTTATGCTTTTTTCAGGTACGGAGTTGTTTTTCTTTTTTAACTATATTCTTTCAAGTGTTGAGCATGTCATCAAAATATTTTTTAAATTTTTTAAATTTATCATTTCCATATCTGTAGATTAGGAGTGTTAAAAATACTACAGAAATATAAGTATTAGCTTGCTGATGCCTTATCATCTTTTATTTGCAAGATTAATAAAATGAATGAAGTTTCTCTCTCCCCCCCATTCTGAAAAAAACTTAAAATTCTACTTGGAATATAAATGCAGTCTGTAGCTCTAGGCTTATATGAACTTGGTCCATAACCAGGAACTTCCCCAAAAGTCTTCAACTCATTATGCTCCAACCCAGAGTTTGATAAATCTCTTTTTATCTAAACTTTAAAAAAGTTTAAAAGTCATAAAAGTTAAAAAGAAAGGCAAAGTTAATTAGGAACTCTCAGTCTACAGAATGCTTTTGTTGAGGGAGTCATTTGGATCAGAAGGGGAGATCCACCCTCACTCTTCTATTACTGTGCTATCAATCTCTCTAGAAAAAAAAAATATGAAAAGAAAACATGAGAAGAAGGCCAGATAACTTGATAAAGTCTCCTTTTATAGATCAGGACAAAAGGTATGGCTTTGCAACAAGAGGCCTTCCTCCCATGTCTCCAAGCTAACAGATTCCCTTTGGGGGCATCTCTAGGCATTGAAACTTATCCCTTAGGACATACCAAGACATATCTTCAAACCAACCATTGTGGGGTAATACCAGTCACTAAACCATAATCAAAAATTGTCTTTTATCATCTTAAAAAGGTGAATGGAGCTCTCCAAAACCTCTATAATGAGTTTTAAAAAATATCAAAGGTTCACCAGCCTATAAACACATCAGGTCCCAAATAGAGGCTCCTTACTCTGAAAGCTCAAGTTGTTTGGGGAACTCCCAGATCAAACCACCACCCAAAACACAAGTACATAAAAGAATTAGAAAATAAAGCTATAACCAACAAATGGGGCAACTGCATGTTTGAAAAAAAAAAACAAGGAGCAAGATAGAGATTAATTAGTAGCTATAGACATCCAATCTTTTTTTGTTTTAATTTTTTATTTCTAGCATTCACTTTTTTTAAATTTCAAGTTCCAAATTTTCTCCCTCCCTCCCAACCCCTCACTACCCATTGAAAAGGCAAGTAATATGATATTAATTGTGTTGTTCAGTAATTCAGTTGTTTCTGACTCTGTGACCTCATACACTTTTTTTTTCCTTTTGTGGTCAGAACTTTTCACTAAGACCACTCCATCTTGGGTGACCCTGAACAGCATAGCACATAATTTCACTGAGCTTTTTTAGCCTGTCTGCTGTGAAAAGGCAATGATCCAGGACAGGTTTTTTAGGCAAAGAGGGATTGAGTGACTTGCTCAAGGTCACACAGTCAGTAAGTGCCTAAGGTTGGATTTGAACTCATCTTAATATTTCCAGCACAAGCTCTCTGTCAGTCCGCTTTGCCATGTAGATACCATTATGATATCAATTATGCATTTGAAATTACACAAAAAATATTTCCTTGTCAGCGATATATCCACAAGAGCAAGAAAAAAAAGAGAAAATTATACTTCAGTTTGCACCCAGAGTTTAACAATTCTGTCTATGAAGATGAGTAGCATTTATTCATCATGAGTCTTTCGGAAATGTCATGGATCATTGTACTAATCAGAGTAGCCAAGGGTTTCACAGTTGATCAGCATTATAACATTACTTTTACTGTATGCAATAATCTCCTGGTCCTTCTCATTTCACTTTGTTCATGTAGTTCTTACCACGTTTTTGTTTTTTTCTGAACCTACTCCCCTCATCATTTCTTATAGCACAGTAGTACTCTGTCACTCTCATATGCCTTAACTTGTTTATCCATTCTTCAGTTGATGAGTATCTTCTTGATTTCCAATTCTTTGCCACCACAAAAGAACTTCTATAAATATTTGGGTATATAGAGGTACTTTTCCTTTTCCTTCATTTTTTGGTATATAGACATAGTAGTGGTTTTCCTGGGTCAAATGATATGCACAGTGTTATAGCCCTTTGTGCATAGTTCCAAATTATTTTCCAGAATGCTTAGACCAGTTTACTACTCCACCATCATTTTGTTAGTTTATCTGTTTTTCCCTCATCCTTCTCCAGTATTTGTCATTTCTGATAGGCATGAGGTAGTACTTCAGAGTTATTTTAATTTAAATTTCTCTAATCAATAGTGATTTAAAGTATTTTTCATATGACTTTAGAGAGCTTTGACTTCTTCTCTTGAAAACTGCCTGTTTATATATGTTGACTAGTTATCAATTATGGCTTTTATTTTTATAAATTTGATTCAGTTCAATACTCAGTATATATTTGAGAAATGAGGTTTTTATTATGTCTTTCTGGTAGACCAATAATCCTTAGATTTTTCTCTCCTGGATCTATTTTTCAGGTCAGTTGTTTTTTCCAATTATGTATTTTACATCTTCTTCTATCTTTTCATTCATTAGATTCTGTTTGATGCTTGATGTCTCATAGATTCATTAGCTTCTATTTGCTCGATTCTAATTTTTATCAAACTATTTTCTTCAGTTAACTTTTGCATCTCTTTTCCATCTGTCCAATTGTTCCTTTTAAGGAGTTATTTTCTCCAGTTAGGCTTTATACTTACTTTTCCATTTGTCCAATTTTCCTTTTAAATTCTTCTATGATTTCTTTTGTTCACATTTTTAAAGTCATTTGTCAGTTTTTCTTCTGTTTCTCTAATTTGGCTTTTAAAATCCTTCCTGAGTTCTTCCAAGAAGGTTTCTTTGTGCTTCAAACCAGTTCATATACCCTTCTGAAGTTTCAGATGGGAGTAAAGTCTCAATGCTGACCTTTGTGGTATTTGTGTTTTGGTCCTTGTCCCCACAGAAAGACGCTATGGTCTTTTCTTTTCTGCTTTGCTTCTTATTCATGATAATCACCCTTTTCCTGACTTTTAAAGTAGATCTCTGCATCTGGGGCACAGGGGGTTCTGTCCCACAGTTCTTGTGCCTAAAACTTGAGGCTTTGTGTGTTGTGGCCTCTGGTTCTTTCAGCTAGAAGCAAAAATGCTGCAGCTTACCTGGTGCTGAGCTAGCTGGTGTTGGAAAGCAGAAGTCAGGTGGTACTTTTTAACTTAATATTGTTTCCCTGATTGTCTCTTTTAATTAAGTGTGTTTTTGATTTTGCTTTGTCTGAGATCATGATTGCTGCTTCTTCCTTTTTTGCTTCACCTAAAGCATATTAGATTTTGCTCCAGCCTTTTATTTTTAAGTCTGTAAATGTATGTTTCTTTTTCAACTGTATCTCTTATAAATAATATATTGTAGGATTATGGTCTCTAAACTGTTCTGTTTGTTTCCATTTTATCGGTGAGCTCATCCCATTCACATTCACAGTCATGATAACTATGTATTTCTCTCCATCTCATTTTCTTCTATTTATTCCTCTCTCTCTTTTTATCCTGTCCCTCCTCAAAAGTCTATTTTGTTTTTAACTATTGCCTCTTTTAATCTGCCCTTACTTTAATCACACCCCTTCCACTTCTGTTCTCTCCTTCCTATTTCTGTATTGGGTAAATTACTTTTCTATGCAAACTGAGTGTGTGTGTGTGTGTGTGTGTGTGTGTGTGTGTGTGTGTGTTCTTTCCTCTTTGAAAGAATTCCGATGACAGGGAGCATTGTCTGCCAACCTCATTTTTCTTTCTATGGTAAAGGTTCTTCCTTGTATGCCTCTTTTATGTGAGAAAATTTTCCCCATTCTACCTCTACCTTTTCCTCCTTCTCCCAGGCCATCCATTTTTCTCACCTCATTTTTTAGAGGTCATTCCAACATAATCAATTAACACTCATGCCCTCTGTCCATGTAAATAATTCATTTTAACTGCCCTAATGATGATAAAGTTCTTAGGAGCTACATCTTATAATCTAGGAATCTTCTGATATAGGAAAAGTGGAATTTATCATATAAGAATATAAAGAGTTTAACTTTATTGAGTCTTTTGTGATTATTCTTTTCTTATTTAACTTTTTATACTTCCACTGAGTCTTCTGTTTGAATATCAAATTTTTACTCAGCTTTGGTTTTTTCATCAAGAATACTTGAAAGTCCTCTCTTTTGCTTTTTCTCATGAAGGATTACATTCAATTTTTATGGATAATTTTTGGTTATTCTTGGTTGTAATCCCAGATATTTTGCCTTCTGGAATATCATATTCCAAACCCTCTGGTCCTTTAATATGAGAATTGTTAAAGCTGTATGATATTGATGACTCCACATTATTTGAACTATTTGTTTCTCACTACTTGAAGTATTTCTCTTTGACCTGGAAACTTAGATATTTGGCTATAATATTCCTGGAAGTTTTCATTTTGATATTTCTTTCAGGAGATGATCATAGATATTTTCAGTCTCTATTTTGCTCTCTGGATTTAAGATAATAGTGTAGTTTGCTTTGACAGTTCCTTGAAATATGAGGTCTAGCCTGTTTCTTTGATCACAGCTTTTAGACCTCACCTTCAAATATTTTCTAGGTCATTTATTTTTCTAATGAGATAGTTTCAGTTTCTTCTTTTGGCTTTGTTTTTCTGTTTCTTGAAGTCTCATTCTTTTGTCATTGTTTTATTGTTTCTTGATGTCTGATGGAATCATTAGCTTGCACTTGCTCAATTCTCATTTTTAAGGAATTGTTTTCTTCATTGAGCTTTCATACCTCCTTTTCCATTTGACCTTTTTCTACCTTTTTATGTTACATTCAAATATAGTTATCAGGAGGAAAGAGCTGATCTTTTTTGGTACTTTCCTTAGTCTGGAAACTTTCCTCAAAGATCTGCCTTCTCTACCATAGCTCATTCCTCCCTTCTCTTTTATTAATTTTCTTTTTCTTTGTAAACTTTTTTTAAGATTTAAAGTTTTTATTTATTTTTAGTTTTAAACATTCATTTCCATAAGAATTTGAGTTTCAAATTTTCTCCCCATCTTCCTCTTCCACTCTGAGATGGCATGCATTCTGATTATACTTTCCCCCAATCTGCCCTTTCTTTTATCATTTCCCCTTCTTGTCCCCTTCCCCTTTACTTTCTTGAAGGGCAAGATAGATTTTCTATATCCTATTACCTGTACATATTTTTTCCCAGTTGCATTTAAAACAATATTTTAACATTTTTTTTAAAACTTTGAGTTCGAATTCTCTCATTTCTTCCCTTCTTACCCACCCCATTGAAAAAGCAAGCAATTCAATATAGGTTATGCATGTATAGTTATGCAAAACACCTCTATAATAGTCACGATGTGAAAGACTATGTTTCCCTCCATCATGTGCCACCCCCCAATTATTCTATTTTCTCCTTTGACCTTGTCCCTTTTCTAAATTGTTTGCTTCTAACTATCCCTTCCCCCAACCTGGCATCCCTTCTATCATCCCCTCCCCTTATCCCCTTAACCCCGACTTTCCTGGAGGGTAAGATAGCCAAATGAGAGTGTATATTATTCCCTCCTAAAGTCAAATTCAATAAGAGTAAGGCTCATTCCTTCTCACTTCCCTCCTCTTCCGAACCATTATGAAACCTTTCTCTTGCATCTTTTATGTGAGATAACTTGCCCCATTCTATCTCTCCCTTTTTTCTTTCTCCCAATATATTCCTTTCACCTCTTGATTTTATTTTTTTATATCATCCCTTCATATTCAACTCACCTTGTGCCATCTTCTATCTATCTATCTGCCTCTGTCTCCTGTAACTACCCAAATACTGAGAAAGGTCTCATGAGTTACAAATATTGTCTTTCCATGTAGGAATATAAACAGTTTAGCTTTAATAATTTCTTATGATTTATCTTTCCTGTTTAGCTCTTCATGCTTCTGTTGATTCTTGTATTTGAAAGTCATATTTTCTACTCAGCCCTGGTCTTTTCATCAGGAATGCTTGAAAGTCCTCTATTTCATTGAATGTCCATTTTCCCCTTACTTTTGCTGGGTAGATGATTCTTGGTTTTAATCCTAGCTCCTCTGGTTTACCCTTTCCCTACCCACCACCCCTAATTTTGTCTTTGTAATTAGTAATCTCTGTTTCCCCAAACATATTTCTCTCCAATATCAGCCTTTATATCACTGCATGTCATTCCTTGTTTGTACTATGTTACAACCTGTTCATATTCATTATATGTTTTTCTGTTAGCATTTGGGTCATCTTCAACTTGAGTTCTTCAGAGACAATAATGTTCCATGACACATAGCCACATGATATCATATAACTATTTGACATCACAAAAGAATGATGCTGTTAAAAAGATATGTATACCATGGTTTCAGAGAAAAGCTTAAAGGCATTCAGAGATTTGTGAATTTTCCCAAAGGTAATTTAGTCTGCTTTCATCCTCATGTAGTTTGGAGCAACTCTCTTCACCATTACTTCATTCATTCAATTGATTTGCTTTTGTTAAGTACCTATTAGGTGCCAGTACTGTATCAAGCATTAGGGATGTGGAGACAAAAAGGATGCCTGTACTTTCAAAAATCTTACAGTGAATTTTTATACACAGCACATATGTGTGTATGTATATGTATATACATATATACACACACATATACACATATAAATATGTATATACATTCACATATATACATATACATTTGTGTGTCTATATTTACTGTATTATAACCTGTTCATACCCACCATATCCTTTTAGATTCAACAAAAGATAAATATATGAGATCTTATATTTTTTTATAGATTATTCTTAGAAAAACTTTATAAAGATGTATACATATATGTGCATACTATATATAAAATAATTTTATTCGGGAAGATACTGATAACTGGAGAGAACAGGAAAATTTGCCTTATGTAGGAGGTAACCCTTGAGTTAAATATTGAAAGAAACTAGGGATTTTTTTTTAATTCTTAAGGAATAGTGACAGTATCACATTTGGACTCTAGCGTCATAGTTCTTGCTATGCTTTATGAGGATGTGGAAATGGTTCTGAAACAAAGATGGGAAAAAAATTAAACTGAACTAATTATACCCAGAGGAGATCTATGCTGGAAAGCAAAACAACTTTGAAGGCTTTGTTTTCCATGTATGAGAAAGACAAGATGTTAGCAAAGATGTGAAAAATATCTTCAATCTTATTGTTACCCAAAATATCCATATTCTTATTTTCCAATCTATATAAAGTTTTTCTAAGAATAATCTACACATACTTTGAGAGAATTCTTGATGAAGATTTGAGAAAGCTAGAATGGCAGGGAGGGGAGGGAAAGAGGATGCAAATAGTATTCCACAAATGGCTACATCTTTATCATCACTCAATTGACTTCAAGGTATAAAGAACACAAGCTCCTACAGTACTTCTGTTTTGTTGATTCTAAAAAGGATTTGATTCTATAAAATTATTCCTTAAAGTATGTTCTCCAACAAGATGTTTCCAATGCACATTTCAAAATCTTACAAGATTGCTTGAGAAATGTAATTTTAAAAAGTAACTCTTCAATGATCTCCCTTCCCTTAATACCAAGCAAGTTGAATATTCCCTAGAAGTATTTACCACTGTTATGGAGAATGTTCAGCACAGCATCCAATTGGCAAACAGATTCCTTGTAGATAGTGAGTTTCTCCAGATACTCCTGTTTATATGTGACCTTCATCGGTTTGCATCAGGTCCCAGAACATTGCTGATCCACCCAAATGAAATACGTAATCACTCCAAAAAGTTTAAGGTAGTTATCCATATTATATAATCCAAATGGATCAAGGATACCAGTTTTTCAGACTATTCCCAATTCGTTTCCCCCCTTTTATTCTATTTTAGGAAAGAAAATGGACCAGTGAGAGCATCCAAAACAAAGCAAAACACAACAGTAGTGGAAATCAATCCGTGTAGTTTGATTCCTAACCGTTGTCTATGGTTGCTCAAAATAAAGGAATCCACATAATAAGAGAAATAGCCAGATGTTAGCAGAATTCCAGAGTCCTGCAAGTGTTGATTATAAAAATCTAAGGATTACCTAGCTGACTGAACTTGCATGACAGCTGTTTGCCATATCACCACTGTGTGATTTAAATGGGACTCGTGACGTGAAGAGACTGAAGAATGGACTTAACTGAGACCTCTACTAAGAGGGAAGGAAACGTTTGTTACAGTTCAGGGAGTGGTTTCCTTCATTGGATTTCCAGAGGCTGGCCTCTGAACTAAGACATAAGGATAGAACCTTTATGTGAATGTTTACCCATTGCCTTTGGCTGCTTTTTGGTATGTCACGAACCGTTGCTTACTTTATTCACAGACAGTTTGTGCTGAAAAACCACAGCTGATAAGCTTGAAAAACATGTTCTAATAGTTAAATTCCCCTGTGGTTCAGTTCCATGTAATTCTTGTAGTTTAAGTAATTGGGAGGCCATTATCCGATGAAGCATATACTAAGAGGCATAGAAACAGCTCCTAATTATTCATATTAGCCACTCCCTTGTGCCAAATGGGCAATTTTCCCAAAACCCTTTCGTTCTTCCTCATTATAAGCCAATGAGGAATGCAAAAATAGTTTGGGGCTGTTTTGCTCTAGTGTCACTTCACAGAAACAAAAAAGTTTTCATTTGACTTCAGTTGAATATGTCATACAGTTAGGAAGTTAAGAAGTGGCAAAAGCCCATCAGATACACCAATTCCTAGTTTTATAAAGACAGGAAATAACTATGTTCTATTGTGTTTTCCATTAGATCCTTGCTTGCCCCTAGCCATCTCGTTTATGGCTTTCCTAGGCATCTTAAGAATTGTAAGTCTTCTTCTACTGCCAGGCAGGCACTTATTCTAGGACAGGGCTGTTAAGGACCTGAGTTGTCATCCGATCTAACCTGTTCATTGTACAAATGAGGAAACTGAAACCTAAAGACATTAAGTGACTTGACTGAAATCTTACAGGTAATGAGCATCAGAGGTAGAATTGGAACTCAGGTCTTTTGACTCCAGAGCCAGAGCTTTTTCAATAGAACTTTGCATTGTTTAAAAAAAAGAATTGTTCTCTCATAGTGTTAGGAAAGCAAAAGTTTCATTACATTTTTTTAAAAGAATTTGAGTTTGATCATTTCAAAAAAAGAAATGATCTTTATGTGTTATTCTTTTTTTAAAAAAAAATGGTTACTTTCCAAGAACAGTCAAGCCCTAAGCATGAATAATTAAAACTCAAAAACTTAGAATTCAAAAGCAGAAGGAGACCTTAGAGATCCCTGGGCACAATTCTTCATTTAACAGATGAGGAAACATAAATCCATAAAGGGGAAGTGACTTGTAAAGTTAACTTTTTATTGCAAACTATATTTTTACACGGGGAAACTGAAATTCATAAATTCTGAGTTAAAAGTTTCTTCTTGCTGATTTCTCAGGAATGTTACCACTTAAAGAAGCAGTTTTTTGTTGTAACAGACAGAGAATCAGCTTTAATATCACAAAGACCTGGGTTTAAGTGTTTAAGTTCTGATTCCAACATATCTTGGCAGTATGACCCTGGATAAGTTACTTAACCCATTAGTGCTCAAGGCAATTCTCTTTAGACTAACCATTTTAGAGAAGGTACAATGAAGGTACCTGTACAGGGAATTTCTCATACCAATGAAGCCGCCTCATGAGGAAGTCATCCTTCATCATTCACTGTATTTAACATTCATTATATTTAACATTGTTAGCTTTAATATTAATGAATTGAGCACGTAGCATATTTCTGGAGTAATATTTAAATGTTAGGGATATTTTTACTCTACTTTTTATCCTATCAGAGGTGGTCATCAGATATCCAGCCTTCCAACCTTCTTAACAGGTCCAAATAATACTTCTTTGACTGTTCCTATAACTGAAATGACTGCAAGGGCTCATGAGTTCAATTGCCTACTTGTCAGGAATTTTTACAAATGTGAATAATTCTTATCTATTTTTGCGTAAAAAAGATGAAAGTACTGTGTGTTGTTTTTTTGTTTAAAAGATAAAAATTTGGGCATCATTTTCTAAAAGATTTCCTAAAGAATGAAGTTAATTTGGAATAATCTATTACATTCTTAATAATGACTCCTTTTATCCTCTTTAAATCTCTCTTTCTCTAGGAAATAAGTTGAACCAAAAATTCTCCTCTCTTTAAATACTTTAGTAGTAAATATTGGAAAACTCTCACATATGTAGCTAATATTTCTCAAAAGACTAATTTAAACAGCCATAAAAGCTTTTGGTATAATTAATTACTCATCCCCCCCCCCAACTGATTTATTTCTTAAATGTTCTAGATTGATTCTCTCTGTAGTGCTAAATTCACATATTTTAATCACATTTGCCTGTTTGCCTCCACTAATTACTAGTTACTAATGGCTGCCTCTATCATTGTAAGTTAAATATCCCTGAGATCATTAATAGTTAATTCTCCTTTCTCTCGTTTTTCAAGAAATCAAATTTCTGCAATCATCTATGAGACTTAATTCTTGACAGATGAGTTTTTCCACTCCAGTACAAAGAGTTTTTTAGTCCAGATACTCATTTTGAAGATATTAAAACCAAAACTAAAAGCATGGTGTACAGCTTGTGTTAATTATCTCTGAGTATTTTATAGAAGAATTTGAGTACTTAATATATAGTTATCTAAAGTAACTTAAAGGATCTGTCAGTTTCACATCACTTCCTATAATTTAATGATCATTTATATTCTACTAGATTTTGCATTCAGAGTTCTGATAGACCAACTGAATGATTATTTAAAACACCTACTATGAAAAAGATGAGATGTAAATGGAAATACCTTTTATTGGACTAGCAGTTTAGCACCACACATGAGAGTTTGGCCCATGAAAATCTTTCATCACAAATTCAACCGCTCAGTTATAAGTTAGAAAGTCTGAATGTGAAAACATGAACATACTGTTTCTTTCTCCTAGTTGCTTAACGTTTTCCCAATGTTTGTGGCCTGTGCCCTATGGGGTTTTGCAGGCTACATGGAATTCTTCCCAAAGAAAGAATGATTCCCTCTCATTGCTTCTAGGGATATTTCTCTCTTATTTTTCCCAATAACCTTTTCACTGAAAAACTTTTTATATGTACTATATGTAACTCAGGGAGATTTTTAAGGCTTTTGGAAGTAAATGTTTTTTCTAATTACAGTTTTATATGACAGGTGAACTCATTTAGAGGAAACCCAGGGTGGAAAGATTTACATATAATGGAAGTAAAACATTATGGAACCAATAAGTCTAATAAGACTCTATCCCTGATGAACACTAAACTAAACATTCTTCAGAGTAATGAATTTACAAAGGATGATAAACAAATATGTTACTAACCACTAGAAAACCTAACTGAGACTGTCAAATTTAAATTAAAAAAATTTAGGCAAGAGAACAAAATTAAACCTTCTTCAAAAGGAACAGCTTAATACATAGGGTTTCAGATAGAGAAATTGATTTTAGGATTAAGGTAGATCTATAGTACAGACTAAATGTAAATGACTGGACAACACATGTAGCATAGCTCCCTCTTAAATCTACTCTCAATTTCAGTTGTGACATTATTTTTGCCTGCAAAATTAAGAGTTTGAACTTAATTATCTACAAAGTCCCTTCCAGCTCTAAAAGTTGATGAATTTATTATAATTTTCATAATGATAAATTATTTTTTTTAAATATTTGAGCATTTGAAAGGCTATCCTGTGGAAGAGGGATTTAACCAATTCTGTTAGACCCAAGAAGGCAGAATTAGAAATAAGGAGTAGAAGCTGCAAAGAAACAAGTTTAGGTTTGATGTCAACAACAACTTCCTAACAAGTAGAACTGTCCAAAAGTAGAACAGTCTGCCTTGGGTGATGGAAGGTTCCCTTTCCTTGGAGGTCCTCAAGGAAAAGTTGGACAACTGCTTGTCAGGCATGTCAACTATGGTCTGAGGTCTATCACTTCCTGGTCTCTCCAAGATATATCTCTCCTTTAGGAATAGGAATAAAATCAATGGTATCATTCCTAAGAAGAACATACCAATCAACTGAGGAATGACTCAGATTACTCTTAACTTAGTCATCAAAACTCCTCCCTGGACATTACTCCCCATATGGGTTATCTTTCTCCATTAAATGTAAGCTTCTTGAGAATAAGGAATATCATGCTTGCTTGTACTTGTATCTCCAGTATTTATCAGTGTCCAGCACATTGTAAGCACTTAAGAAATGATTTTTTAATCATTCACTCATTGATGACTTGGTTTAGAGTTCTAAAGGCAGTGGGAACTTCTTGAGCAGATGAATGACACGATCATTTTCACTCCTGTTCAATTTGGTAGCCATATGGAACAGGGGCTCCAGAAGATAGGCGTCTGATGTGAGAGGTTTGAGGGCTTGGACCTGGTTGTCATGTTTTGAGCGGAGAGAAGGGGACAACTGGGAGTGATGTTAAGGAGGTGGAATTGACAATACTCTGGAACTGATTAGTTAAGAGGGGAGAAAGGCTAAAGGAAAGTGAAAAGTCGGAGACATGCTTTGATCAAGCTTGTGATCTTTTTCCCAAACTACTCATCTTTTTCCTATTTCTGTCTAGATGGTCTCTAATGAAAATGTCATTTCTATTTCTTCCTCCACTGATCTTCATCCAGATGTTCTGTACCTTACTTCCACTCCCTGACTCCTGGATCCTCCCCACCCCCACCCCCACCCCCGCCATTATATGTTCTTAATAATCTCCTCCTGCCCCATTTTCTTTCCTGACTTTTTAAAACCTATTCAGTATCTTTTAAACTATCCTATGCCTTTCAAGTTCATGAGTCCCATTCCACTCAGTGATATTTATAGTGACTAGTTTCTTTCTTGTGTTAGGACATCAATTAACCCTGCTTGTTCTCATAATCTGTATATGGACATGGGAAGCCATTGTTTATACTGTTAGATTCTTTCCTTGGACTGTATCTCCTATAGTTGTTGGGTACTTTTATTGGAGTTCTTATAACTACCTTCTTTCAGAATACCCATGGGCAGGCTTTTTCTTTTCCCTTTTCCTTTTTAATGTAAAATCTTTGTAAGTATATATACAAGATATACAAATCTCTAAACAAATATGTTCTTATCTGCCCTTATTAGGTGTACTCCTTCCTCATCTAGGGGCTAGGAATTCCTATTTTTATGCTATGGTCAAAATATTATTCTGAGACACTATCTTCTTAGTTTAATTTAACTTAAGTTAATTTTAAGTTAAACTAATTTTTTAAAATTGTATACTTGCTGATTTTAATGATTATTTCTGGACCACTAGGTGTGTGCCTAAATATACTCATCAGTATTGACATATGTCCTATGTACTCTAAGAAAACCAAAAAGGTGAGAATCTAGATTTTTAAATTTCTCATTTGTCTCTTCATAATAGAGCTTCTTCATGGTATAAAAGGCTCCACCATAGAAATTATTTATCTATTTTTAATCTTCTGTATTTCATCAAATATAATTTCATTTTTAAAACATTGAATTAAGAGACTATGCAGAATATTTAAAGTGAGGGAAGGTCAGCCTAACTGAATTTAAGAAAAAGGTAGTTTTGCATAAGAAAAGCAGTCAATATGTACAACTAGTCTAGATTTTTATATAAATTTTTCATATTACCTATAAATCTCTAAATCATGCAATGATTGTGTATATCTGTTATGAGCTCCTTGTGTGGCTATGCCTTCTTGGAGGTAAAGAAAATCTATGTAACTAAGATTAATATTAAATGAGACTATACATGTGAATTTCCTGTCTATCACTGAAAAGATAAACTTTCCAGTCTTCTTCTGTTTTTAGTACTTTTCAAGTGGAATACTTGATATTGAACTTTTCATTCCTTTTTGCATGAGGAACCATTAATTCCTGTTATTTATTGGCAAAAGTCAGAAAAGTAGGAGTGGGAGGAGTATACAACATACATACATACACACACATACACACACAAACACACACATATATGTGTGTGTATATATATACATATATGTGTATGTATGATACTAACAGACCAAAAAATTGTTGAAAATTCCAAAATAACCACTTTAAAGCAAATTAGGAGCAAAGTTTTCATCAAAACCTAAAAATAACAATGACAAAGCAAACAGGCAACTGATTACCCTGAGAAATGTTTATGTGGCTTCCTTGGGTCATAGCTTGAGTTATTGTCATTTTAGACTTCTATTTTTCCCCATTGTGGAGAGTGGAGAGTATAGGAATAGGGACTGAACTTTGTTATCTTTTGTATAGCGATCTTCAGATAGTAGTTAAATGACTTGTCCATGTCACATAGCCAATATGTCCTAGAGAAAGGATCTGGGAATCCAAGTGATCTTGGTTTCAAGGTTTAGCACTCTGTATATTGTATATTGTCCCAGTGATGTTTGTTTTAAACAATTAACACACCATAAAATAAATATATGTAAAATATTTGTAAGTAGGGACAAAATAAGGACTTCTAGAACTCCTTACAGATTTATTAAAAAAAAAATGTTAATGGCTAACAGGAAAATGATTTTGTCATCTTGTTTAATTATGTTGTTTAAGTACCTTGCTTGTTGAAGGCAGTCAAGGGGGGAAAATCTGCTATGGAAACACCAAGTTTATTGACTAAATATCATGATAAATGTGTTGAGAATGTTATAAAAAAAGAACTTTATTCTGTTTTTTTGTCATGTAGCAATAAGACAAAAAATAGAAATCAAAGAAATAAGCATAAAGGAAAAAAGTAAATGAAATTATCACTTTTTTAACATAAGAGAATGATTTACTTAGAAAACCCTAAAGATTCAACTAAAATAAACAGAAATCATAAACAAAATCAACGAAGTTGTAAGATACAAAATAAATCCATCTAAATCATCAGGATTCCTTCATATTACAACAAAACCAAACAGGAATAGCTAGAAAGAGGTATTCAAATGACTATGGAAAACATAAAATATCTGAGCCTCTACCAAAACCCACCCAGAAACACTCTTTGCAGGAATAGAGTAGTTGGGGAAATATTAATTATTTATGGATGAGTTCTGTCAGTGTAGTAAATTGACACATAATTTATTCAATACTATACAGCCAAAATACCAAAGAGATACTTTATAGGGCTAGAAAAAATATAATAAAAGAAATATAGAGGAACAAAAAGTAAAAAATATTAAGGATAATAATGAGGGGAAAAGTGGCAAGGAAGGGTGTCTACCAATTAGTACAAGGTCTCAAAGCAATACCACAAAGTAGTATTACAAAGCAGTAATCATTCAAACAATTTGTCACTGGATAAAAAATAGACTGACTGTTGGAGCAAGTTAGGCACAAAACCTATAAAAGCCAGCACTGTAGCATAGGCTTCCATGTATCCAAAGACTCCAGTTACTTGAGTAAGGATTCACTACCTGACATAAACTGCTGGAAAAACCAAAAAGCAGTTTGACAGAAATTAGATTTAGACCTACACTTCACATTAAGTCCTGATTATTTCCATTGTCAAACAACCACAACAACTTCCAAAAACTTTTTTTGATCTTTTGAAAGACTTTTATCAATGGAATGATAAACTATGAGTACAGAGGACTGAAGAGGAAGCTCACCTCCTGTCAGAAAGATTATAAACTTACTGTGGAATGAAGCATAAATTTTTAGACATAGCCATTGTGGGAATTTGTTTTGCTACACTATTCTCCTTGTTATGACTTTTTTTTTTTTAAATGAATTTATTTAACTTTTTACATTCATTTCATTTTCACAAGATTTTGGGTTCCAAAATTTTCTCCCCATTAGT
>CM053770.1:319914659-319935239 GCA_028658325.1 Potorous gilbertii
AAAAAAAGAGAGGGAAGTATAAACAGAAGAAAATAGGATGGAGGCAAATACGCAGTTAGCAATCATAACTGTGAGTGTTAATGAGATGAGCTCACCAATAAAATGGAAACAGATAGAAACCAGAATTTAACAATATGTTGTTTACAAGAGACATGAAATAGACACACAGAGTTAAAATAAGTAAATGGAGCAGAATTTATTGTGTTTCAACTGAAGTTAAAAAGGCAGGGGTAGCAATTATGATCTCAGACAAAGCAAAAGCAATAAAGACTTAATTAAAAGAGATAATCAGGGAAATTCCATTATGCTAAAATGTACCATAGACAATGTTCAATCAAAAATGGACCAAATGTATCTTATCATTTGAAAGAAGTAGCACATTAAGCATTGCTTGCAGGTTAAATTCTAACCCTAATTAAAAGTGCATGACTAAAGCCTGTGGGATTCATACGTAGTACACAAGAATAAACTAATACCTAGAATGGCATATAAGTTTTAGTTTTATAGACAAGGATTAATTTTACTCAGTGGCTAAGCCTGCTGAGTAGCCTCTAATACCAGCTACAGTGAGGATAAAGTCTCAACCAATCAGGATGAAGAATGTGGTAACTACCCTCATAAGGGGATCTAGGATTTCATTTCTACAATGAACTTGTGATTGAGAAAAGCCCCTCTTCCAAAGGAAGTCAGTGCTTCCTCTACAAGTTCTAGTCTTAAAGAGTTTCCTAGAACACTGAGAGGCTAAGTGACTTGCCCAGGGTCACATGGCCAGTATGTGTCAGAGGCAGAACCTGAATTCAGGTCTTCCCAGCTCTGAGGCCAGCTCTCCCTCCCCAACGTTCTATCAATTTCCCTTATGCAAGAAACTAATACAAGTTAAGGCATCATTTGATTGGCGATTCAAGCCTGAAGTCATCCTAGCTTAATTATCCTAATAACAATAGTGCCAAAAATAATAAAAACATTTCTGTGGTGCTTTTAGGTCTGAAAAGTGCTTTACATATATTATTAACCCTGTGATATAAGCAGTATTGTATTCTCCCTGTTTTATAGCTAAAGAAACAGAATGAGAGAGATTAGGTGATTTGTCTCAGAATTACATAGTTAATAATTAATTTCCTGAGGTAGAATGTGAAATTAGTCATTTTGACTTTAAGTTCAAAACTTTATTAACTATGCTCCCAACCACTCTCATGGCATGGATTTCAATAACTGTACTTCGATTAAGGAAAATCAAATTTTCAAGTCTGTGCTTGTAAAGTTTGAGGATTATATCCCTACATGCCACCCTTTCTGTGACTTGTATCCATTTTTAATGTACAAGCCCTCTTAAATATCACTATTCATTCAGCATTCACTGAATGCATTGAGTAGAATGCCAGGAACTACAAGAAAAAGTTATAATTCTGTATCAGAGCAACATGGTTTTTGTCCTTGATGAGCTTATAAACAAAGTCTAGGTAGCTCTATATGTTATTGAGTAAGTAGAGAGGAGAAAAATATCACCAAAAGTGTAATTCACCTTCATATGGATTTCTGCTCAGCCTGCTTCTTCTCATGACTATAAATTTTGATCAAGAAGAAAAATAATCTTCTGGAAAACCCTCCACTTAAAGGATTTTGTGTAAGTATGCAAATAGATGCATGGGGCATAATGTGTGGTAGTAAAGAAGCAGGGTTCAGTCAGATTAACTGTTCAGTAGGAGAGGATGCGTGGTGGTCCAGTCAAGCCAGAGATTTTACTGACTTATAATTCTATTAGAGGTTTCTGGAGAACTCATTTTCAAGTGGTTACAACTACCACCCTAGTAAATGACTCCCTGAATTGTATCTCCAGACCTCACTATTCACCCATATTCTAATGCCGTTATTCCAATAACCAACTGAAATTATTTTACTTTGCTGTGCTAATATCATGTTTCAAAACTGTCATCTTCCCTCACCCTGAAAGAGTCATTATTTTCAACTATCCCACAGGAGTTCATCTAACCACTAGTCCTAGTGGACTCAAAAGCCTTGGCCTCGTCTCTGGTATCTTTTTCTCCTAATCTGGTCTGAAGCCGGTTCTCACAAATGGTCACCATTCTAATACCTGACCAGCTGAGGCCAGTTTCCCCAACCTAAAAACTGCCCAGAGGCTCTCAAAGCTTTCTGAAGCAGGAAAAAGGATCATCCTCCTTGGTTGCACTAAGTGATAGAAATTCCATACTTCAGAGGACCTCCTCCAAGGTGTTTCCTGAACATTAATGGCATTACATCAAGATATTCTATCAAGATGCTCCTAAAAGGGTGATAATACAATACAGCAATCATTTAATAGATAAAAAGACTCAAAGAATGTGAACAAATCATTTTGGCTATTCTTTTCTGAACCCAACATTCCAGTTTCAAAGGTAGATCAACTAGATGCTTCGAGTGAGTAGCATTGCAGCCATCAACATTCAGTTATTTTGTTTTTGGTGTCTTTCTTAACTTTGAACAAAATCTTAAAGGAAACAGCTGGTCTCCTAGCTTGTCCTTTGTGCAAGGTACTACGCTAGACTGTATATATATGGGGAAGGAGGAGCAAGTCTGGGAGGAGACCTGAGTGGTGAGAAAAGGAATAGTCAGGCATTGGTCCACCTGAAGCAGAGGATTTCAACTAAAAAGAAGCAGATAAAGTTAGATGGATATAGTGGGCCAGATATGGAGGGTCATGAATATTATATTAAAAAGTTTAGATTGGGACCATTTTGTCAAACCCCATGAATTACTTTGCAGAATCTTCTTTCATTTTAAGATTGTAATAGCAACAATGGCTTCAGTGCAGGCTCATCTGTTTCACTTGGTACTTTCCTAACAAGATATCCAGTTCATGTAGAGCCAGAAAGTCCCTCTTCCTAGATAATTCCTGTTAGGCTTTTGAATGACCTCAATCAACTTATTCAATCTTTGGGAATTCCTTTATTTTGTTAAATATCACAATATGTTTAAAGTGCTAGGTAAAACTTCAGGCCCTATATCAAAGAGAGCTACTGTTACATCAATATTTCAGTGGATTTGTGAGATCATCAATCTGAGTTCTCCTTTCATCGTTGCTAATTACAACCCACCCATGTCTTCTCATCCTGTGCAATTCATATCCATGTTTTTCCAGCTTCCTCCAGAGAGAATTCATACTGTTATTATGGTTAGTGCTGCTACAGTGTCTGAATGGGTATGGTCCAAAATATTTCACACTGCATTCATTAGCAAAGTATTTTCTAATCTTAGGTACTTGGCAAAAAGATCCAACTAAATACACGGCTTTGTTCCTATAACAGACCTCAAACCACCCCCCAGGATATTAATGGAGTGGTTAATAACAGTTATATTTTCCCTTTCTGGAGAGAAATGATATTATATTAATTTGTATTTCTTGTAGTTTTTGTTGAGGCACAAAAGAAATAACTTCAATTTATTCTGTAATTTATAAAGAATTCATCTTCCCACTCCTATTGGTATATCCATCTGTGTGTTTATGGCCTAGTTCAACATCAAAGGGACCTGATTCTTAATGTGCATTTAATCAATCATATGAAGACATTTCCAATTTCTTGGAATACTTTTTTCACCACTATGACCATTCATACCTTGTGCCCCTATATTCTGTTATTCAACAATGATTACCAGTTAGTAATATTTGCAATAAAAACCACGAAAAAATGGGCATTGGTTTTTGTCAATTGTCACTTCTGGAGGTATTTTCCTAGTTAATCCTCCTAGGGTATGTGTACAGGAGGGAAAAAAAAGGTAAAGTTTATATTTCGACTTATTTGTAAGTTTGATGAAAGATTTCACAGAAAATGAGCTTTATATTATTAATTTGGATGAGGATTGCAGTGACCTGTCTGACTCTTGTGATCCAAGTCTCTGGATCTCTTCTGACCTCATCCAGATTACCTGAGTCCCTGTCAGCACACGCTTCCCCAACCCTGGGCAAATATAAGTCCTTTAGCTCTAAGCTTACTTTTAGAATTTAGATTAGTCTTGAAATTCTAAAATGTGAATGGGATCCAGCATATACTCATACCCTTTACTAAGTAGGGCTGGAAAACAGGTTAGTAGTAAGAGTATTCATTCCTACCCTTAAGCCATGTGCTATGTATGGAATTCATGGCTGGAAACTGAATTTGTGATAAAAACAAGCTTTTTATTGCCAAACTATTTTTTTTAACAAATGTTATAGTTCCTTACATATAACAATAAAAAAATTAAATAGATGAAGAAAAGTTTAAGGGGTTGAGTATCTGTTATAAAACTAGCTATAAGTTTATTGCAGTTAAAGTAGAAAATGGAAGGTGAGAAATGATATTTCTGTTTTAGAAATTGAGTCCTCTTAGATGAGATCTCTTCATACAGGGTTGGATTTTGGCCAAAAAAATCTCCAAGGTCTTGTTTGAGTTCTCTGCTTTTAGGCAAAAGGCAGGCACATACATTGAAAAAATGTTTTGCAATACCACGTTGACCATAAGTCAACAAGTAAGGGCCACTTATCTGTACCCACAGCTCTCTGAAGAGAAATCCAACAAAAATAAATTACCACTTTATTCGTAGGATCACAAATATAGAACTAGAAGGAGAAGAAACCTTGGAGATAATAGAATATAATCTCCCTCATTTTACAGATGAGGAAATTGAAGCCCAGAGAGGTCATATGACTAGTGCAGGATTACGCAGGTCAGGATTCAAGCCTAGACCCTCGGACTTTACACCCAGCATTCTTTCACTGTTCCATACTGTCATAGGTTCATTTGACAACATTCAACATTCATTCAGCAAACATATATTAAGAGACTATTTTGTGGGCAGAATATAGTGATAGGCACTAGATGAAATATAAAATTCAAATGAGATTCAGTCCTATCAATCATGGAGTTTATATTCTCAGTGCTCAGCACAATGCATGGCAGACAGTCAACATTTAATAAATGCTGACATTTAGAGGATGGTAATTCTCATCTCTAGTTTCTTAATATCTTCATTCACACATTGATATACTGCAATGTTAATGACCTTAATTAAACATAAGGCATTTAGAACTTTTAGTTGGGGGGATTGGGAGGAAAGGTGAAGAGGGTGAAGTAACCATAACAAAAAGGTAAACGATTGCTTGGGGTAACTCCAAAAAGTTAGAAATCACCAAGGGACTTAGAGCTTTGAAAGTGAGGGAGGCTCTGCTTAGAGACTTCTGGAGACTTTACCAGTCATTTCCAGGGCCCTTCAAGCAATCATTTAAAAAAAAAAGGAATTTTGTCAAAGGGAGGGCTAAATAAAATTGCAGTACATCTTTTGAGAAATCTTAGGTCATTAGATTTCTATTTCTTACTGGGAAACAGAGAACTCCATTATGATTCACAACTAGCACATTATTGGCACTCAACAAATGTTAAGTTCTAACAAAAGTAACAACAAGAATGGCTATTACTATAGCTTGGGATCGGTGAGAGCAAGAGAGCTCCCTGGTGTGATTGATCTGCTGTAAGGCTACAAGTCTAAAGGATATGAAAGGCAGAGCCCTGGTGTAAAGCCCTGAATACATGCTTTCATGATGGTTTAAAGCATCTGAATTATAACATGTAGGTCTATTTATTAAGACGAAAAGCTTTCTTTGGCATGGGATAAATTAATGTTCCAGCTACAGCAAGATGCTGTTTAATACAAAGGACATTTCTCTAATTCCTTTCAGATCTCAGCTGCACAGCTTAGAAGAGTTTGGTGTGTCTATTTCTAAATGGCATGACTATTATACAATCCCTTTTCTTCAGCTGGCATCAGAATGACATTTTCATCCTCCAGGTCGTCTGTTCTTCACTTCCTCAAAGCTGAGGAGGCAAAAATACTGCCAGCCTCATCCAGCTTTTCATGGAAAGCTGGCATTCTGAACTGGCGCCTAAATGCACTTTCAGACTGTCCCCAGAGACAGTAGTGCTTTGAGGTTAATTCATAACATTAAGGCCAATAAAGACGTTAACATTAACTTTCTCACTTAACAGAAAGAAAGAAAAAAGTCTACAGCTTACTTATCGAGTTCTATTCGTGTGAGCTCTTCTGTTCTCTGCTCCCCAGTGACAACGGCCAGTTCATCCTTCAATTCCTGGATTTCCTTTTTCAAACGTATAATAATCTACAGATGGCAAAGCAAGACAGTGACTGAAAAATTCAAAACTTCTCAGAGTCTCAGGCTTTGAAATTGGTAACAAAGGGGACTACTTTAAGTAAAGACTACCTTGAAATTTTCCCAATACTAAAGCTAAAATAATATTGAAAATGCAGTGGACCTTTAATTTTTGTTCCCTTTTAAAATACACTACCTAGAAGCCATGAACAGTGAAAAATGGTAGTCAGTAGATAGAGAAGAAATTATTTGGCTCATTAATTCTCTGTTGGTCTATAAAATGTGCATTAACAGTGTATATTTTAATCTTTATTAAGAGGCTGGGAGTCAAACTCATTGGCAATGTTATGTCTGTCAGTGGCAATATTATGTCTGTCTGTAAAATAAAATACAAAAATCGAAACCAAATGTTCATAATTGTTGAGATATGAAGAATCCCCTTACCTATATGACATTGTAGCTACACCTGATTCAGATTCTGGGGTAGTCATGATGCATTCCTGCAAATGTAATCTACTAGTGTCTGATTCTAGACCTGCTTTCTGTATATTCATTACCCAGTATCTCTTTAGGTCCCAAGAGTGGGAGATGAATGAAGGTAGGTTCTCATTGATCTCAGATACAATATAAGATTGACCCTACTGTTGGTTTTACTATGTTGTTTTATTGATTCATTTATTTTCAGCTTTAAACATTCAATTTTGTAAGATTTTGAGTTCTAAATTTTCCCCCTCTCTCTCCTACCACCCTCCCCAAGATAGTATGCAATTTGATACAGGCTATACATTTTACCATGTTTTTTTTTTAAATTGATACTAATCCCCTCATGCATATAAAATAGATGTTTGGGGGCTCTTTGGGTGATTAGAGATTTTATTTCCAGTTTCTGGCCTGTCACTTAATAGATAGATAGACTATAATCAAATGAACCACTCTGAGTCTTTCCTCACTTGCAAAGTGATGGTAATATTTGTACTGTGTCTCACAGCCTTATAACATCAAAAGCCCGTATAAATCAAGTACTAAATAAATGCCAGCCATAAACACTAGTTGCATCAGTGTTCATCGTAATAATATTAATAATATTTATTTGGCCTTGTTTATTTGTTTCACTATAGAACTTAAATACTTGAATAACTGAAGTATCTATGATTTAATGGGTTAAGTCCTCTCTCCACAGAAACAATATCCTCAGCCAATAGTTTTTGAAATTTGTTGTTACCTATAATTTTATTGCTCTGTGGCCAATCCAGTGATAAAGTTCTCTAAGTTAGATAGAGACTGATCCTCCATCAACAGAAATATAGTTAATTGGGCCTATATTTGAAGCCTCTTCATTTCAGCTGGCCCAACCAAAACATACAGCCTGCTCACACCACCCTCAAGAACAGAGAAAAACTTCCGTTTCAGCCAAAGACATCAGGAAGGATTTTAGTGCAGGGTTTCAGCTGAGTTCTTCTCCTTACTTTGTGTCTCGACTCTTTGGGTACCTAACAATAAGTATAATGTCCCTCAAAGCCTTCTCTTCTCCAGATAAACCCTGACAAGTCTTTTAATCAATATGTATATTTCATGGTCTCCTGGTTATTCTTTTCTTAAAAAACCTTCTTAAAACAAGCAGGAAACTTCAGGTATGGTATGACCAGGACATATTGTCACTGTGCTTGATTTGGAAACTATAGTCAGAATATTCTAAGATCACAGGAGCATTTTCCTTCACCCTTTGAACAAAAAATTTTAGAAGAGGAGAAAATACTAGTAAGAAAAAATAATTAGGAAAACAGGAAAATTGACTGATCTAGGAAAAGTATTTCAGTTTATCCTCCATTGAAGTCCCACATGTTTGACATTTGATAATCAGCTTAAATGGGGAAAGATTCAACACTGGATTGGGTTGGTTTGCACTTTTAGGATGTCATCTACAGAAATCCTGATCTGAGAGATCTCACACTTCGTGTGGTGTATGTATGATTTAAGGACCCACCTTATAGCAAAGAAAATGAAGGAGAACATGGCTTGTGAAAGAAAAGTATTGCCATTTAAAATCTGGTCATTTGGTGCAAGTTAAAAAATGAATCTCTGATACAATAATAAATGTTAAACATTCAATGATGTTTCATAGAATACTCTCCAAATGCACAAAAGAGAAAATTTGGTGAGTTATGTAGTCAGGTCATATTGCTTCACTAGGCCCAGCCAGAACATATGTTCTGCTCAAACTGCCTTTAAGGACAGAGGGTAACTTCCATAACAGTATAAGCACTTTAAAAACAAAAAGGTTTTAAAATTCAACATTTGTTATTATACCACAAGAAGCCACCAACCATCAATTCCTGAAAACTATTTCTAAAGCAAGGCTTTATCCCCTAAAAAAATTTCCTAAGATAAATAAGAAGAGCTATGTAAGTATGGCTCTCTTTAGTGATGACCATTAGGATTTCCCATGACTTTATGAGCTTTTATAAAAGGAAGTTAATTATAATTATATCCAGAAGGTTAAAGTAGATGATGTTTCTAAAAAAGACCAAGACTTGCAAATAAACATAGCTACGAGGAATGACTCATCATGAAAAACAGCAGCAGTGTGTCCAGCTCTATCTTTTTCTCCAAAGAAAGTCAACTAAAAGTTTCTTACCAGTCTAGGGTCAATCTCTTCATTGAGAACAGCTTCATTCTTTATGAGGGCCACTCGCTGGGCAAATCTGCAAGTTGATATAGATTCCTAGAGAAATAACATATCTTTTTAAAATGTCATCAAGGATGAGGATTTTCTCTCTCATTCAAACTTTAGTTTTGCAAATAGTTTAAAACATACGCCCAAAATACGACTGAATGGATCATGTGGAGGCAAAGCTAATATATTCATTTTCACAAGGTCCCTGATCTAGAGCAGTAGTCTCCAAATATTTTTGATCATTCACCCCACTGGAGGGGTAAAAAAGACATTTGGAGCACAAACTCCCAAAATGTATATTTTCATTCAATTATGAATTATACACATGTGCTTCTGGTCTAAAAATATGTACACTATGAAACTGTCACAAACCTAAAAAAGGATGAGATAAATGTATCCTAGAGTCAAGAGAAAACCATTGGAGTTTATTGAGTATGGAAGTGTCAGACCTAACACTAGAAAAACCAATTTGTCAGCAATGTGGAAGAGAAATTGTAGAGATGAGAGACTTGAAGCAGAAATACCAATTAGACGATGAAGGCCTTCAGGGTGTCTGAGTGAGTGGGAAGGGACTGATGTGAGAGATAGTATAGGAACTGGCCCTGTAATTTTATTGATATATGGAATTCCCAGATGAAGAAACTACTTCTACTGATACAGGTAGGCACCTTCTTTATATGAGAATATGTATACTACAAGAGAATATATAGCCTGAAGTCTTAGAGATGATAAAAGAATATATGATTTACAGTCTTAGAGAGTTGCCTAGAACAATGGGGGTCTAATAAACCAATTTGTGTACGAGTATGAGGCAAGACCTAAACCTGGATTCTCTGGACTCTGAGGGCAAGTCTCCACTATGCTGTGGCTTCCTCTCAGATGCAAAAGGTGGGGAAGTAGAAATGAAGAGATTTGGTAACCCATCTGACATATCCAATGAGTGACAAGGTGGGCTCAAAGACAGTTCAGAGGATACAAAATTAAGTGACTGGAAACATGGTGGTGCTTGACATTAAGAGGAATCTGGAAAAAGTTTCACTTTGAGGGGGCAGGGGAGGATAGAATTAGATCTGTGATCTATTGCAATTCATCCATGCCTGTGCATTCTGTATGACACCAGTCCACGTCACCCAAAATGTAAAGGACCAGCTCAGAAAGGGGAAGAAGACAGGGACTGTCTAAAAGGGAGAGGAAAGAGTGGGAGAGTTCAGGGGAGAAGTCGGCACAATACATATGGATAAATCCAGCTTGCTGCTCAGATCTACTTTGCTTGTCTACATTTGTATACCCCCCACTAACAATAGTTTTTACATTTTTTAATAAGTTTAATTGTATTTTTAGATGTACAAAACCATTCTTAGGTGACTGGCCCTACAAAAACAGGCAGAGGGCAGGATTTGGCCCTAAGGGAGTAGCTTGTTGATCTCCATTTTAGCAGAAAAGGATGGGTATGGTTGTGTTAAAGACAGTTGCCATGCTTAGCTACATTGCTGAAGGCAGTTGTTACTTAAATTTCCACCTTTGGATTGGTTGATAACACACTCTTTGGAGCAGGCCATGGCCCCTTGGATGCACCTACACCCACCATGGAGACCACTGTTCTAGATTATCTTTCATGATGACTGTTTTTATTTTGGTTTAATAAAATAATCATTCAACATTGAATGGAGGAGATTCTGTTGTTCTAAGTGGTTACTAAAACTGGAATCTCTCCTGATCTGCTGCATTAGGAGAAGTGATTAAAAAGCCACTATCTTCCTACTGATCTTTTCAACCAATTTCATACAAGTTATAACTAGTCAACTGCAAAATTTCCAAATGCATTGGGGAAATACTGCAAAAGCAACGCATCTCTCTACTTTATCTTAGGTTAGATATACAAGCTGTCACCAGGATTCAGAAGAAGCTGTGCCTGAGAACTAAGAGTCAAAACGGATGAGAGTCAAGTGCCAGCTCTGAAATGTACAAGTCATAAAATAGGATTAACTACACTTAAACTCTCTACCTCAAAGGATGGCTATGAGGGACAGGTAAACCTTCAAGTAAATGCTATGCACGTGTGAATTACTGTAATGCATTCTACTAGGCCCTCCCCTGGGTCAGAAACCTCTTGGTTTTGCAAACTTTCAAGTGCCTCAGACAATTCAGACTCAACTATGGCTCTGGCTTGAGGTAAATGATATGTAAATAAATTGTTGGTCACAGCAGGAAATCCTAGATGGAGCAGTGGGCCAGACCACTCTGTAGCAGAGGCTTTAAAAACTGAAGTCTGGGGCTGAAGGCAGACAGGAGCTACTAAGGGACAAACTTTCTTTGTCCCCTGAATGTATGAACTAATCTAGTAGCTATCTTCTAGAAATTTGGAAAGCTGAGTAAAAAGGATTATTACTTAAAATGAATACATGATAAATGATTATTATTTTCTAGTAGGGTAACTAGGACGTATATAAATAATTGAGAGAGGCTGTTTTTCTGAGGAATTTAGCATCTAGGAGCGTTCCAACCCCATTGAACAGGCAGAAATCCCACCATAACTCCTAAGACCCACTCTCCTTACTAATAATGTAAATCAAGTCTGAGATAGCTGACACAAAGAGGTGACTCACATCGATATTCCTTTTTTCTAACGACAGTGTAGCAATCATGGTTGTCATGCAGTTTCCCCCCAAGCTGTCCCTCAGGACATTGGTCATCATGGAGTTCCTATAGGGAATATGGGATCGGTGTTTCTCTGCAAGGGCAATTATAACCTGTGATGAAGTACAACAGTATTGGCATTACATTAGCCATAATAAACAAATTATTGAAACAAACTGACCTGCAATCTCATAGAATATAGAAAAAAAATGCATCCACTGTAGCAATAAAAGCAAACATTTAAGATAATTTCTGATACCTACTGTTCATTAAGATAACAACAAAATATATAATTAACAAAGCATCGGTTTCCTCTGTGAAACAATGTAAACATAGCATATCACTTGGGTAAAAGAAAGCACATGCTTGCACATCCTTCCCTATAGCCCAAATCAGATGCTTCATGTCACATAGCATTAACTCTGGGTTCTTAAAGATTATGTCACTAAGTCCCAAGCTCTATCAAGACCAGCTGAACTGGAAAAACACTGAATACAGGCTTGGGATAGATTTTAAGCCTATCATCCCGGGACCAGTCTAGAGCTCTGGCCATAATGAATTATTTTTGGCTAAAGCAATGCATGAAATAATCTGTTGTGGACTGCAATCTGTGTTGGTAAAAAGACTATTTGTGAGCATGAAATCACAGACTGTTAAAATATATATGCATACACATGGATGGTTTTATAATAATAACAGTTAGCATTTATATAGTACCAGGCACTGTGCTAAGAATTTTCCAGACCTGATCTCACTTGACCATCACAACAACTCTGAGAGGTAGGAGCTGTTTTTATTCCCATTTTGCAGCTGAGAGAGTTGGGAGGCAAGCGTAGACCAGGTGATTTGCCCAAGGTTATACAGTTAGTGAGAATCTAAGGATGGATCTGAACAGAGGTATTCTTGATTCCTGATTCAGCACTTTATCCACTGGGCCACCTCGCTGCCTCTGAAGGATCCATAAGAGGCATTATTGTCATCAGAGGAATTAAAATACGAACTGAAAGAAGGATCCCATCCCATCCCTTTAGAAGAGAACTTCTCTGAGGGTGTGGCCTATGTTGGTTTCCCTTTGTATCTTCAAGGCTTAGTATATATAGGGTTTTGGCCTGGACAGGGATGGTAAATGGAACAATAAGATCATCCAGTAACCTACCTTTTTCAGAAGCCATGTTAATGACAATTTGATTTCAACTCTCTTAAAGAAGAGTTGCAGAGGGAATGATGGTGGCAAGAAGCAAAGGGCTGGCTTAGGGAAGTCAGGAGCTTTGAACTTTAGCATTCATTCATTCAACAAACAGTCACTGAATGTCTCCTACAGATAAAGCATTGCACTAGTTTCTTTGAATACTTGAATACCTCAGGGGCATTTTTAATCCCATGGATATATGATGATATTGTCATACAGAATCTTCTCTGTCTCAACTGAAAATTAGTTAAAATCAGCTGTGGGAAACTGACACTCAGTCATTAAGTTCGGACAAATTTGGACAATTATTTCTTCTTCATATAAGGCAATATGTAATAATAATGTTATAATTTCCAAAGATAGTAAAAGTTGGCACAACATCTATTAGGAATATAGGATTTAAAGCTAGAAGGAACCTTAGAAATCATTTAGTTCATAACCCTCATTTTACAGATATTGAGGTTAAATGACTTGCTTAATGTCACATAGAAAGTAATGGAGTCTGTATATATTTGTGCCCCTGTACTTTAAACATATCCCTATAGATTAGCAGGTAAATAGTAGGTTTTTATCAAGAAAAAATGTGGGGAGTAAAAACTCAGATTTTCGAATTTTCCTTCCTTCATCTCAAAAGAGTGGTTTGGTTCAAGATTTAGCTCAGATTTAGTTCAAGATTTATTTCAAATGGGTTTATAAATCTAGTTCAATCCTAAACAAATCTTCTGTCCAAAATAGTTGGCTCTGGGTCTGACCTTAGAGCTTAAGTCAGTCAAAGATGGTCCAGGAGAATATTACACAAAACTGTACACCCTTCTCCCAACTCCCCACTGAGTTGACTGAAATTTGAGGTGGTCCAAAAATAATATACCCTTTACGGGTGGGAGGAGGACTGGTTTCATTTCTAGCTGAGACTCAGGCCTTCTTAAGTTGAAGAGAAAACAGACTACCTTTTTAAATAGCGGGGTTTAGGGATGGGTGGGAGGTGACCATAGTAAACAAAGAATTCTTTCCTAATATCACTCCAATTTGGTGCTTACATTTATAAACATGAAGTTGAATGTTTTAGAAAACATCCCAAACTTACAAAATTTTAACCTACTTGAGGATAGTAATTATATAATATCCTTCTTCCTCTGCCCAGTGTACTGTACACAGCAGGGAATTAATAAATGTTTGCTGAATTTAGTTTAACTTAGTTTAAACTCAAGACAGAATGAAACCTCATACTATACTTAAAATTTCTCAAGGCTCTGCTTGAAATAAATAACTTTATTATTTAATGATTTTTTTTTTAATTTAAAAGCTCACAAGGATACGGAAAGTTATCCTCTGAAAATGGACAAAGATTGGGAGTGGTTACAATTGGCACTAACAGCATTAATTTTTCTCCCACACATTACCCATCCAATGGAAGCCAAGTCGAAACTTAAACACTTACTCTCCTGAAAAAAAAAAAGTCCCACATGTGGAATAAATGGTTGAAATTCACCCTAGCTTCTGATTTCTAAAGAGAGCAAAAACTTTCATTTTTGCAGTGGTTTCTCACTTGATGTTTGGGCTGATAGAGTCACAGGTCACATCAGGGGCACTCTATGAGGTTCCCGATTAGAACAAATATGTATTTCTTCATTCTTTTTCTCTCATTGACTTTCAATTTCTGGGGCCAAAGTGTATCCTGCTATTGTGGCTTAAAAGTGTTTTTGAGGAAACTTTTGGAAAAAGCAATGCATTCACAAGGAGAACTCCAAAACCAACAAGATTCTGGGAAATAGAATGCTATTTTCTTACAAACATAATAGGGTGCATATTGCTTTATGCAGGTGTGAGATCTCATACACCTAACAGGACGATCACAATTCTGTATAGAACCGATACAACAATAGAAAGGTCTTAGTATATTCCTCACTATGTCTGTTTCATATGGACTGGAAACTAGGGCTGTAACTAATATAAGGATCTAAACTAAGGATTAGTGAGGGCTGCAAGAGCATACTATATGAGATTCCCAGATTTAGAAGTCATAAAATGTAGTATTAGTTAAAGAGCCATCCATTATAAGAGCCCTTATATAGTTCATGATTCCTTACTGAATTCAATGATTCATTATCTATTCTTTTTTTATCAATCCACTAGTTTTCTTTTCACTTTCTCACACTATCCATACCAATTCCTCATCTTCTTTTCTATGTATTTGCTCTCTGACAGCCAGGTCTAGTCTTTGTCACAGCTAATTCGCTATTTTCTTCAGAACTTTTTTACCTTTCTTATTTTAAATCTTCCATTTACTTCTTCCATTACTTCTTGACTTTTACATGGTCTTTCTTATTAGTGTTTATATATTAGCATAGGCAATTGTCAACAACAGCAAACTGACAAATAATCCTTAAGCACCAACAATGTATGCAGCATTTTGCTAGGGAGTAGAGGGAGATATAAAAATAAATAAAATATAGTTCCTGCTTTATTTACAACTTAGTGCCAGCTTAGCACACTGCTTGGCACATTGTAAATGCATGCCAAATGTTTATTAATTGATTATCTGCACTAATGGAATCAGAGTCCTGGGGATTGATAATCTAGAAAAGGGACAACCTACATGCAAATAATGAAAAGTTAATTGCACCTGAGTACATAAATTATGTAAGCATATGTCCTCCTTAACGTTCAACTGGAGAAGCTAAGAAATTTTGTTGATGGAGGGCTGAGTTTTCTAATGGGAACTGGAAAAAAATAGGAAAGAAATAGAACTCCAAAGGTTTGGAAATAGATTTTAGGGAGAGTTTGGAAAATGCTATAGCTGAGGTCTGTACTGTATGAAACTAATGCTATTAGCATCTTGGTATGATGAGGTATGTATATGAGACACATATGTCTCATATGCGTGTGTACGGAGAGGAGTGAGAGGAAGAAGAGGAAGGGATGGGAAAGTTTGATGTTATTTTGTTGACATCCCATTGAAAAGAAAAGAAATGGAAAATCAAGAACAAAAAAAGCTTCCTTGATCTTCACTTGGGAAAATAAATAGTTTTTCTTGGGCAAATGTGGTTAATTGGAAGTCTGTCAAGGACTCTTTCTTAGCCAATAGCCATAATTTTGCATGAAAAAAATGATTATTGGGCATATTATAAGGGCAAGAGTCACCACTGGAAATTAGCAATAATAATTGACATTTATACAATATTCCAAGTTTTGCAAAATGCTAAAATATTATCTCATTCTTACAACCCTGTAAAGCCAGTACTCAGTACATTATGGCCTTCACTCAGAGAAGTTAAGGGAACTGCCTATGGTCACACAACCAGTTAAGTGCCAGAAGCAGGATGCAACCCATCTCTCTCCCTAATACAAGTTAAGGGCGCCTTCCTCCACATCATCCTTCATACATGTTCGAAAGCAGCTCTAATGAGTGTCAAGACTGTAATGTTCTGATGTCAAAACTGAGCCAAGAGTAGCTCAGGAACACTATTATTCTTCCAATGCCAATCTGGATGACTCGAGCACTTTGTTTCTAGTATCTGACTCCAGGGCTTCATTAAGACTAAGCTGTATGCCCATGCTTAGATCAGGCTTCCTCTTGATTCTACTTTCTCAGCTCATCTCTCCTTTTTGAGATGTTTGGCACCAGGACAGCTCCCATTCACTACCTTAACCTCAAAAGGATTTATGAGGCAGTGAAAGGGTTTAGTTTCCTTAAATCCTTTACCCTGATGACATCTAAGCCCTTGTACTTCGTTAAAAGACTCTGTAGTTCCCTTTTCAATTTTTCCCTCATGTTTTTCATCTCCCTCAGTGTCAGAAAGTAATAAAGCTCTTTGAACGTCAACTTTCAACTTATTTGGCAACATCCACTTGGATAAATAGTTAGGTGGCACAGGGGCAGCTAGGTAGCATAGTGGCCTGGAGTCAGGAAAAAACAAGTTCAAATCTGGTCTTAGACACTTACTAGTTGTATGACCCTGGGCAACTTACTTCTCTGCTTCAAGCTCCTAATTTGTAAAATGGGCTGGAGAAGGAAATAAAAAACAACTTCAGTGTCTTTGTTAAGAAAACCCCAAATGGAGTCATGAAGAGGGGGATACAGCGGAAATGATTGAATAACAAAAACTTGGATGAGATGAGATAAGTGCATTCTTTTCTTGTGAGTCAAATTAAGAAATGAAAGTGCAATATAATGTCTTGGTTAGATAGGGAAAGGTCCTCCTTATCAATCGTCTCTTCTGCTGAGTCTTCAGTTGCTTTCTCTTTTTCTCAACAAACACACTTATATCTTCTTTATCCCCCAAAATTCTTCCCCTGATTTTGCTGCCCTTACCTCCCCCAGCTAATGGCCTCTGTCCCCACTCTCCTACATTGCCAAACTTTTCGAAAGCATTGTGTGTGATCTCTGTCTCTATTGCATCATTAATCCATTCTTCAACACTGCAGTTTGGTTCCCGCCTTTTCCCTCCACTGAAACTGCATTTCACAGAGAGCGCTGATGACCTCCTAACTGTTGAGTCCAATGGCTTCTTCTCAGTTCTCATCCCCCTTGACTTCTCTGTCACATTTAAGACTACTGAGCAACCCTTCTTCTTAAAACTCTTTCCTCTCTCAGCTTCTGTATCATAATAGGCACAAGGCAGCTAGGTGGTGCAGTGGATAGGGCACTAGCTGTGGAATCAAGGAGTTCTGAATTCAAATCCACCTTCAGACACTATCTGTGATACTTTGGACAAGTCACTTAACCTCTGTGTCAGTTTCCTCATCTCTAATAATGATGCTTAATTCCAAGCCTTGGTGTGAGAACCAAATGGGATATTTGTAAAGTGCTTTAGAAATTTTCAAGAATTATGTAAGTGCAAGTGCTTGTTATTATTTTCATCATCATCATACTCTTCTTGGTTCTCTGACCTATTTGATTCACCGATACAATTTTTCTTTTTTCTTCTACTATTCATTTTTTCATCTTCCCAAATCATCAATGATCACATCCCTGGAGATGAATTCCAAATATTTATCAACAGTTCCATATCACTTTCAGATCCAAAAAAGCAATTCCAATTACTGGCTGGATATTTCTGCCTTGAAGCCAGTATCTCAAAGAGTACCAAGAAAGTACCTTGAAAAAAAGCACCCTGGCTTTCAAATTTAACATCACTTCAATTTATCCTATAGAGTGCTGTCAAATTTATGCTCCCAAAGACTTAAGCCGATCGTGCTATTTCTTGTTCAGAACCTCAACAGCTCCTTCCTATCAAATAATTTATTTTGATAGTTTCACAACAACCACAAAGCTTTACCAAGTCTGGGAGATGTATCATTCTGAGCTTTGCATTTATGAGATTTGGGAGAGAGCCACAACAATGAAGCTGGTCACCGGGAGAGATATGACGGATTTCAAAAGGATGTGAGGTTTCTTTTGCCTTTCTTAAGCTTGATATTGGTTGGAATGGCTCAGGCAGACTAGTAGATTCACCTATTGTGAACATACATATGCTACGCCTAGAAAAACACCTCCACTCTAATTCTATCCTTCCTTCAAGGCCCACTGCAAAAGGGAGTTCATACTTTTGGAGTCGAGTCATAAAACTGGGAAAATCATTTCTATTCTCTGAGCTTCATTATTCTTAACTATAAAATAATTAAGGGAATAATCTTTACATCTCCTGCCTCGAAGGTTTGTTATAAGAAAAATGCAAACATGAGATAGCTAGATGGCCGAGTAGATCAACTTTTTTGGGCCTAAGTTTAAATCTAGCCTCAGATATTTACTAGCTGTGTAGTCCTGTGTCAGTCACTTAACTATTTACCTCAGTTTCCTCATCTGCAAAATGGAGATAAAAACAGCACCTCTGTCCCAGGGTTGTTGCAAGGATCAAATGAGATAATCATTCTAAAGCACTTGGCACAGCGTCTGACACACAGTATGTCATAGGAGAAATGTTAGATATTGTTATTATGATAACTAAGTAACATAAAAATGAGCTATTATTTTTGCCTCTCCAGCTAGAAGTAATTTCTGAAATACCACAGCACCTGTATTTCTCTCATTATGCCTTGTATTTCAGTTATTTATACACATGCCTTACCTCCCCTACTAGCCCATTGACTCCATTAGAGTGAGGATTGTGTTTTATTCTCCTTTGAAATTCTTACAGCACCTAGTGCTGCACCTTCAACAAAGTGAACGCTAAATAAATGTGTTAGATGAATGAATAAGTAAAGAGGATGGTTTGCAGGAAAGTACAGAAGAGCAAGAATGCTGAAAGGAATGGTATCCAACCACTCCAAATCCAAGAAACCACCAGCAAGCAGTTCAGAGTCGCCGTTTAGTCAGTTCTAGTTTATCATTTCAGAGGTTTTCTCTAATAAAGTCTGATATAAAAGGAATTAGTACTATGAGCATTTCCTCAAAAAAAAAAAAGGCAACGAGAGTCTATTTACAATATTTATGCTTAATAAACAATTTCAAGCTAAAGCAAGAACTATGTGCTCACACAGTTGGTTTTTACCTGTTCTAAGTAGTGTAGGGAAAGGTTGATATATTTGGCTTCTGTCAGAAGCTGGCCTCCAATTCCAGTCTTTGCAACCCGCTCCGAACCGGCCAGGTCAACCAAATGGAGTTTGGCACGACGGACAGTCGCGGAGCCTGGTTCCTTGCTTGAGATATGAACCGTGAAAATGCAGTGGGAACGTGTAGAAGCCTGGTTCATAGGAGTCTATCAAAGGAGAGTTTCAAAGAAAAACCCATCAGAAGAAAAAATACATATTTTTAAAAGAACAATAGCAACATTTTTAAGCAATTGAGAAGGGGAAAACCAATTGTCCTTAAAGCCTCAGGCTTAAGTCTCCTCCAGCACCTTTGATATACTGAATGGAAGAGTTGAGTCAGAACAGATATAGTAGAAGGAGGTTAATGAGTCCATAGTCATATAATGAATGCTCATATGAATTAATAATATAATGATGATATTGCCTGTCCTCTATATGACGCTTTAAGGATTACAAAGCACTTTGCAGCCTTTTTCGTTTGATCTTCACATCAGCCCTGTGAGACAGGTGCTATCTGTACTTCACTGATAACAGAACTCAGAGAACCAGCACAGTGACTTAAATAAGTGACTCACCAGAGTTCTACAGCTACTAAACATCTGAGCTGGAATTTGATTGAACCCACATCTTGAGTCCAAATCTAGAACTTCAGCTACTAAACAATTCTACCATTCTATGTGGCCTATACATTCTCTGACACTCAAGAGAGGTAACATTTGTAACGTGCTTGGTACAGTGTCTGGTATATAACAGATGTTACATAAATGATAGATAGTATTATCACTCTTATTACTGGTCAACTATTTCAATATTACACAAAACTATTTCGTTACTAGCAAAGTACATAATGCACTAATAGCAAATCAGCAGTATAATATTTTATTTCTGTAGGACAACATGCATCTGAATTTTGTGGTATAGATGGGAAAATGGATTTGGATCTACAACTGTAAGACAACACCTTGCTAAAAAAATATGTGGACATTTATAAATCTGAATGTAAATCTAATAGAAACCAGGATATTTTTCCATTCCCAAATTCCGTATGCTTTAAACAGAAATGATTGATGTACAGTGTAGACAAAACCAGATGATTAGCAAAATTTTGGTGATAAAGAGACAGAACATGAAGTTAAATAGGCTGAAAATTTGATCCATGACTTGTAGCCACAACAAACAATGCCCAAAGCATGGCAGCATGTTATTTTGCATGCACACGTGGGCTGGCAAATAACCGTGCATGCAAAACCACAAATTCAAATTTAGAACCTGAGTTGAGGTGCCTTGGAAGTGACCATTATTTGCAGAACCTTAATGTGGGGACTGTCTCACAGTTATATTCCTATTATAATAAATTCCAGTACTATAATGTAAGTCAAAGCAACAATTGACATAAATATAATAATGTCACAA
>CM053770.1:319935739-319952749 GCA_028658325.1 Potorous gilbertii
AGAGGGCAGAGTCAAGATGGCAGAGTAGAAGCAGACTTGCTTCAACTCTCCCCCAAACCCCTCCAAATAGCTGTAAAATGACTCTAAACAAATTCTATAGCAGCAGAACCCCCAAAATTACAGAGTGAAACAAATTTCTAGACCAAGACAATCCATAATATCAGCAGGAAAGGTCTGGTACACCAGGCTGGAGTGTGTGGAGCATGCCAGCATAGGTGGGGTCAGAGCAGGTCTCAGGGGACTGAATCACTTTCAGCTGTGGTGGTTTCCAGACTTCTCAAGCAGCAGTGGTAGTGACTGCTCCCAAAGCTTTCGGCTATCAGATGGCTGATCAGAGGGGGATTGCAGGCATCTCTTTGCTGGTACTGAGGGAAGATTCTCTTGCTTTGCACTGCTTGGATCTGGATTGAAGACCTGGGTGGTGGTGCTGCTGATGTAGTGGAGCTTGTTGTGGCAGTGGAGAGGGAATCCTCCTCATGGTTTCAAGGCAGAAAAGAGTGCTTGTGGTCACTCACAGGCCAGGAGAAGAGCAAAGACTTTTCCTTTCATCATACCACCTTAGAAGACCTGAAAATTTATAGGTCACTAGATGCATCTCTGAAAACAGCTGCACAAAACCCCTAAGGCATGGGAAAGTACACATACACACACACACACACACACACACACACACACAGGAAGCAGAGTCCTACCTTGGCAAAGAGCTAAAAAGTCAAGTAATTGGGGGGGGGGGTGAAGGAATGAGCAAACAACGTAAAAAAAAAAAACCCAAAACAACTCAGACTACAGAATCTTACTGTGCTGACAAGGAAGATCAAAATATACAACCAGAAGAAAACAGCAAAGTCAAAGCTCCTACATTCAAAATCTCCAAGAAAAATATGAATTGGCTGCAGGCCATGGAAGAGCAAAAAATAGATTTTGAAAATCAAATAAGAGAAGTAGAGGCAAAATTGGGTAGGGAAATGAGAGTGATGCAAGAAAATCATAAAAAATGAGTCAACATTTGTTAAAGGAGAGCCAAAACAAAAATGCTGAAGCCAAGTATGCCAAAGTATTTAAGTAGAGACTTGCTAGAACTCTCTCCTCAGGTCCAGCCAAATAACTGTAAAAATGACTCTAAACAAATTATGGGGCTATAGAACCCACAGAATGATGGTGTGAAGCAAATCTCCAACCCAAGACAGCCTGGAAAGTTGATGGGAAGCATCTATTGTGCAGCACTGAGAGCAGAGCACAGTTCAGCATGGGCTGTGCTGGCATAGACAGGACCTGAGCAGGCCTAGGGGGGACTGAATTTTTGTCACCTGTGATGATTTCTAGACTTCACAAGCCCCAAACTGCTGAGGACAAATTGGAAGGTCAGTGGAAAAAACCTGTGGGACTTGTGTGAGAGAGTAGAGTGGTCCAGGTCCAGCCCCAGGGCAGCAGAGGGGAGTGGAGGAGCCCATAGCAGCCACAGCAGCAGTAGGAGCAAAGACAGCAGCTGCTTCTGGAGCTCTAGACTCACAGATTGTGGGGGGTTCGAGCAGTTGACAGCACACCCCTCTGCCCCCACTGGAAGCAGAGAATTACCCTGCCAAAGAGCTCAAAAGTCAAGTGGTTGGGGAAATGAGCAAAAAATAAGAAAAAGAATCAGACTATAGAATCTTACTTTGATGATAAGGAAGACCAAAATATACAAACAGAAGAAGACAACAAAGTCAAAGCTCCTACACCCAAAGCCTCCAAGAAAAATATGAATTGGTCTCAGGCTACGGAAAAGCTCAAAAAGGATTTTGAAAATCAAGTAAGTAGAGGAAAAATTGGGATGAGAAATGAGAGTGATGCAAGAAAATCATTAAAACAGGCTCAACAGTTTGCTGAAGGGGATCCAAAAAATGCTGAAGAAAATAACCCCTTAAAAATAGACTAAGCCAAATGGCAAAAGAGATCCAAAAAGCCAATGAGAAGAATGCCTTAAATAGCAGAAGAACTAACACTTAATATAAGGATTTAAGTTGCAAGGCACTTTACAAACAGTATCTCATTTTATCCTCATAGCAACCTTGGGAAATATGTGCTATTATGATCTCTATTTTATGGGTGAGGAAAATGAGAAAAATAAAAGTTTTTTGCTTTGTTTCTTGCTTTCTCAGTGTCAATGTTTAGGCTCAATAAGTCTTCCTTTTAACAAGTTAGCATAATCAAGAAAAACAAATCTATGCATTGAGCATGTCTAAAAATGTATTTCTCATTCCGTAACTCTAGTTAATCACTTTTCTGTCATGATGTAGGAAGTGTGCTTCATAATTGGGTCCCTGGAGTTGTGGTTGGTCACAGGATTATCAGAGTTTTTAAATCTTTCAAAGGTGCTTTCCTTTATAATTTGTAGTTGCTGTGTAAATTGTTCTCTGTATTGGTTCATATAACTCTTCCCAGGTTTTTCTGAAATCTGTCCCTTTTATAATTTTTGTAGCATAATAATATTCCATTACACATATATAGTATAAATTAATTAGCAGTTTTTAACATTTTTGCCACAACAAAATGAATATTTGTATACATATTATTAATTTCCCCCTTTGATTTCTTGGTGGATATAAGCTTATTAGTGATATTGTTAGAAATGAACTATTTAATGACTTCTGGGATATAGTTCTAAATTACTTTCCAGAACTGTTTGGTCTACTAATAGTAATAATAGATCTACCAAATAGTAAATTTTTGTTATCTCTGCCAATCTTATGAGTAAGAGGATGAACTTTAGAATTATTTTAAGTAATATTTTTTCTCGGCTTTAGTGATTTAGAGTCTTTTTCCATGTGGTTGTTGATAGATTGGATTTCTTCCCTTGAGAACTTTTGACTATCTGAGAATGGATCTTATTTAGTTGAATTAGTTTCCTCTACATTTTGGACATCTAAACTAAAAATTCGCTACAAGAATTTTTTCCCCAAGTTAATCTTTTCCCTTCTAATTTTATCTGCATTGATTTTGTTTGTGCAAAAAATAATCTTTCATATTTATGTAACCAAAGTTGCCCATTTTATCTCTATGATCCTAGATTTTGTCTGGTTAAGAGCTCTCCTCTTAATAGATTTATAGTTATAAAAGTTATATCTCTCTGTACCTTTCATTTGTTTATATTGTGACTTTTTATATGTAGATGTTGTATCCACTTGGATCTTTTTGTGGCATATGGTGGGAAATGTTAGCCTAAAGGTAACTGCTCCCAGATTGCTTTCCAGTTTTCCCAGAAGTTTTTGTAAAATAGTGAGTCCTTATCCAAGTAGTTGGGATTTATAAAACACACTGTTGATTAGCTTCTGGATTTTTATTCCTAATGTGTTCCATTGAAGCAGGAATCCTACTAGCAGCTGCTGTGTAGGTATAAGACCAATAACACCAGGACACAGGAGGGCAGCTAACACAGGTTCTTGATCTTCTTTTCTAAAGGAAAGACAGCTTCAAAGGGGTTTGCAATCTTACTTAAATTAAACAATGAGAAAGGTATATAAGTAGAGAGAAGTAAGCATCCAAGAAAGAATTCAACAGACAGGACTCCAACTGTCTAAACAGAATATAGATACAAAATCACCAGACCAGGAAGCACCAACATCTGGGTTCATAAAGCCCAGGGGCCAGGTCGCTTAACAACAGTTACCCAGAGTCTTGTCTGACTAAATCACGAAGACCTCAGGAGAACATTCTTCCCATGACCGAGCACCAAAGGAAAATACCAACCTCATAGTATGTATGGTTTTCAACTAATTGGGTAATAGTGCCAAAAGATGCGAAATCCTATGTGACTCAGCAAAGAATGTATCATAGCTATGAACTGGACTAGAGTTCAAAGCAGTAAGATATCCCTGATTGAAATATCTGGGTACCTTCAGACCTGGGAACACAGCTCTGTTCCAATGAAAAAAGGGAACACGTGATCACATTAGGCCTACAGACAGGGAAGATCTTATATTCCCTTAAACCTTCATCCATTGACTAACTTTTCTATTTTTTAATCATACAAATTTTTTGGATGATTACAGCTTTGTAGTATAGTTGGAGATAGAACATTTCTTAAGTGCCTTTCCTTCCCATTTTCTTTATTATTCTCCTTGAGATACATTGACTTTTGATTCTCTAGATGAACTGTATTATTTTTTTCTAGCTCTATAAAATTGATAAACTAAGTGGCACACTGGCTGGAGCACTGGCTGGAGCACTGAGCCTGGAATCAGGGAGGCCTGCATACAAATTCAGCCTCAGACACTGACTAGCTACGTGATCCTGAGCAAGTCACTGAATCCTGTTTGTCTCAGCTTCCTCTTCTGTAAAATGAACTGTAGAAGGAAATGGCAAAGCAGTTCAGTATTTTTTTACCACAAAAACACCAAATGAGGCCATGACAAGTCAGATACAACTGAAACAACTGAACAACAACAAAAGCTCTATAAAATAACCTTTTGGTAATTTGATTGATAAGGATAGGAAGTGGCCTTGTAATTTCACTAGACAAGAAAACTCTCCCTACCAATAAAAATCAATGCCTTCTCTGTAGCTTAGAGTCTTAAGAGAGTGGCCCAAAGCACTGCCACTGAGGCAGTCTGAGTCAGAGATGGGACTTACTATAGAAGCAAGCTCTCTATCTGCTATTTGAAAGAGCAGATGTTAAAGGCAGCCATCTTCATTTTACATCATTTTAACAAAGAATCAGTATCATAACTGTAAACAAATAATAAAAAAAAATTATCTCCCCTCCAAAAAAAGAATCAAAATAATTTTGGGGATTTAAAGTGTGGATTTTTTTTGTTTGTTTATGATGACAGTTAATATTGCTATTAAGCACCTACTATGTACAAGGCACTCTTCTAGGCATTATGGATGCTGAGACAAAATGTAATGAGCCCTACCCTCAAGGTTATTACATTCTATTGGAGTAGGGCCAGGATTAGGATGCAACAATACACACATAAAAATACAAAGTTTATATAAGGCAAGAAAAAATAGATTCAGGAGAGATAGGTACTAACCAGATGAAGGATCAAGAAATGTCTCATGGTTGATGTGGGAGGAGGTTCATCATCATTTATTCTACAAAGAAATGATGGTAAGAATGATAGAAGCATAAAGGGTATGAAGATATAAAAGGTGCCTAAAATTTTAGCTCAGTTTAAAATTATTAAAACATATAAATAAGGCTATATTCCTGTAACTTTATTACCATGTATTTTTCAGATTTTTAGTTATTAGCCTTAAGTTTGGGCAGAAAAGAGTAAAAATTTAGTGTGTTTCATTGGAGACCTGCTAATAAAAGAATATCATACCAAGAGAAACCACAGCAAGGCAGGTGCTGAATGAACTATATAATTCTGATCTTCTGCCAGCATGTCACTTAGTGGTTCCAGGACTGGATTGTTCTCCATCAAAAGAGTTCTCCTGAGCAATATGTCAACCCACACTTAGCTCCCATCTTCAGTATTTACATGCATTTATGACTATGATAATGGAAGAGGACAGGGCTATGTTTTGATCTTCTCTGAATCCCTGTAATGTCTAAAACAAGAGCCTACCTACACAGCGAGAAGTAAATAATTGTGTTGACTTACTGTTGATCACACAAAGTAGGTGGTGTCAGTAATCTGGGATAGTCTAGAAGGATGTTGGCCTCACACTACCATCTAAAGTGGCACCCAGAGCAAAGGGAATCACTGTTCTCATTATAATGGGAGCAAGATAAGACTGGCACCTTTATTTATATTTTGTACTTCCCTGATGCAGAAGCCTCAGAATGAACTCTGGATTTCCTTTATTAAATCAAGCTCTTGCTGTGCATGCACAGAGCACTGCAGTAAGGCACTGGGACAAATAGAAAATTTTGATAAGATGAAGTCTCTGACCTCAGGGAGTAAATGACCATATGAAGTCGATATAACTAACATGTCTTCCAACCAAAATTCCGGTAGGAAGTTTGGTGCTATTTTAGCCAGTGATACTTTAAATGGTTAAGTGGAACATGATTCTTCAAAGCTAATTACAACCATAATCTCCTTGTTTCCTACTTATACCACACAAGGAGATTATGACTTAGAGCATTAGAAATGAAAGAGTACTTGTCAACAAACACAGCCACACAATAAGGCTACTATTTCCTTTCTACACTTTATATGTTATTGTGCAGAATGTCCAATGAACAGCTGCTCAGCTGGCATAAGCTGCACCCTATCCCCTCTAATCCCTTCTCCCCTCCCCATCATCCTTAGGCCTTCCTAGCTCTCACATTTTCACAAGAATTACATAGCTCATTTCAAAAGGTTGGATTCTAACTTACATTTTGGGAAAATTCAAAATGGCATTCCTTCCTACAAGGAATAAATAATTATTTATTCTTTAGAGAGTCAATGTGGAATAATGAGTAAAAGGCCAACCTTGAAGCCAGGAGAACCTGGGTTCAAGTTCTGTTGCTTGACACACCCTGGCAAGGGACTTAAGCATCTATGACTAGATGGTGCTTATCTACATTCATGGAGAGAGTTTCCTCACCTAAAGCTCTCTAAACCAGTGAAATCACAGGTACAATCTCCATTTCTATCAAAATAACAAGAATAAATCATAAGGACAGATGACGATTAATATGAAAAATTTCATTAAAATATTTATAAAACATACAGAAGTTATTAGATGGATGAAATCCCTTCCAGGAATTCTAGAACATTATTATAACTGATATTTACGTGAATTTCAAAAGTCTGCAGATTGCTTTAGGTATATTATCTCATTTGATCCTCATAAGAGTTTTATAAGAGTAAGTACTACAAGAGTTAGTATCCTGATGCTGTAAATGAGAAAACTGACAAGATGACAATTGTCAATGGTCACATTTGCTAGAAAGTATCAGTAGTGGGCTTCAAACACAGATTTTTCTGGATTCCAAATGTAGAGAGAGCTCTTCCCACTATACTACACTGCCTCTCTGTGTATTTTTGGTCAGAATCAGAATTTGAGAAGTGAAAGAGATCTCAGCAACCTTCTAGTTCAACGTATACATGAAAGACATTCTCACTAGAACATGTTGGACAAGTTTCAGCCTTTGCTTGAAGATCTCCAAGGAGGGAGAACCACTACCTTGTAAGGCATTTCATTTTTGGATAACTGATTGTTAGAAAGTTTTCCCTAATATCAAGTCTAAATTTCCCTCTTTGTGACTTTCATTCACTGCTACTGCTGCTTCTGCCCATTGGAACCAAGAAGAACAATTTAAACTCCTCCACATAGACCTTCAAATACTTGAGGGGGCCATGTCCAGTTATCCTAATCTATATCTTGCTACTGGACCCAGACAGCTCCAGAGGAGAAAGTAAGGCTGATGACCTTGCACAGCCCACCCTCACTTAAATCCAATTCACTTGTAAGTAACTGGCATCAGCTTCCTGATGTCATGGTCCTCTTTGAGAGCAAAGGACAGACAACAACTGTGAATGGCATGGGTTGCCCCAACTGGCCCATTCCAACTGGGTAACTCAGTTCCTTCCTTTCTTCTTCTTCCTCCTCTCCTCTCCTCTTTTTTTCCTCCTTCCTCTCCCTCTGTCTACTTAGGGTATGATACCTTTACTGCCATTGCTCTGCTCAAAGAATGTAAATTCTGACCCCTGAAACCCAGAAAGATATCTTGAAGTTTGCTGACTAGATTTCTTTCTTAAGGATTATGCCTTAAATCCAATTCACTCTGACTCTCAGTGATTAGCCAACAATAGGTCCTAAGCCAAGCCCACTTAGTGGTGACTGTTTGGGTCCATGGCTCAGAATGAATGTAAATAGTAATTGTTTCTGTTTTGGACAGAAACTCTGAGGGTCTTCCCTTTCCAGAATGATTATTTTTTTTTTACTAGGTCAAAGAGACCATTCTTTGCCTCACTTCTTTCCTAGCCTTAATCACTGAATGAGAGCTGTCTCAAGTCAAATTGAGACCTAGGAAAGACCTTGGCTTGAAAGGGCCAAGGTGTCCCATTGCATCCTGGGCTATCTCCAGTTGTCGTGATCTATGTCTTGCCACTGGACTGAGATGACTGGAGGAGAGAGTGAGGTTGTTGACCCTGCACAGTCCCACTTCAGTTAAATCCAATTCACTTGCATTGTTATGTCATCACCTCCCTGATGTCATGGTCTCTTCCAGAATGAAGGACAAACAACCATAACAATAATACTTGAAAACAGCTATCATTTAGCTCTATGTCTCACCCTCTTGTCCTGTTCTTCCAACTGATCCTCAGACGGCCTAGACTCAAGACCCTTCCCTATCCTAGTTGCCTTTCTCTGAATATTCTCTGGTTTATCAATGTTCTTCGTAGAATGTGGCACCCAGAATTGAACACAACATTCTGAACAAGATTTGATGAAGGCAGAATACAGCATGACCATATCACCTTAATTTTTAGAAGCTCTGCCTCTCCATGAAGCCCAAGACTCCATTAGCATTTTGGGCTTCCAAATCACACTCCTGATTCATATTAATCTTGCTAAAATACAAGCTCTTTTAAAGAACCATTGTTATCTAATCATGCCTCCCTGATCTTATACTTGAGAAACTGGCTTTTTCTATGCCTTTACAATTTTCTCTAATTTATTTCAGCTTCTAAATTCATCCCAATGCTTTGGCCTGTCAAGACCATCTGGGATCCTGCCTCTCATTCAGTGTGTTTGGTATCCCTGCCTGCTTTGAGTCATCTACACACTTGATGAGCATGTCATCTGTGCTTTTGCCTGTCATGGATAAAATATTAAATACGGCCAAGTACAGATGCCTGGAATATCCACTGGAGACCTTGTGCCACATTGCCATTGACCCATTAACACCTACTCTTTGAATTCAGCCACCACGCTAGTTTGGAATCCATTTAATTGTAATCTTCTATTGTCAATATCACTCTATTTTTCCCTACCAAAAAGTGTAAAATGCTATATCAGTTTGTTTCCTAAAATCTAGGTAAAATATATTTATAGTATCTCACTTATACATGAGTTTAGTAATCCTGTCTAAAACAGAAATAAGGTAAGTTTGGGATTATTTTTTATGAAGTCACAATGGTCCTTTGTAGTCATCCTTTCCCTTTCTAGATGTTTGCCAACAAATGCCAACAATTTTTAATGATTTATCATAGACTTTTCCAAGGAACTATATTTAGTTTATTGCCCTAAATAAGGGGCTTTACAGACCTTACATCTTCCTCCTCTTTTTTTTAATATTGGGTCAACATTTGCCCTTCTCCATTTTTGCATTATCTTTCCTGTTTTCCATGATCTTTTAAATATTACTAACAGTGGCTCTGTAATCACATCTGCCAGTTTTTTCAGTATTTGAAGATATTATTCATCTGATCCTTGAATTCACCAAGGGCATCTAGGTGCTTTATTTTCAATCTCTTTACTTATTTATTTGGCATCAATTCCCTGTTAGTATTTTTTGTTCTCTCATTTCCAATGCAAAGGTTATTTTTCTTGGGAGAGAAAACAGAAGCATTGAGTTACTGTCTTTAAGGTTCTTTATTTCTTCCTTGCAAAATGAAAACTCAGATGATTCCTGGGACACTTCTGGTTCTGGGTGGCTGGAGAGAGGTCCTAGAGGCAGGAGAAAAGAATAAGGATATAGGAGAAGAAATAACCTTTAGCAGGGAGTAAAGGAACTCATGCCTCTGAGAAAGAAGGGAAGAAGGCTAGAACTGGTGATGATGCCTAAAAGATGAGGTTGAGAATCAGGAAAGTTTCCTTCAGATGGCTTCAATCTCTGTGAAATGGAACACTGGGTCAAATGCTATAACTGAGTATAAAGGGGTACAAATGGGGCCTAGAGGAGTAATAAAAACATTTGAAACAGCCACTATGGGGAATTATTGAGAGCAGAGGAGAAGGAATGCCTAGTAGCAATGAGGAATCAGATGGTGTTATATACCATTTATGGAAAGAAGGCATTAAGTTTAATTCAAGACATAAATAGAACTGTAGAAATTATTTCAGAATTTTGAATTAAGGAGAAAAAGGATAAATCTGCCTTTAATAACTTTTCCTGAAAATGACTAAAGACACGAAAATAAAAAGAACTTCCCTTTGTATACTATGCATTCAGACTTTGTTTTGCAGATGTTTTCTGGTTACCATAGCAGCTTCTGAATTTTTCTCTGTATAAATGGGAAGTTGGTAACCTAGTTTGAAAAACTGATTAGTATGTTCTTTTTATCCCAGTAAGCTCATGCTGCACTTACACAAATTGCATTTTGACAACTAGGTTCCTAGTCACCCAAAGCATATTTTTTTTTGTCTCACTAAGGATTTTAATGATAAAATATTCCAAAGGAATGAGAATGACTTTTCAGTTATATTTTAAAGTATCTTTTATAGTATACAGAAGAGATGACTGCATTTCTCAATATGTAAGCTTTTTAAGAAGCCAGAAACTTGGCCTCACTTGATAAATATAACATGAAGTATCAATTCTGAGCATTATCTGCATACAAATAGCAAGTTACAAAGCTTAAGACTTGAGAGGTATTAGATCAGCATTGAAGAAATTAGGTACCATGTAAGAAAAAATTTAGAAAAACTAGAATATATTAATCACAGCTTTGGTACTGGTCTTCAGGCTCCAGTGTCTTATACCATTACTAGAATGATGTTAGTTATTGATGAAAAAATCTTTGGATACTTTGAATTGATTGATGTAAATGTGTACATCCAAGTAAATTTGGGTTCTTGTGTCCCTTTATATCATAAAAAGGTGAATTCAAGTAACTGACCAGTAGAAAACAGACATGGTCAATTAGACTATTTGAAACTCCACCATTGTTGTGGTCTCTTTTCAAGCCATGGTAATCTTATCTCCAAAAGATTAAACATATAAATCATGTAGAGGACAGTGGAGAATTGCATGGTGGATGTGAGTTGGTTTTGCTACATTGTACATGAGGACTTCTGAGGAAGGAGTAGAATAAACAAAGTCATGAAATTGAATGAAAATGAGCTACCTAAATCAATTTACTTATCCAGTACCATACCAATAAAATTTCCAAAAAATTATTTTACGGAGCTAGGAAAAATAACAAAATTCTTCTGGAAGAACCAAAGTTTTGGAATATTGAAGGAATTAATAAAAAGGAATGCAAGGGAAGGTGTCCTAGTGTACCAAATCTTAATTGTATTATAAAGGAGCATAGGTTAGGTATACAAGACACAATAGTCAATGACTACAGTAATCTACTGTTTGATAAACCTAAGTTTCCAGCTTCTGGGATAAGAACTCATGATTTAACAAAAACTGATGGGAAAACTGGAAAACAGTTTGGCAGAAACTAGGCATAGACTAGCATCTTATACTGTATACCAAGATAAAGTCAAAATGAGCATGTGATTTAGATATAAAATCTGAAACTATGAGTAAATTAGGAGAGCAAAGAATAGTTTACCTGAAAGATTTATGGAGAAGGGAAGAATTTTTGACCAAAAAAGTGATAGAGAGTATTATGAAATGCAAAATCGATGATTTTGATTACATTAAATTGAAAAGTTTTTGAACAAACAAAACCAATGCAACCAAGATTAGAAGGGAAGTAGAAAGCTGGGAAATAATTTTTTACAGCCAGTGTTCCTGATAAAGGCTCATTTCTAAAATATATAGAGAACTGAGTCAAATTTATAACAATACAAGTCATTCCCCAATTGATAAATGGTCTAAGGATAAGAACAGGGAGTTTTCAGATGAAGAAATCAAAGCTCCCTGGAGTCATATAAAAATGTTGTAAAACATTACTGATTAGAAAAATGCAAATCAAAACAACCCAGAGGCCCCACATCACACACATCAGATTGGTTAACATGACAAAAAGGGAGAATGACAAAGGTTGAAGAAGATGTGGAAAAATTGGAAAACTATTGCATTGTTAGTGGAGTTGTGAACAGATCCAACCACGCTGGAAAACAGTTTGGAACTATGCCCAAAGGGCTATAAAAATGTACATAAACTTTGACCCTGCAATACCACTTCTAGGTCCGTATTCCAAAGAGATTGTAAAAATGGGGAAAGGATACACATGTACAAAAATACTTATAGCAGCTCTTTTTGTTGTGTTCAAGAATTGGGAATTGAGGAGATTCCCATTGATTGGGGAATGGCTCAACAAGTTGAGGTTTATGAATGTAATGGAATACTATTGTGATGAGCAGAAATGATGAGTAGGCAGAGTTCAGAAAAACCTGGAAAGACTTAGATGAGCTGATGCTAAGTAAAATGAGCAGAACCAGGAGAACATTGTAGATAGCAACAACCACATTGTGCAATGACCAGCTTTCACAGACTTGATTCTTCTCAGCAATGCAAGGATCTAAGACAATTCCAAAAGACTCATGATGAAAAATGCCAAGGTCCTTGATAATGTTAATCGTGAGGGCTTATGGAAAATTATTTCAAAATCTGACTGTCCAAAGTTCATCATCATTGTATGTCAATTTCATGATGTCATGCTTGTCCGGGTTCTGGATAATGGACAATGCTCCTGGGCTTTTCCAGTCCCCAGTGGAGTGAAACAGGGTCATGAGACAATAGATAACAAAAGAGTCATCACATATTTCTGAATATGAATAAATGCATGATTGAAGTATTTATTTAGCACTTACTATGTGCAAAATACTGGAGAAACAACTAGAAAAGAGAGATAGCTCCTGTGCTCAAGGAACTTCCATTCTAATGAAATCATTAATGAGAACCACACATATTAGAGATATCAGCCGCAAGTCAGATGGAAAAGCTCCATGATCACTTGGCTATAATTGAAAAGCAGATGGTGATATCTCTTCTCCAGTGACATTTCCACTGATAAAATCCTATCAGTTTACAATGCAGAACCACTGGACAGTGCCAAGGACTATGATCATAAGAACTTTCTTTCCTGGGTCTTTGGTAGCTGTGACTGCAGCACCTGTAGGAGCAGTGATCAGGCTCCATAAGTTGTTGCTTCCCAGGATGATGGATGAGGACACTGTGCTAGAAGTATTGCCAATTCCCAGTACTCTCAGGTTCAGGGTGCTGAACTATCTCCAAGAGGATCTAATTGATGGTGGCCAAGGTAATGACCAAGGTGGCCATGACTTGCCTCGCCCATGCTGCCTCTTGTCTGTTTTTCAGCGTCCTCTGCTGATTCAGTAAGGCTGGCTTGCCTTTCCTAGGATAGCAGGTAATTGGCTGCTGGGGATGCCTGGCCCCTCTTCTACAGGAGTTACTTCTCTGGATGATGGTTGTAAGGGCTTGGCTGGAAGAAAGACCATTGTAGAGTGTGGCCACTCTCATGTGAATATACAGAAGTTATCTAACATACTGGCACTGAATCTGGGTGGCATAATTACATGTCAAGCAGTGAGTCCTAAAGTACATTGTTCCTTGAAATCATCCCATTCTTTATTTGTGTTTGGTGTGTCATGCTTAAGATCAGGAGCTGTGATCACTAGATCAAAACAAGTTAGGCTTTCCCTTGCCTCTTTAAAATTAGGTTCCTTTTTCAGAGTCCCATTGGTCAATGTGTGTCATCTTGTGTTAACATAATCACTAGCAGGTTGTGGTTTGTGATGAGGCTTGGCTCACAGTCTCTTGTCTGAATTAAAGCAAAAGGAGGGCCCACTTTTATAGTTCTAAAGTTTTATGACTGTGACTTCATAACTCTACATGGTAACAGGTGGGAAAAGAATGAAGGGAACTGACTGTGACGCGGGGACAGCACCACCCTTTTGGATTTTGTGAATTTCTTCCTTATTCTTTCACATATTTCAAATCCTGATAAAAGCTGTATTTGGTATCCCATAAGCTTCTTATTAAGCCAAATATGGAGGGACCAGATTTAAAGGGCAGGAAATCTCTTTAAGTAACATTCTCTAATTAATGTCTTGATTATGTTCAACTTATAAATAATAACATCACTGACAACCAAACTGGTAAGAAAAAGCAGTGAGAATGGACAGGTGGAAAAGTGAGATCCATACATTTTAAAAAGCAAAACAATAAAAAGTGTCCTACAACCAACATTAAGAAATAAACCCATAGTTTCTTAAGCCTTTATAATATAAGATAAACAAGTTCAGAATATATAAATATGCTTCTTCAAAAATTCTAGTTGAGAACCAATTAGAACAGTCTAACATAATAATCATTTTGATAAAATGTTACCCAGTATGATTTTCAGATTGGGGCTGATAATATTCCACCTTCAGCTTTCGTGATAGTGGTATTGATTTCAATGGAAAGCACAGAAAACAACCTTCCTACCCTCACCCCGTCCTTGTCCTACAGAACTAGATTCCGAAGTAAAATTCTGGGATACTTTTAATACAGCATTTGAGCGAATAAACTCTCAGCATTACACTAATACAGATATGGTCATGTGGAAAGAGGGCAGCCCTCAATGCCCAGGCTCTTAGATCCATATCCTGGTTTTGATATCTACTGGATAGAAACCTTAGGAAAGACACAATTTCTCTGAGCTTAATATTCTGATCTGAAAAACGAGGATGCTAAGATTATTTGTAACTATTTCTATTTCCTCCATTACTGTTTCAAAACATTATAATATTCCTACCTCTGCAATCATTCTGTTGGTATCTCCTAAAAAGAGCAGATTCAAGGCTTCTTCCTCAGTGGTGGCCTGCTGAAGCGATAGATTTTTCAGGTGAATGTTCTGATCAGGGTCCTCCAGAATTGTCACTTTCCTAGGGAACAAATAAGAAGTCAGTGAGACACATACTGCAGTTCACTAAAAGACTCTGACGCCAAACTGCAGCTGTCAAGCACTCTGCAACATGAAGGTGGCATGTACTCAGTCAAGGTTTAATAATACAAAGATGGCGATTTTACCAAACTGCACACCCTTAGCTGCATAATCAAACAGATTAGTGAAAGAAAACCCTATCATCAAGCAAAAGATTTCCTATATTTACAATTAATCGTATTTCTCATTGTTACCTTAAAATGTATATACGGGTAGTTATACAATTAACCAACCACTGATGGGTAATATTATCAAAATTCAAGTTCCAAGTCAAAGATTCGATAGTTTTTAAGAAGAGGCTCATATAGCCTCCAAGGCATTATGTCCAGGACAAAATATAAAGTCTTCCCTCTAGCATTTAAAACTCTTCCTAACCAATCCTCTTTCTACTTTTCCAATCTTCTTACACTTTATTCCTGTCCTCACACTCTACAGTCCAGCAACCCTAATCATTTACTTTTCCTCCAAACAAACACCCCTCTCCCATGTCTGCACCCTTGCACTGACTGCCCCTTGAATGCTCTCTCTTCTTGCAGATGCCTTTTAGTTTCCCTGGCTTCTGGTCTTAGTACAAATCTCATCTTCAATAGGAGGTATTTTCTGGCTCCCCCTAGTGGGAAGGGTCTTTTTCTTGGAGAATTTCCATTTACTCTGAATAAATCTTGTATGTAGGCAGTTATTTACATGTTGTTTCCATAGAATGGAAGAACCATGAGGGTACAGACTATATTTTTGCCTCTCTTTGTATTTTCAGAGCATAGCAGAGGGCATTAAAGACCATTGATTCCATCCCCTTTCATTTTCTCCAGCTCATCATGACCATCCCCATTCATGTTCTATCATTCAGTGTCTTTCTATCTACTGTCTCTTTTCATGATGCCTTAAATTATGCCCATGTTTCCTCAACAAGCCTTCTCTTGATCCATTTATTGCTATTAGCTACTATCCTGTATCTCCTCCCATGCTTCCTGGCTAAGATCCTCAAGGATGTCATCCACACTGGGTCCTTCTACTTGCCCTCCTATCACTCACTCTCTTCTAAACCCTCTGCAATCTGCTTCAGACTGCATCGTTCAACTGAAAATGCTCTTTACAATAGAAGAACTTTGATGACAAATCTAACATGTTTTCTTGATTCTCAACCCTCTTGACCTCTCTGTAGCAATGACACAGTTGATCACTTTCTTTTTCTGAATGCTTTCTTCCCTCTAGATTTTCATGATACTACTCTCTTCTTTTTCTCTTTCTCTTTCCATATAATTGCTCATTCTCCCCCCAGTTTTCTTTGTTGAATCTTTATCCATGTCATGCTCACTAACAGTATGTCTCTCTCAAGGCACTCTCCTAATATCACTTCTCTCATCCTCCTATATCATGTATTTTATTTGGTAATCTTATAAATTCCCATGAATTCAATCATAATCTCTATGAGGATGACTTCAGAGCTATAAGGCAACTAGGTGAATGGAGCACTGGGCCTGGAGTTAGAAAGACCCGAGTTCAAACACTAGCTACTACTACTACTACTAATACCACTACTACTACTGCCACTACTATTACTACCACTACTACTACTACTACCTCTACTACTACCACTACTACCACCACCACCACTACTACTACTACCACTACTACTTATTAGAACTTGTATAAGTCACTTCATCTTACTTTGCCTCAGTTGCCTCAACTCTAAAATAAAGGACATAATACTACCTAATCCACAGCACTTTTGTAAGGATCAAATTAGATATTTGGGCTTTTTTTTAACATAAATTTATTTATTTACCTTTTTACATTCATTTTCACAAAATTTTGGCTTCCAAATTTTCTCCCCATTTGTCCCCTTCCCCCACCCCAATACACTCAGCATTCTAATTTCCCCTATCACCAATCTGCCCTCTCTTCTATCATACCTCCCTTCTCTTGTCCCCATCTTCTCTTTTGTCCTGTAGGGCCAGATAACTTTTTATTCACCATTACCTGTATTTCTTATTTCCTAGTAGCAAGAACAATACTCACCACCTGTTCCTAAAACTGTGAGTTCCAACTTCTCCCTATCCCTCTCTCCCCACCCATTCCCTTTGAGAAGGCAGGAAATTCAATACAGGCCATACCTGTATAGTTTTGCAAATGACTTCCATAATAGTCGTGTTGTGTAAGACTAACTATATTTCCCTCCATCCTATCCTACCCCCCATTGTTTCTATTCTCTTTTGATCCTGTCCCTCCTTGA
>CM053770.1:319953249-319996506 GCA_028658325.1 Potorous gilbertii
GAGATATTTGAGATACAGAGGCCTTGACTCCTATGTCTTTACCTGATGATAAGCATTGTTCTTCCTCATCAGAAAGGAAGGGAGGAAACATCTGTTCCCCAAGAAAGTAACCTCCTATGATCTTAACTTTTTTTCCCTTTTCTGGGCATTTTCCCAGTCAGTTACTTGACTTCTGAGATTCCTCTCCACCCCCGCCCAGATCTGCCCAGCTAGTGCTTGGGGTCTGAGATTTAAATGCTGCTCCCAAACCTCAAGGCTTTCAGTGGTGGCCCGGCTGCTATTCAATATGGGCTTAACTCCTGATGCTCAGGTGGGGGCAGGGCCACCTCCCAGGCTCAGTTCCCTCAGGGGGTTTATGCGGAGACCTTCCATAATGGACCCAAGCTCCTGCCTGCTGTGGGAGCCTCTGGCTGCCACAGCTTCTCCAGCTGCCTCCTGAGGGGGCCTGAGTTATGGAGATATCCTACTCCCCTCTCAGCCAGCCCAGAAGTCTCTCTCACTGACCTGTGCACTTTTGTGTGGAGGAACCTTCGCGGCCACCAGAGATTCCATCCCTGAAGCCTGCTTGGATCTGCTCCTCTTGGTGTCATGCAGCCAGGGCAGGGCTAGGCTCCCCTCCTGTCTAGTGTGCAATGGACCTTTGGGTTCTGTTTTTCAGGGCTCTCTGGTAAGGAAATCTCCTTCACTCTGTTGCTGCATGATTTCCACTGCTCCAGAATTTGTTGTGAGTTCTTTTTACAAGAAATCCATGGGCTGCAGGTTCGGAGCTAGCATATGTGAATCTTTCTATTCTGCCATCTTGGCTCCTCCCCCCAAATTAGATATTTGTAAAGCACTTAGCATCATCACTGTCATATATTAGGTGTTTAATCAATTCTTTTTCTTCTTTATCTACTCCTACTCACTTTCCTGACTTCCACTCTCATATCCCCAATTGCCTAACATCGTAAACCAAATATCTCATAGGTATCTCAAACTCAACATATCCATAACATAACATTACCTTTCCACCAAAATACTCCCATCTTGCCATCTTCTTACTTTCCTTTTACTGTCAAGGCCACCTCTATCCTCTCGGTCATCCAGTTTTACAATTCAGGTATCATCCTTCATCTTCACTCCCTCACCCCCTCCATATTCAACATTTTTCCAAGTCCTGCTGATTTTACTTTCATTATATCTCTCACATATGCTCCAGGCCCACGTCACTGCAAACTTGACCTATTGCAATAGCCTTCTGGTTGGTCTCCCTGCCTCAATTCTCAAATTTATCTTAAAGTTCTACTCTCATCATCATACTCCCTTGAACTCATTCAGTAAACTCCAGTCACTCTCTATCACTTCCAAGATGAAATATAAAATCCTTTAGCATTTGAGATAATTCGTAACTTGGCTCCTTTCTACCTTTCTAGTCTTCCTATATCTCATTCCCTCCCGTGTTCTCTTTGATCCAGTAACCCAGATAACTTTGCTATTCTTAGAGCAAGACATTCCATCTCCTGAATCTATACATTTGCAGTGGGTGCCTCCATGCTTGGAATTGTCTCCCTCCTCATCTCTGTCTCTTGCCCTTTCAAGCTTCCTTAAAATCCAAACTAAATTTACAACTTCTCTAAGAAGCCTTTTCCAACATCCCTTCATGACAGTACCTTCTCATTTGTTGATTATCTTCCATTTATATTGTAGGTAGCTTGATTGTACACAGTTGTTTTCATGTTGTCTACCCTATTAGATTGTAAACTCCATGAGAAAATGAATTTTTTTGTTGTGCTATTTTCCTCTTTCCATCCATAGTGTTTAGCACATAAGTGCTTGATGAAAGTTCATTTACTAACATTTTCATTGAAAAAAACCCTAAAATATTTATTTTGTATTGCAGTTATTTGTCTACACAAACTTCTGATATATCAGATTGTTAGCTACTTGAGGGAAAGAACTATGTCTTATCTAACTCATTGCCTGTTACAGAACCCTGTAGGACCTGTAGGCACTTAGCACTTAATTGCTGAATATTGCAAACCAACCATCTTTCACAAATAATATTACCTATTTGCCATTCTTTTATCTCTCATACTTTGTCTGGGTCTATATAACATGAATTTACATGGCATTTCAAATTAGACATGCTACCACTAACTGAAGACAATGGAGATGAAGGTATTCAGCTTAGTTCTACATTTCATCTCCAAGTCTCATTTCCTCCACAATGACAATTCCTACATATTACCAAACTCTCAAGTAAGAATACACACACACACACACACACACACACACACGTATGCATGGATATATGTATATTTATATATACCCATACATACATATACATATACACATACATATATGATCCTAGGCACAATATTCAGGAAGTTGCAAGTCTTTTAGAAGAAAAGTAACATGAGTATAAGTTTGAATTTTGAAAGTAGAATTAAGGATAAAGTAGAAGACAGCCATGTTAGAATCAGAGTCCCATTAGGAAATTTTAACTGAAGAGAAAGATAGCCAGGCCCCAGACTAAATCTATGACTACAGAGATGAAGATGGAAAGAGCAGATTTAGGTGTCATGAAGAAAAAGCACCAGCATATGGCAACATATTTGTTAGGTGGAACAATCAATGATAATCTAGATAGATGACGGATAGATGGATGGATATATGTAGATATAGATATTTAGATAAACAATCTATCATGATATAAATGGTATCTATAGGTAGGTATCTATATGTAGTAGCTATCTAGCTATCTATATTTCTATATATGCATACATGCTATCGCTATAAATACATGTGTACATATATATGTGTGTTTATGTTTCTCATTAGTTAAAATTTCTTCATGGGACTCTGATTCCAAAATAGCTCTCTTCTATCTTATCCTTAATTCTACTTCCAAAGTTCAAACATACATTCATGCCACTTTTCTTCTAAAAGACTTTATGCCACTTCCTGCATATTGTGTGTAAGATTGTCACTCTCTGCTTCAAATATGTAAAGGTTTCAATGAGGAAGGTACCATAAATAGTCCCCACCTCCTTCTGTAAAAACTGTTTGATTTTTCTTCAGAACTATCTAGAAAAGGCAATCTTTTCTACCAATTCACTAGTATCTTCAAAAAGACTACCTGCTAAAAACACTTAGAATGATATAGAATCAATGAAAGGCTAACGTCAGACATTGCTTTTAAAAAAGCATAATTGACAAATCAGCATGCGTCAATCTTCTATTTGTGAGAGAAGTACAGAATTAAGTAATAACTTCAAAAAATTTAACCATATTCTTGGAAGGAATGTTACCTGGATTTTCATGTGCAATTTGTGGGCAGTTTTCAAAATTAATCATGGTAAGAAAACATAGATATAACCAGCACATCTGTAGCCAATATGTCACTAATAGCACAGTACTTTGCCAAGCTCTTTTCTTTTTTCCATCTCCTTCAAACAATACCATTTAAGAATGGAAAAACTGATTTCTTTAAATGAAAAAAAATGGAATATTTTTACATATTTTCAATAAGGCTCCTAATTAGGACAACTAAAAATTGAATCTGAAAAAGTTCTCAAAATCATAGTGTTCTGAATGATGACATAGCTGAAAAATTTACTGTCATGGGGACTTTTTTCCTTCTTCAACATCTCCCTCCACCCTCACAGGAGGCACATTCTTTTTAAGTATTTGGGAGTTAAAGGTTTGGCTCTATAACTGACCCTTGGGATTCTCAGGGGTTAGAATTCTTTCTAAATCCCAACACGATGAAAAAGTTAGTGAGTTAAGGTAAAAGAAGTGAAGTAATTTTGGAAAGAAAATCAAGGTTAAAAATATGTGCTGAGATTGTACATTTGAAGGAAGGAAAAGGAAGAGCAACTTCTGTCTTTCTCACTCTTTTAAAATTCAACACAGCAATAAATTTCCAATTTCAGATTAAAAGCAAATCTAAACAATTTTCAGATATTTATGACTAATGTATTAAAGAAAGTGATGGTAGTCACATACAATAAATGTCTCCATCATCTTTCTTCCATTAAATTCATAGCTATCAATCAATTAATGAACCAATCAAAAAGTATTTTGTAAGTACCTCCTCACTATATGCCATGCACTGGGTATATAAAGACAAAAAAATGAAATTCTCATAATGGAGCAAGAATGAATGTAGAACATGGGAAACATATTGGTCATTATGTGAGTCTTCTATTCTGGGATAGCTATAAATGGGTTACTGATTGGGACTTTATTTACAGGAATAGTCTGAAGCTGATGCTATGAGAAAAATATTGAATAAAAATTATCTAGTTGAAGGTGGTGAGATAAGAAGGACTAGGTAAGCTACTAAATTCTTCTAAATCATACAAGATAATTTTTCCCCTCCAGAACAATTTTTTTTCCAGAGTAACTATTCTTCAACTATGTACTGACATTGTACAGGCAGGTCCCATGAAAGATTATTTCTAATAATTTCACTTTGCAGTAACATTACTGTAATGTCAAGGATCCTTTGTTATGTAATATAATTAGCTTATTATCTGTTTATCATAAGTCCTATGGAAGTCACCATATATGTCATATTATTTCACTTAGCAACATGTTTTCTTGGAGACAATTAAAGACAATATATCTATATTCTATTCACTTTCACTTGACTTTTCTACTTAAATCAAAATAGAGACTGAATTAATTGGTAGCAAGTGACCAAAGACCAAGTTAGATCTAAATCTGGCTATGATTTCAATACAGGACACTTGGGGTACAAGGATCCATCTTCATGCTTATATGTTTCTTCCTGTTTTCTCTGACCATCTTCATTCTTTTATGTTTCTTCTTATTTTCTCTGACCTCTCCTCTCTGCTTTATTGACTTTTATGTAGACTGTTAGTGATGAATGGGACCTTATGAATTATCTCATTTAACACTCTCATTTGTGTGTGTATGTATGTGTGTAGACACACACACAAATATACATTTACATACACATATGTGTGTATAGATAGATAAATAGATACATACATATATAAACTGAATCTCATACATATATAATAAATAGATACATACATATATAAACTGAGTGCTGCCTAGGAAGCAGCACAGCAGTATTCTCAAATCAGGTCTCCTGAGTCCAGATCCAGTATTTTTTCCATTATATGAGGTTAACAAAGTGACTGGTGGTTGAGTTCTTTAGCTATATTGCTGCTAGAATTATTTTTCATAGTTGAAAGAAATAAGGAAAATAAGTCCAAGTTTGTACATCAGGGTGTCCATTGCATTACATTCTCCTTCCCCAACCCACAATCAATAGCTATTTCCTGTATTCTCAGCATTCCATGTGTTCTGCCTGCTAGGAAGAAACAGTGCACTTAAATAGAGCATTTATTAGAATTCCTTGAACAAGTATCTCATTCGCGAGATGGAAACCCCCCAAACTATTTATTTGGGCCTTTTTGAGAAGGCATGCAGTAGCTTTCCCTACAGAATGTTTCTGAAATGTTTAAATTTCAAGTGAAGAGACAGAGACACTGATAGTCTTAACTTGGATACCCAAGTGGAAAAGTTCTCCTAAGTATTTTTGGTCGGCGTAATGACAGAGAAGAGGCGAGCTTTGTGTTTTCTCTGTAAACAGAGACTTTTTTCCATTTGGCTAAGTAGCTGGGATTCCTAGGCTCCTTTTTAACTGACTGGAAGATGTATGAATGGGCAACAGCCAAGCTGCTCTCTGTTAACTAAAGGTCCTCTGTGTATAAGCAGAACTATCCATGATAGAAGAATCCCTTAGAAGTCGAATCTTGCTGTCACTGGTCAGCGGAATGACTATTGTATTTCATATTACCCTTGCCGTTCACATTACAGATCACAAATATTTGCTGGCTTGATATGGCGTCATGGTGATTAATTCCTATAAGAAACAGGAAGAAGAAAGCCAATCTAGTAGAAAACTATTCTTTTTCAACTTCCTAACCTAAATATTGTAAAAGAAAAAAATAGACTTGTTATTTTTACTATTTCCTTTCAATAAAGACAAAAGTTACCAAAACATAAAAAATCACTCAGGTTAGGCCAGTGTTTCTCAAATTCTGTTGCATGAAACTTTGACATTGAATTGGTCAGTAGCTGTATGTTTTGTATTTCTTAAATAAATCTTCTAATTATTAGTATCAATTCTTTTTTTTTACCGTTATATTAGGTATCAGTAACCTTAGTTCTGCTGGGTGTAGATATCTGAAGGAACTTAGTAAGACTGTGAAGTTACTCTACCATTTCCGAGTTAATAACACTATACATTACACAACCTACTGGTGACCAAAGACAAAGTCATACTGGAATATTTTATAAAATTCAGTTGTTTAACTTAATTTATGCAACAATGCTCGAGGACATAAGAAGAGACCCAAGAAAGGTGTTCAAATAATCTTTCCTGAGTTTAGGAAGCTCTTTCAATCCCATGAACTACAAAAAAAATATCATCTATCAAAAGACCTCAAAAGGACAGTGGGGAGCTATGCTAATCATGGATACACTCCGGACATGGACACTCAAGAATTTTGGATGGATTTGTAAAGTTAGGGCCACAGTGTGAACCAACAGTACAAAATTCTTGTAACTACCAGATAAATGCTTTTCTTACTGATTTTTTTGTAATGGTCACTTAGTGGCATCTTTGGGAATTGTGTAAATTTATCTTCACTTAGGATCACTGAGATTTAGAACTGGAAGGAACTTCAAAAATCATCTGCCCAATCTCATTATTTTACAGAATAAAATGAGATCCTTAAAGAATTTCAGTGATTTCCCTGCAGTTGAACAATTGGTAAGTAGCAGATCTTAACTGAGGTCATTTGACTTCAACTCCAGTACTCTTTCCTGTTTGTCAGTTTTCCTTTTCAAAACTATACTTAAGATATATTTTCAAGTTACCACAATTATTTTCAATGAGATCAACTTCCTGTAGTGTACAAACAAATTTCTCTATCCCATTCTCTTCTCATGAAATATTTTAATTGTGAAAGAAGGCATATGATTCTCAAGTCATCATATCAAATCACATGAACTAGACTAGAATCCTTTCAAATTGTCAAAGTCTGTGATTCTATAATATTTTCTCCATTTGACTATATAACATCTCTATGTATCCTTGACAGCACCTATAATTCAAATAGGAATTACTGAATTTCATCACCTTTTTTTCTTGAATTATTATTTTTCTTAATTTTTTAAATATAATAAATGACACTACCATGCTCCTAGTACCTCCAATGTTACCAAAAATCTATTCTGGACCATATTATATAGCTCTTCATTCAATTTCCTTTTTTATTCACTATAGTTGCATTATATTAATTTTATCACCTTAGCTATATCTTGAAGGTATATCCTATATTGTTTCTACACATCCCACAGTGCCTAAGAAAGAAATACAAAAAAACCTTTTTTAAGAATCTACTGTGTGCCTAGAAATGGATTAGATGCTGGGATAGATAAGATGTTTATGTCATGATTTCTACCTTCAAAGAACTTATAATTTAGTAGAGTACACCATATATGCTTCATGAATACTTCTTGGTCAGTTGGTTGTGGACCACTGTAGAGAAGGGTCAAAGTGCTACAAATTTGATCATTTTTGCTGTTGTTGTTGCTTTTTAGTATCTCAGAAACGGGAGAATTTATTCCAGGGCTGACAAGGGAGAATGAAGAAAATCTTTACATATGATACCCCAGAAACTCTTCAATCTCTTACAAAAACTAGTAAGAAAAAAAGTATAAACCAAACATCATTTCAGAGAGGACTGTAGGCAAAGGTGGGCCTCTAGATCCTCCATGGCTCAACTGGTTGTTCTAGGAAAGGGTCAAGCCTCATCCTTTCCCCATTCCTACTCATGCTTTCCCTCCCTTCCATTGAGAGACCCAAAGCTCAGGAGCTGCCCGGCAGAACCACTCGGACCAGAAGCCATCATACACAGCCACGTCAGGCTTGCCACAGAGGTACGTGGCAATGAGCGGCTTTGAGAGGTCCACTTTCTTTCTCCTCCTTGAACATAGCCCGAATCTCCTCAAGACTCTCTTCTAAGCCTTCTGCCTTCAGGAAGTCAGTGAAAGGCATGTTCAAGGAGCCAGGCATGTATCCGGGTTCCAAGTCTTTACTATCAGGCTCGGGCTCCGCCCCAGGTACCTCTCCGCTCCACCACCTAGAAGCACTTGGACCATCTGCTCGCACGTCTTAAGCAGGGCCTTGTTCAGTGTGGCTTTGAAGACTGCAGGCTCAGGGTTCGTGGGTTCCGAGGTCACTGGGTGCTCCTCTTGCAGCCAGTTTCGAAGCCCCTATGGACCATCCACACAGTGCGGTGGCCAAAGACCAGAAACATCCACCAGGCGCTTAAGTCGTAAAAAGCGCCCAAATTCCCGCCAACTTACACCACCACGACTGTGTTGTTGCTGATGCCCAGGCGGCCCATGTAACTGGCGAAGACGGCCTCACTGGGTAGCCTCATTTCATAAGGAGACGCCTGGTCGTGGCATTCCTCAATGTTGAGGAAGGAGGCGCCGGGGATGTGGCACTCTCGGTATTCCTGGGGCGCATTGCGCTACTGAGGCGGGTACCAAGACAAGTCGAGTACCCGCAAGCCCGGGGCCAATTTCTGGGCGCGGAATGACTCGGTCCTGTAGAACACCTACTGCACCATGACTGGAGACTTGAGCCTTCGGCCTGGAGGAGGGAGAAGCAGGAAAGAGGGAGAACAAAACTCGACTGGGAGCCGGGAGATAGGGGAAGGCTGCCAGGGAGAGGGAACTTGATCAGTTTCAAACCAAAGTATTCTTTCAAAATGGATCATGTAGCTTAAGATCTTAATAGGTGACATAGCTGGAAGATGATATTACATTTTATTGAACTAGCATCTACACAGAGATGCACCGATATGAAAAAATGAAAAGAAAATCAAATAGAGAAATTCAGCAGGCTTTCTGGGCCACAAAGATTGTGCACTGTCAAAGCAATATGAAATCATACATTATACTACAAATGTATCATCAAACAATTCTAATAACTAAACCTATGTGGAAAGAGATAAGAATTTGATATATTTTCAGTATCTGCCACCTCAAATGTCATATCTACTTTCTTCTGTATCACCTAAAAACTATCCTTAAAAGATTACCAGCAATGAGGTCCTGGAATACAGTCGATTTCCCAGCAAGGAAGAGATGTTCCAACACAACTCCATTGCACTACTAGACAATACAAAGAATGAACAGTAAGAGAATTGCAAAGTACTGGATTGCAAAGTGTCTACTCCTCAGACAGAGGGGTCTCTTAAGTCTGATCCAGTCAAAAGTAAGTATCTATGACGAACTCTTGAGGATAAAAATAACTTTCTAAACACATTCTATGAAAATGTTATATAAAGAAATGGAAGAATGTGAGAATGTGCCAGTGAAAGAGTAGCATATTTGAATTATGATGATAACTACATGTGACTGATACCAGGCACTGATTCCTTTTCTTGCTTTCTGTATACCTCTTCCTACTCTAGCTCCTCTGACCACTGAATTTCCAAATGGTTCTTCCAGCTTTTCATTAACTTCTAAGTGTTTCCACCAGTTTTCTCAAGGTTCTTTCTCCTCTTGTCTTTCAGACTCAACAGCTCTCTTGCTCTAGTGGAATTTCTGGCTCCTGGCTCCATCAGGGTATTAGTCCAGGCATATGCCAACTTCTTGGCATTGCCCACTAGCTTATTAGGGAAACCTCAGAATTATTTGGAGATAATATTCCACCTCCCATCTTTGTGTCTTTGCACTGACTCATTCCCATGCCTAGAATGCTCTGTCTCTTGGTTTCCCTGTTTTTCCTCAAGACTCACTCAAATACTTTCCACAGGAAGCTTTTCTAGCACCTTCAACTCACTCGCCAGCTAGAAGTGCTTTGCCCTTTCAGTCTGCCTTATACTCTTTACATATCTTGTTTGTACCTACTTATTTACAAGTTGTCTCCATGATGGGAATGATGCTCCTTGGATCAGGGACTGTTTTGGTGGGGTTTTTTCTTTCTTTGTAGCCCTAGCACTTAGTACAGTGCCTACTACATAGAAAGTACGTAACAAATGTTTTTTGACTCAATGACAATGTCTTGGGCAATGAGGACAATCAGATACAATAGGAACAGGAGGGAGAGGTGACTTGGGCTAATCCAGATTTTCTCCCTTAGTTGCTACTTAGATTACTGCTGGCTCTCTTGAACATTTACAAAACATATGTCAATATAAGTTTTGCCCTATAAATTTGTTCTTCAGTTGTTTTATCTCTGTGAAAGAGTTTTCTAAACCATGGAAAATTATTTGGAAATGAAAATTCACATGACTACATAAAATCTACTCAGGACTTTGTATGTGGTAGACCAGGGTATAGGCATGGGACCCATGACTTCACTGGTATATAAAATGCTCAGAAAACAAAACTGTTCCCACTAATGACAATCAGTACCTTTATTACAATTAATGGTCATTGAGAGATGGCTAAAAGTGTCAGAGGTAGGGCTTGAATCAGAATCTCCTTGGTTCAAAGGTCAGCTTTTTATCTTCTATACTGCGTTGCTTCTCCTGTATGCAGCAGGTATGTGAAAAATGTTAATAACTGTATCAAACAGTTCTGATGGATTTTTTAAACTTATTTTTTCTGAGAATTTCTAAGAATATATTCTCATAGTCATGAATAAAATAATAAAAATTACTTTAGAACTACTCATTAACTCCATTTTACTTTAATAAGTAACATGCAATCTCTACATAGATATTTTAGGGTTATGTGCTTGGTTTTTTAAAATAACTGCCAGTTTTTAAAACACATTTCAGTTGAATACCAAAAGAATAGATATAAAGATGGAGTTGAAGCTACTTTATCCCATTTTAGCTCTGACATCTTAAAATGTATCTCAATACATTTTTTAAGCATTCCAAGTAAAAATATATCTTAATCAAACAAAAGACCTTTGAATTTGGAATTATGTGAATAAAGTGACTCAAAAGTTCATCACCTTTGACCCACAGGTTCCATTAATGTGCTTATACTCCAAGAAGGCTATTGATAAGAAGAGAGTCCCTACTAAAATATTTATTTCAATAATTCTTGTGATAAAAAAGAAATGGAAATAAAGTAGAAGCCCAATGATTGGGGAATACCTAAACAAACTATGGTACACAAATGCAAAGGAATATTAATATTCTGTGAAGAATGATGAATGTGATAAATACAGAGAGGAATGGAAAGATATAAAATGTAGCTTAAGACCTTCACAGGAGATAGAGTTGGAAGATGATATTACATTCTGTTGAATGTAATAGTAGTAAAACTACTACACAGAGACACATTGATACAAAAAAGTAAAAAGAAAATCAAATATAGAAATTCAGCATTTTTCTGTGCAACAAAGATTATGTGGTGTCAAAACAATATGAAATACATGAATACATTAGACTAAAAATTTGTGAACTGATGATCAGACTAAAATGTATGAAATGATACAGAATGAACAATGTACATTATGACTACAACAATATACATGGAAAGAACACACACACAAATCACAAGTGAATTTTGCAAAAGTATAAAGAACAATCATGGCTCAAAAAAGGATATAAGACACACCCATTCTACCTCTCTTCAGAGTAGGAGGTCTACAAGTATTGAATATTACATATATTTTCAGGCTTTTTCAATATATTAAGCAGTTAGGTTGATTTCTCCCTTTATATCTTTAAAATATTGTTTATTATATGGGATTGCTTTCTTGAGGGATGAGAAAAGGAAGGGTATTAAGAAAACTATGATGATATAAAAAGCAAAAATCATTAAGAAAAACTGATTTTACCAAATGTGACTTTTAGAAGCAAAAATGTCTTTGAAAGTCATCTGAAGAAGTGAAATGATGACAGAGAGAAAGTTTGCTCCAATAGTGTGGTAAACTTGGCCATGTTTCCAGGAATCATCTATTAATTATCAAGCTAGTTGAAATCGGAGGGGTTTTCCAGAAATTTGGTGCGTGCATCTTTCTAGCACACTTCTGAGAAGGAACCACCTGGAAAGGAAAAAGGACCTCAGCTTTAGCTGTATCCTCAACCCTTTTCCCCTTTGACTAGTGTAGAAGTTTCCAACTTTTAAGGGAACAGAGAATGTTGGACTTTCCATCTTCCCATCAGTATCCTAAAAAAGAGTCACTGGATCAGCTGCTGACAGTGTCTGAACCATCTAAAGCCAAGAACAGCCTAGGATCATGACCCTACAAAGAGTTCAGCAGAGGGGCTACTTCATTCCTAAAAAGAATTTCTTTTTTTTAATTGTTTGTGAATATCTCTTTTATTGAAGCACAGAATTAATCACTGTGAATATTTTCCTACAGATTCATGAATGACTCCTTAATTAAACAGAAAGGCTTTGAATGTTGCATAAAATCAGATAACACAGTGGCTGAAAGAGGCAGCAGGTGAGGCACATGTATGAAAACAGCAGTTCATGCAGTCTATCACTGAAGTGGGGAATTTCAGCAGGAAGAATTCCGGTTCCAGAGTCAGTCCAGACCCCTCCCAGGGAAATGCTTGACCATGTAAAAAGTAAGGAAGAAAGTATTGACAAACAGTGACAGAAGGCATATAAACCTTATGTATCAAATGCCATATCTACTGCAATTAAGGTTTCATGATGTCACATCACCTAATAGAAAACTGATACATTTTCCTCATCATTATCAGTCTCCATTTTAGCCAATGCTCAGATATTGGGGTGTCAAATCAAAACTTTACTCCTATTGTTTTAGGAATAAACATGCTCGCGTAATTCAAAATTTAATCTTCTCTAATGCAGTCCTCATTGAGAAATGTCCATACATGTATATGCCTAGAGAGTTCCAGTAATATGCTGGTAAATAATAAATGACAGGCTCCTAAGAGGACTCTCTTAAGCATTCCTTGAATGGGAGGGGGGGAAGTAATTCTGGCAACCAAGAGCTGTGTTAGCTCTTTACCACACTTTTTAAGCTGGAACCCACTTTCCCCTAGAATTTACATGTATTCAAAGGAGTATGCTTCACAAACTTCGTGGGAGAAATTTTGTACAAATTGTTTGTAATGTACCAGCTTAGTAAGTGCCCCTTTCTAAAAGCTACTTAAAGTTGGCTGACTAAACTAATGCTCAACAACAATGGAAGGGAGAATACCAGTAGGGGTTTAAGCCTATGGCATTGGAGGAAATCACCCTGGAGGTCTACCCTTACAGCCTTAAGGGGGAGATGGAACCAGCCTAGCTCTGGAATTCACCTGTGAGAATGGGAATTGGGATGACAATTCTTACAGCTTGCATGCGCTACACACATAACAATTGTTATGACTACCTAGTTAATGAGCTCATGGAAGAAATCTATTCTAATGTATACCCTGTAAAATGTACTTATTCTTCAGTATAAAAGATTCAGTGACACTACCCTTTTTACCCTTCCTTTTACAGGACTTGCCATCTCCTACCTCTGTACCTTTTACAGTAGCTGTTCCTTGTTCCATTCCTGGAATGCTTTCTTTCCTCACTTGTCTCTCTGGGATTCCTTGGATTCTTTCAAGATTCAGATCAAGCCTTACCTTTTCAGGAGCTCTCCTCACCCCCTCAGTCCCTGTGAGATTGCCTTCCATTGGCACTGTATAGCTTTTGTATGTACAGTTTCTGAATGTGGGCTCCCCCATTCAAATGTGAGCTCCTTGAAAAAAAGAACAATTTTGTTTTGTGTTTTTTGCATCTCCAGTGCTTAGCACAATGCCTGGCAAATAGCACACATGTAAAGAATCCCTGCTGACTGAATGAGACAGGAGAAACTTGTATGCTTGCTTTTACACAAAGCATCAGGAAAGGATGGATAGGCAGAAGTGCCCAGCATTTTACATGTCATGAGTCACTTTTATGTCACTTGAGGCAAGAAGTCTGAAGACCCCAAAATGCTTGTATTCTGAAGAAAGGAGTAGAGGACAGCTCACTGAAAATACTGTCGATGATGCTTGTCTTCTTTCTACAGCTACACATAAGGAAGGTAGAAGAGGGCACAACAGATGTGAACAGGAGTTAATAACCCAGGGACTACACATCTGCATGACATTTCCAACAAATTTCCAATTTTCAGAGAAATGTAACACTGCCCCAAATTTCCTTCCTTCCTTCATGGTAGAATTGGTCAGGGGTGGGAGGGCAAAGTATAATGATAGTAACATAGAAGTTAGAGTTTTAGTGAAACAGGCCCCAAGTTATACAAGATCTCTTGGGGTGCGACAAAGAGTTCATTAGCTTTTACCTAGAAACACAAAAACTGAATTTAGACATTCAACAAGAGAACATAACTTTCACTTTTGGTAACACATTTTATTTAAAAGCAAAGTACAAAAAAATCAATATAGTAATGCAGCAATATGGAGTTTAATCACATCCCTAAGGATGCTGTTAGGATGAACCTTGGAATGTGAAAAGGTTTGTATGCTACCTTAAAAAGAGAGTATGTACTAAGTATATGATACAGTAAGGTGACTATTTTCTGCAGGGCCAAGATTAGTTATACTCTTATTACCTCAGGAGACATACTTAGATTCAAATTGCATCCTCTTTATATAGCATGTGACATAGAACTGTTAAAAATAAAGTTTTATTTTCAACTTAAATTGCTGAATACAGAATGGATTCATTATAAACATTACATGTATGTGTATGTATTACATATATAAATACTTATAGTTATATAGAGCTTTAAGATATTCATAAAGAGTTTATTCATAGGTATGTGTATATAAACTCAAATGTGTATGTTTGTATATGTATATATTAGTTGGTATAATATATTATGTGTGTTTGCAAATGTATGACTATAGCTCTATGTGTGTGTCTATACAGAGAGAAAGGGAAGGAAGGAAGGAAGGAAGGAAAGAAGAAAGTTAGGGAGAGAAAGAGGAAGGGAGGAGGGAGGGAGAGAGAAAGTATATTCCAGATCTGGGCTGGAGAACCTGTGGCCTACAGGCCATATGTGACCTTCCGGGTCCTTGAGTGCAGCCTTCTGACTGACTCCAAGTTTTATGGAATAGATTCTTTTATTAAGGGTCTGTAAAGTTTGGATTCAGTCAAAGGACTGCACTTGAGGATCTAGAGATCCACATGTGGTCTCAAGGCCACAAGGTCCTGACCCCTGCTCTAGATGTTTTATCATCTAGCATTTCCTAGCTCATGTCATTTGCTTGAGGGTGACAGGGTATGGTGGTATCAAAAGGACTAGACATAACTCTAGTAGATCTAAGTCCAAAACAATACCAGACCACTATAAGGAACACATTAGCTCCCTCTTGGCCACATAAAAAGGGACATATTTAAATATTCACTAGCCAAAGGGATGACATTGTTTTTACCTTCTGTTGACAAAATTTAACTAAAAATCATAGTACAGTACATTTATGTGTAGCAGGGTGGTGTGACTTCCTTTTACTCACCCTCATGGGCATCTCAACTCCTCAGCTCCTTTCACTGGGCAAAAATTGCTCTTCAGTGAAATCTCTTGGCTCTACCCATTTGATTTGGTTTGTCATTCCTTTTAGTCTCTTTGCTAATATTTTATTTAAAATTTTTGCATCAATATTCATTAGAGTAGTCTATCTACAGTTTTATTTCTCTGTTTTGACTTTCCCTGGTTTAGATATGAAGATCAAATTTGTGTCATAGAAGGAATTTGGTAGGATGCCTTTATTTTTTAAAAACAGTTTTTGTAGTATTTAAATTAATTATTCTTTAAATGTTTGTCAGACCTTTTAGTGTCTTTTTATGAAACAAACACGTTCTTGATATCTAAAACAAGGTGAGACAAAGCAGAGAAAGAAAACAATAGGCCAATATCTCTAGTGGAACATTAATTCAAATACTGAAATAAAATCTTAGCAAGTAAGCTAAAATAATATATCAGAAAGATTATACGCTATATATCATATTATTTCACTATATAATATACCTTACATATTATACTATATAATATACATTATATGTATAAAGTTGGGTTTGTACCAGCAATGTGGCATTGATTCAACATAAGGAAGATTTATTAAAAATATAAATATTTTAAAACCTTATGATTACATCAGTAAGTGATTTTAAAAAGCTTTCATCAAAATTCAGCATTTATTTCTGTTTGAAACTCTAGAAATCATAAGAATAAAAGGGAATTTCCTTAATATAATCAGTAGTAATTATGTAAATACAACATCAAACATTATATGAAATAGAGAAAAGTTAAAAGCCTTACCAATAATATCTGATATAAAGCCAAGATACTATCTTATTACCACTATTATTTAATATAATGCTAAACTATTAACAAGCAATAAGGCAAGGAAAAAAATTAAAGAAATAAACATAGAGAGAAAAATATTGCCATTTTTTGCTGATGATATAATGGCATACTTAGAGAAACATAGAGAACCGATGAACATTATTTGAAATAACGTCAGCAAAGCTGCAGGATATATGATAAATCCACACAAATACTCTACATTCCTACATAGAACCAACAAAAGTAAAAAGAGCCAGGAAGAGAAATTTCATTCAAAACAACTACTGAAGATACTTGGGAGTGTATCTTGCAAAATTCACCCAGAGACTACATAAATTTGACTACAAAACACTCTTCAAACCTAAAGAACTGGAGGCACATTAGTCGTTGATAGGTAGTTTAAGTCAGTATTTATTTTTTAAATGACAATACTACTTGCATTAATTTACTTGTTCAGTGCTTTACCAATCAAAATCCCAAAACAATATTTTACAGAACTAGAAAAAATAATGAAAATCATACGGACAAGCAAAAGGTCTAGAATTTGAAGTGTTATAATGAAAAACAAATGGGAAAGAAGGTCTATCAGTACCAGATCTCAAATTTCACTACAAACAAGTAATCATTAAAACAGTTTGGTACTAGTTTAAAAAGAAAAAGAGGTCAATCAGGAACAAATCAGGTACACAACATACAGAAGCAAACAAATAGAGTAGTAGGAAGATGTTTGATAAATCCAGTTTCTAGTGATTGGGGGAAGGGTTATTTAATGAAAACTAATGGAAAAACTGGACTGCTGTCTGGCATGTTAGGTTTAGCCCGAAATCAAATATTAAGATAAGTTCTAAGTAAATATGTGACCTAAATATAAAAAGTTACTTCATAAGTAAATGAGAGCAGTAAGGAAAAAATTATCTTTTTGATTTGTGAATAGGGGAAGAGCTCTTAACTAAACAAGGAACAGGATTATACAAAATAAAATGAACAATTTTGATTTCATAAAATTTGAAAGTTTTTGCATAAATAAATCCAATGCATAAATTAGAAAGGAAACAGGTAAATGAAAAAAAGTAATCTTTTCAGCACGTTTTTCTGATAAAAGTCTCATATCCAAGATATATAAGAAGCTATTAATGATGATGTTGATGATAATAGCTAATATTTAGAAAATTCTTATTATATGTCAGTTACTATGTTAAGAGATTTACAAATACGATCTGGTTTGATTCTCACCACAATGAATAGAGGTAGGTGCTACTATTATCCCCATTTTACAAATGAGGAAACTGAGGTAAACAGAGGTTAGGTGACTTGTCCAAGGTCACAAAACTAATAAGAGTGTAAGCCTGAATTTGGACTCAGGTTATCCTGATTTCAGGGTCAGTATTTCTCTTCCGTGTCACCTGATTCAAATCTATAAGACTAAGAGGAAAAACACAATATCAAATCCCTATTAAAGGATATGGACAGGAAGTTTGCAAATGAATAAATCCAAGCTATCAACTGACAAGTCCTATTAATTTTCCCACGGTAGCATCTATTAGATGGATTCCTCCCCTCTTTAATTTTCTTTAGGGCAACCTGATAGCACCAATCATCCTGTGTTTTGGTTATTGCAATAGTTGCCTATCTAGTTGTCCTGCCTTCAGATTCTCTTCACTATAGTCTATCTTAAGCAAAGATTAAATTTCTTGCAACATTGCTGTCATTACATCACTCCTTTGTACAAAAGCCTACAATGACTTCCTATTTCATATTGGATCAAGTCCAAATATTACAGCCTGACATTCAGTACTTTCCATCAAATGGGAAGACTCTGCCAATCCTATTTCCCATTACTCCTAAAGAAAAGACCTCTTCTTTTTATGATCTTTATGATAGCTAATATATGCATGCACACACACTACACTTATAGTCACAAAAAACGTGATGTAATATCCAATGTGATGCTCACAACAACCCTGGGAGGTAAGTGATACAAATACTACTATGCCAGTTTTTTATAGGTGAATACATTGAGGTTCAAAGAAGTAATTTTATTAGAGACACATGATACATGCGGAGATAAGAATAAAATAGAATATTCTTTCTCTAAATACAGTCCTTTTTTCACATATATCATACTATTTTCTTATTTAAAGGATATTTATGAAGATGGTGTAAATGATACAGTTTCCTTTCTGATTCATCCTCACTGAATGAGAAAATGAAAGTGGTAACTGACAAAGGATTACTATATATACATACATATATAACATATGTGCTATATATGTATGTATGTGTGTATACATATATATATATGCGCATGTTTATATTTTAGATTGTTTTGGAATACTCAATAAGGAAAGCTACCACAAAAATAGGTCAGATTCTTCTAGGCTATTTTTGATAAATCAAAATACTACATTAAAATAATCTGAACTGTTAACAATGAACATATAACTGGATTGTACACAAATTAAAATAAGTAGTATATGTATGCTACATAAGATGACTGAAAGGTCTGTGTCTATATGTCTATGTATATATATGTACATTTATTCCAAAACTGAGATTCTTCAAGCAGATGTGAAGTTTTTAATTATTTTTTCAGCATATAAGTTGTACAGTAATTAGTAAACTTTATTCCAACAATGTAATTCTTTAAGCAGATAATTAATGAAAATTCCACATCTAATTTTCAACTCTATAAAAGACCTTTGGCAAAGCTTCTTTTCTTTCATATTTTCTTATAGCATTCTAAAGAACATCTCATTGAGGAAAAAGATCAAAATTAGAAAAGAGATTTCTTTTAGAAACATCTAAAAAAAACACACTGTCATGTCAGCATTCAACAGAAAACATATCTTATTCTTCTTTCTTGAATGGAATCCAGAAGAAGTTTTCCCAAGAAATCAGTTTTGAGTATTTCAGCCTCTCACAACTACTGTCCATTTATCATTACTGAAAACCCTCCCTGCTAACTAGCATTAGTTAATTAAGTTTAGAACTAGGAACTTAAAAAGTTTCAAAGAAAACAATATAACTGAACATCTGAAAGTAATTTTTTTTTATTCTTTGTTGTTTGGCTACTCACGGCAAATCTTCCAAACTGGAGGCTTCATGTCTTGGATCCAACAGATCATAACCACATTCATTGTAGATTTCCAAATAGGAAATGTGGGTTGTATACATTTTTTTGCTGTCCTTATTGGAAAAGGAAAAACAAAATGTAAAGGGCTATAAATACCAATTCAATTTTCAGGAAGATTGACAAATTTATCAGTGAAGCTTCCTTACTGCCTTGTCCTCCTCTCTCTCTCTCTCTCTCCCTCCCTCTCTCTCCCTCCTTCTCTCTCTCTCTCTCTCTCTCTCTCTCTCTCTCTCTCTCTCTCTCTCTCTCCATCTCCCTCTCCCTCGCTCCTTTCCTCCCTCCCTCCCTCTCTCTCTCTCCCTCCTTCTCTCTCTCTCCTTCCATCTCTCTCTCTCTCTTTCTCTCTCTCTTAGCATGGTTTACATTTTAAATTCATGACACTTTCAAGTTGCCATATGTATAAAGATTTCTTTAATGACCAACACCCATGATTACAATCAACTTTAGTCTATTCTTTATTGGTTCCATATATACATGAAAAGTCAAACCACACTTGGGAAGAGCCAACTTAGTTGAACTGCAGTATTATATAACACCATTTTTTCACTTTCCAGACTAAAAAAGTTACTATAAAGAAATACACTTACATATTATGAAAGATTTAAAAAAACACAAATAATTACTATTATTCAAAAATTCCCGTAGCAGAATGGTTTCCATCTTTTCTAAAATGTATGCTTTATTTACAGATATCTAGAATTCTTTGATGCCCTACAATGGCTTATTACAGAAACATGCTTCAGGGCATAGGATTCAATACTTAACTCACTTATTTTATAGTATGATCAAATATAATATGACCTACTAGTTCATCAGAACTACTAGATCATTTTGTTTGGCTTTTACTGGCAAATTAAGGACCTCTACTTACAGATAACAGAAATGATGCCAAAATACTGGCATAAAAAATTGGAAACCGAGGGCATGTTCATCAACTGGGGAATGGCTGAACAAAATGTGATATGTAATTGTGATGCAATACTATTGTGCTGTAAGAAATCTTATTGGGATGGTTTCAGAAAAAAAACTGGGAAGACTTATACGAACTGATGCAAAATGAGCAGAACCAGGAAAATACTGTACACAGTGACAACACTGTAATGATCAACTGTGAAGTAAGATTAGTTCCTCTGATCATGCAATGATACCTGACAATTCTAAAGGATTCATGATGAAACATGCGATGCACTTTCAGTTAGAGAACTGATGAGCTAAATACAGATTGAACGTATTTCTTTTTCACTTTCTTTACTTTTCTTGCTTTTTCTTTTGCAACATGGCTAATACAGAAACATATTTTGCATGACTTTATATGTGTAATAAATATCACCTTGCTTGCCTTTTCAGTGGGTGTGGAAGAGACTGGAAGGAGAGAATTTGGAACACAAAATTTTTTAAATGGATATTAAAAAATAAAAACTTAGAGAAAGAAGTGATCAAAAGTCAGTTACTAATTGAGGACCCTGAAGTGGTAGAAATAAAGTTCTCCATGTCTCTGTCACAAAAATAAATGGTTATTTTTCTTTTCTGTAAGACCTGGTCAATAGGAAGAAACAAACAAACAAATGACAGAAATTACAAATACTTATAATGAATAATATAAAAACTATTTATATAACAAAATATATTTTATGTACCAAAAATATTTATGTAAGTAAATAATAGATAAACCTTAAAAATGCCGAAATTAATGTAACAACAGCCTCAATGTGATTTGTCCTATTGCCAGGTTTTACAGCCAATAGAAATAACCATTTATTTTTGTGACAGAGGCACAGAAAACTTTATTTACTTTCACCATTGAAGGATCCTCAACTAGCATCTTACTTTTACTTCAGTTACTGAATGCAAAGGGTACATCTACTCCCCTTCTTGCAATTTTCTAATTCTTCATAAAAACAGAACATTTCTGTGTCATGTGGGCACATATGGAAGATATCTAATAATCTGGAAAATTTGCTTAAGATAAACTTCTTGAAATGTATTATGAGTAGCCCCCCTTTAATATTAATAGATTAAACTTTGTGACCCATGTCCTTGGGTAAGCTATTCATAAGAATTAAGCAGAGAAGACTTAGAAAGGGTTTACAGTACAGAATGTAAAGAATGCAGAGAGTAATGGTCTGGAAATTAGGAAACCTCAAATTTTAGTTTCATTAGCAGAATGACTGGTTAAAACTTCATCTGTTTGAATCTTAGTTTTCTCAACTGTTAAATAAAGGAGGGAAAGCTTAATTTAACTGAACAAACATTTACTGAGTGATCAATACATGCAAAGAACTGTGTTAAGCCCTAGGAACAGGAAGAAAAAAGAGAAAAAGAGTCCTTGACTTCAAGGAACTCACACCTTTTTGGGGACAGAGCATGTCTGCAGTTAAACAAATACAGAACAATTTGAGGAAGCAAAGAGCACTAACAACTTGGAATTATCTATTATCTACACTTAAAATTCCATGATTTTAGATACTACCTAATATGAAAACTGCCTAGATGATCTACCACTCATCAAGCCAAAATGATCAGTGACCCATTAGGGCAACTTTCATAAGAAAAACAAGCATGCAACAAAACTGAGGACAGCAGTTAATTCTATATTGCAGACTTAGGATGCGAAAGTATCTTTGCCACTTGGGACACTGGGCTGAATGTGGTAAGGTCAGACTTAATGAAGATAAATATAAAGTCTTAGACTGGGTTAAAAAATTGATTTCACAAGTACCAGATGGGAATATTTAGAAAGAAGGGTGTCCAAAAAAAGAACTGGGGGATGAAGGGGGCTGAATGATCAATAGAAATTAATAGTATGATTGAGAAGTCAAAAATGTTGGATCAATGTTGCATTAAAATAGAGCAAGGAACAAGAAGACATAACTGCTTTATTATGCAATAAGCACTTATTAAGCACCTACTATGTGCATGCTATTAGGCACTAATGCTTAAAAATGAACCTGAATATGTCCCTGCTCTCAAGTAATATTCTATTACTAAAGATATATACCCAAATGAATGTATACAAAATAAATAAAGATAAGATAGAATGGCAGCAAGTACTAGCAGTTAGAAAGAATGAAGAAGGTCCTCATGGTCAGACTACACCTGGATTATGGTATTCAGTTCTGGGGGCTGCAGTTTAGGAAGGTCATTCACAATTTGGAAAATGTCTTCAAGAGGACAACCAAGGTGGTGAGGAGCTTTAAGTCTACACTGAATTGAAGGAAAGCAGATGGCGTCTTCAAGGATGTGAAGGGCTGTGCAAGAAGCATTTGACCTATTCTGGCTTGTTTTGCTTGGTCCTAGAGGGAAGAACAAGGATCAATAGATGGCAATGACAAAAAGGCAAATTTAAGCTTGATGTCATGCAAAACTTGGCAACCAACAGAGCTATCCTAAAGCTGAATGGGCTGCCTTTGGAGGTACCAGGTTCCCTTTCATTTAAGATCTTTAAGCAGAGGCTGAGTACCCAACTGTCATATATTAGAGAAGAGATTCTTTTGAGACTACGAGCTGGACTTAGTGGCTGCTAAGCTCCTTTTCAATGCTGAAAGTACAGGTTTTTATGATTCTATTATACAATAATGAGGCTCCAGGGGCAACTTTTCTTTAAGGAAGTGTTCATGTGGTGGTACTTAATGTAAGCCAGAAGTGAGTGACTGTAACTCCACCAAGAAAATGTTCTCAAAAAAGAGCCTCCTATCTTTGGTAAATGTGTCTGCTCAACCCTGATCAAATACTGGTTATCTGACCTACCGGATGGGACCTTAAGGTCTTCTAAGTCGATGAAAATAAGAGTCTCACCTTGACCCATTTCAACACTTAATTAGGTAGCAAAAATAATGTGAAAATGATAATAACCATCCAAATTTATATTTTCCTTCAAGGTTTACACAGTATTTTCCTCCCAACAACCCCACTGTAAGTAGTACAAATAGCACTGTCTTTATTTTGCAAAGAAAACGAAAACTCAGAGAGGTCACCTAACCTGTAAAACACAGTACCAGGTGCAGCTTTACCTAGGAAAAAGTTCATAGATTGACTGAACAATAGTATCAATAGAATATAAAAACTGAGTAGACTCTCTTCAGGTTTTAGTCTTATCCAACAGAGGGAAAAGAAAAGATATCCTATTTGTATATGTATCTATATAATGCTCTATATCTATATTATCTATATCTACATTTTTCTCTCTCTTAAAATGAAAATTCTCCTCCCAACCATATATTTCCTTAAAGTATTCAAATGATAGAACCTAAGAGTGAGACCTCTTCCTAAACCTCAAGGTGAGAAATTTAATAGATCAATGTTTAAAAAAAGGAAAAAGGAAGAAGAGGAAAGGTTAAAAAAAAGAATATTCTAATATTAATTTACTTTGGTTTCGGTAAACAAATAAAGTTCTCTTTTTTTCTAAATATTTTTTTTTAAGAATAACTGTAAAGTTTCAAGAAAATGATGGCTCCACCAGCTTTTTTCATTTTCTGAATTTTTACTGGAATGCACACTGAAGAAACATTAGTATTTCCTATGTGGTGAGCTACCTTTTCTTATTACTTTTCTCTCAATATTCAGAATTGCCAGACTGTAATATAACCCACATGTTTCCTGTAGAATGAATTTTCTCTTTCTTCCAAATAAGTTTGAACTTCAGAAATTGCTCAAAATAATGAGCAATAATTTCCAAAACAAATTAAATCAATTTCTTTTCTTTCACAGTCATTGAAAATATGTTTACCACTAACACTCATAGGGATAGATTTCAGGTTTGATGTGTGTTCTTTTAGTTATTTGTCCAACTTGAGTAATAACTTTGATGATGACAATAAAGCACTTTTAAGTTTGCAAAGTCCTTTTCTCACAACAGTATTGTGGCAGTACATTTTTCTTTGTCCAGATCTGTGATTTCATTAGTATGATGAACTTTTCTTAAGAAAATTCCCACTATAAATAGAAACTGAAAATTTCCCTATAATTTATAGTCCTAAGAGTTATCTGTGCCACTGAAATGTTAAGTGACTTCCGCAGTCACACAACCAGTGTGTAGATTGAACCCTAAACACTACACTAGGTTGCTTCTACTAGTGCAAGTATCACAAATGGACAGACATCCTCTGAGAAGGTTAAGTAATTTGACTATAATCACACAGTTAGTAGGTATTTGAATAGGGATGTGAAGGGAAGCCAGTTAACTCCAAGTCTATGAAGAATTAAAAAGATTTTCATAAACCAAAATGAGGGAATGAATCTAATATAATGAAAAAGAGGATGGGTTAATGCAAAGTTCTATGCTTGGGTCTAAATATCAATTCCCTAAGGACAGAATAGGGAGCCATATCTGGATAGCCATTTGTGAAAAAAAAAAAAAAAACCTGGGGCATTTTAGTGGACTTCTATCAATATAACCCAACACTCTCATATGGCAGTCTCTGCTCCCTTACAATCTCTCCCTCTCCCACAAAAGCAAATAGTATTTTAGGCTTTACTAAGAAAAAACAGCTAAGACAAAGGGCTACTTTACTCTTACTGTTCAGAACAAAAGGGAGAGAATGGTGGTACCAGAGTTCACAATTCTCAGGTTTTATGACTTTTAAATTATGTGAATCAAGGCAAAGCTAATGGCTGTAATGATTTTGAAGAGTCCTAAATATTTCTCTGACCTTGGACAAGGTTTATCAGGCAATAGCCTGATAGGCAAAAATACTGGTCAAAGGTCAAACTTCTGCATATAGGTCACAACAAATACATTTTTAGAAATCACTTTTCCCTTGTACAGGACCTGAAAATAAAATTGAATTGGTGGCCAGAAGCTCTAAAGTGGATTTGAGAATGAGAGAAAGTATTTGGAATATAATATAGCAAAAGAAAAAAGCATGATACATGGGATATTTCCATTTTCCCCTCCAAATTCATAAATCTTTTTATATTATTGTTCTGGAAAGTGTTTTTTATTTTTTAGTTAAAGTGAATTTTTCCAGAAAGGGTGGTTGGTTGGGATAGTTGAGGTAGGAAGGGATGAGATGATATGGAATGTAATTTCATCTGAAATAAAATTATGTGAGAAAAATGGAGCTGTGAATACAATATAGTAATATAGTAATTACAATTACAATATAGTAATATAACTTTTCTCTCCCCTTGTCCAGATTACAATGCACACAAATAGATGATTTTATTTTAAAGTAACCATAATATGAACTGGGATCAATAGAAGCACTTTTACTGGAATATTCATTTTACAGAAGTTTTTGCAACCAAATCAACAGAACAATATTACTGTGGGATATACAAACAATTTTGTTATATGGAACTCTTCTTTTTAATGGTATGCTAAAACTATTTTATTTTTTATTTTAAAATTATCTTATTCATTAAAAAAGCAGGAATAAATGTCTTTGAAAATTAATGCTTTTTAAAGTATTTAAAATGCCTATTAGGTGACAATCCCTAAGCTAAGCATTGAGAATACAAAGAAAAAAAGACCTCTTTAAAGAGGTTACAGTATATTGGAGGAATGACAAGTATACAAAAAAGTAAACACACAAAAAATACAAAATAAATTTTTGCATTGAATTTTTTTTGTAAGGTGAAGGAACTGGTATCCAGTAGGATCAGGATGAGCCTCCTATAGGAAGTAGTAGTTGAACTGAGTTTTGAAAGATTCTAAGAGATGAAAGAAAAAAGGAATAAGTACATACCAAGTAAGGGGGCTAAGATGTGCAAAGGCTCAAAGGCTGAAGATGGAAGATGTTTTATTGGAAATAGCAAACATGGTGGATGAAATTTATCACAGAACATTAGGAATAATGAGTAAAACCCCTGAAAGGTAGCACAGAGATAGATTGTGAAGTGCCCCAGATGCTAAATGGAGGAATCAGTATTTATTAACTTTGGTTAATAAGAAACCACAAATGTTTCCTGAACAGGGGAGTAACATGGTCAGACTTATGCTTTAGGGAGATCCTTTTGGCAGGTGAAAAGGAGATTGGAGAGGGAGCAGCCTGTTAGAAGGGGAGGTCAGTTAAGAGGCTGCTGCACAGCCCAGGAGAGAGATGACAAGGGCTTGAATCAGAGCCGAGGCTGTTTTGAGTGGAGAAATGGGAATGGACGAAAAAGATGGGGGAAAAGTTCAACAAGATTTGGCAGCTGTATGTAGGGAGTTAGGTAGAAAGTAGTGTTGAAATGACTCTGAAGTTGTGAATATAATGAATATGTACAACTTGAGTAATCTGTGTACAGATAATCAATGAACCTATAAGCTTTGATGAAATTTAATTTATACTTGGTGATTTTACTTCTTTGGTGTTCTAATCAATTGCGAATAAAAAGAATTATGTTCTAGCTCTAAATCTGGGATTCTATGAGCTTAAGCTTTCCCAGGAGGGTTTTTAATAGTTAAAAGAAAGGTTTCTGAACAGTCTGCCTTTATTATGGCAAAGGAAAATATCTCAATGTCTCAAAGAAAGCAAAGATCACATAGTTGATAGTTTGTCTTTCTTTTAGTAAAAATGTACTTTTTAAGTCTCAAAGAAAGAGCCACCCCTGAATCTTCATTCTAACAGCAATCATTGAAGGAATAGCTCTTGTTCTGAATTTCTCTGCTAGAGGACTACTGCAAATGAATAATCAATGAAGAAACTTGTTTTTTTGTGGTAGGCATTTTCTTGAATGCTGAGAACGCAAAAAGAGGCAAAGGACAATCCTTTCCCTCAAGCAGCTTACAATTCAACGGAGGAGACAACATACAAGCAAATACATACTTTGCAAGCTATGTATGGTATAAATAGAAGATAATTAACAGAGGGAAGACACTGGAAAATCCCCTTTAAGTGTAATGTTTGTTAGTCAGAACAAAATTTTAGTCACACTAAATATTTTCTTTTTCAGGTGGAACATAATGGAACTTTTACCAATGATACAATTTCTTCTTCCAGAAAATTAGTTATAAATACATAAGATAAATGGAAATCATAGTTCTGTACCTTTTGTAATTGCTCAAAAATGTATGATAGGGTCCTTGGAATGATGCCTCTGTCACTGTAACGCTCAGCTCCCCCAGTAATAGTGAAAGTCTTGCCACTGCCCGTTTGGCCATATGCAAAGATGGTGCCATTGTAGCCAGCCAGAACACTGAAATGAACAACACTATGAAGAAGAACATAGCTTCCATCTTCAAATGTCAAAGGCTATTAAGGTATTAAATAAAAGCATTAGTCTAGAATCACATGGAACATCATTAACCTTATTGAATAATGCTTAAAATATACTCATAATTCAACTATATATCTAATATATATCAAGGTAATCAAGTACCTGGAACCACTTTGATTAATCCAAGAATATTTATACTTAGCTTCAAAGAAGGGAAAGTGGAGCAATTAAAGGAAAGGTACAGTGATTTCCACTCACGTGGAAATCTCTTGCCATCTTTAGCCAAACAGAATATTGATGAAAAAGGTATAAATAGGATGAACATTAATCTCTCTTATTTGGCACACCATAGGCAATCCAGATACCTGGTACAAAGCACACCCACTGCCAATATGCCATAATTCCTTCCATAAGGCCAGCCAAACACTAAGCATACCCTCTTGTGCCTTTCTGGCATCACATCTCTCCCTGCTCAATGACCAATTATAATCCCTCCAACAGCTTAGAGAAATTCAGGCAAACAGACTTAAGTCAGAGTGATGTACTTTGCTTGTGCATAAAATAAACAAATCCAAGTAGAGCCAGAAATTTATAATTGTCATATGACTTCTTGAATCCTGAGTTAAGGCAAATAGGAAGTTTGCCTCATCCTAAGTAGTAGAGACAAATACTCAAGTACAGGCAAAAATCATGTTTTATTCATCTATTCATTTATTTATTTTGTTCTATTATGTGTCCAACACTGTACTAGTTCCTAGGTAGTATGAAATATATTCAGGTTGGGAGAAGGGATTACAAAAGAACTAGAGAACACTGTCCACAAACTTAAGAAGCTTACAATTGGAATCCAATTGGAAAAGCAAAAGAAAATATAAAACTAAAAGACAATGATAAAACAATAAATAGGCCAGGACAACAAAATAAGGAATGGCATGCACCTGAGATGATTACTACCTCTCATGATTGTTACCAGAATCAAATGAGATAATATTTGTAAAGCACTTAGCATAGTGTCTAGCACATAGTAGGTGTTACCTAAATATTTTTCATTGTGGTGATGGTGATTGTGAACAGGTAGCATAATATATAAACCAGGTTTGACTTGAAATAAGGAGACCTGAGTTCAAATCATGCCTTACTATTTGTGAGTGAGCCTCCATTTTCTCCCCCATAAAATGGACATAATAGCTATACTACCAGCTTCACAAGATTGTTGTAAGGAAAGCACTTGAAAAAGGAGTAATACTAATGGTAGTAGAACAGTGTAGAGAAAAACATCTAGGGGTGTAAGGAATGAAGGGAAATAAGGTGATGGAAATGATAAAAGAGCAGATTAGGAAGATCTTGAAAACTAGGTAGTAGAATTTAGAATCAAAAAATAATTAATAGTCAAAGTTCTTAACCAAGTTTGTTACATAATTAAAGTGATAGCCTTAGGAAGACTAACATACTAGAGATGTTAAGAGTAGATTGAAAAGAAAGAAAAAATTAGAATTAGAGGGAAAAAAATCAAGAGGGCTGATGCAGTAATCCATCAGTAATGAAGCTCCGTATCAGACAAAGAGAATTGTGGGGAAGGCTGGTGGCATTGTGAAACAGAGTAATAGAAAAATCCTAGAGATATTTTGAAAAAGAGGTGGAGAAGGCTTGCTGATAAACTGCCTAAAGAAGATCAAAAGAATTTAATGTTGGCATTCTGACCAAAACCAAGCTATAAAATAAAAAAATATGAACTAGGCTCCTAAATTGCATGTTAAATTAGTGATGATGCTTTCACTAATACATGGTACATTTTGACATTAATGCCATAGTTTCTATGCCTACAGCTCTTTGAGATGGGAATGCACAAACATTGTTCCAAATGGTTTAGACATAGATATACTTAAAGTCAAAGGGCTTAGACGAGATCATCTCAGGTCCAGCTCAGCTCCATGTTTCTATATTTTGTTGTGGTATATTCTAATTGTAAATCCTGCTGTGGAAATGTGGGTAAGGCATATGGCCAACCACAATCAATGCAAGCCAAATTGATGGCTCTTTTATGAAATAGAATGCCAAAGAAGTTCAGAGAATATACTGTTTTTATAAACCTCTAAAATACATTTTAATGCAATAAAATATATACAAATGAAAGTATTATTTGTATATTTGTCATCATTACAAATTTAATTAAGTGCTTTGGGCACAGAGTACACTGTCAATTGCTGAAGGGAGTGGCCCCAGACCCTGTGACGTGATTTTTTAAAAAATTCTTCAATGAAAACTGGTTGACAAGGACACTGAATGCAGTTTCAGTGAGAAGAATGCTGTACCCAGAGTCAGAGGACATAAGTTCCAGTCTCAGTTCTGACATTTACCGTATCTTGGACAAGTTATTTCATCTCTCTGGACATTAGTTTACTCATCTGTAAAATGAGAAGGTTGGATTGCATGACCTGTAGGATTCCTCCTGGCTCTTAATCTGTGATTCTATATGATTCCCAGCTTTGAAATAACCATAGCAGAAAGAAGGCAACTGACAGTTTTCAAAGACCTCTCATATAATTTCTAAGTGTTAAAGTGGGACTAGGAAGGCCAGTCTGGGATGCTATTGCAAAGGTTCCATGAGGCTTGGCACTAATAAATTCCACAATTTCCTTTAAGAAAAAAATATGGAATCTCAATCCCTAGGTATCTCATAAAATAGAATCAGTAACTGCCTTGTCTTGAACAATTTAAAAATTTGCCTACTTAGACAGGAGAATCTACTAAAGACCTTCCTAATATTCCCTCCAACTCTACAATTCTCGTGTTCTGTTCGCAGATTGGTCTCATTCCTTTGGACATCCATAAATATAAAGGTAATATTTAATTCAGAGTCTCTAGTGTAAGATAATCTGAACTGACCTCATCACATACTTCAGGGCTTCTGATCCATGAATTTATTTAGTCGATGTAGGAAAAATGTCCTTAAATAGCATTGTATATAATTTTGCACGCTCCCGATGGCTCTATCCTTCCTTAATGTTCTGAATAAGCAATTTAAATTTAAGAACACAACAAATATAGGAACCTTCAATAGAAAAGGATGGTGTCTCCTGATCATATGCCATTTATGAAAATTAGCTTCCATTCAGTGCTGTTTCCATTCTGTATAGCAACACTCAAGAAGTGAATGTTAAATTATCCCTTTATAAATAATATGCATATAGTTATGGCATTTTGACGGATATTTCTTCTGCTGCCTTGGAGAGTAACATTTAAGTTCATCAACTACATAATTATTGCCAAATGAACATCCATCAGAGGCGAAATAAAAACAAAAACAAAATAATAGCATGGAAACAGCTTTATATTATCCTATGAGATATACATATCCGAGGTAATTTAGCTAGGCAGGTTCATGCAGGATTAGAAATGTGGTAACATTTTGATTTATAGGGATGTAGAGAAAGTTAAAAAAAATAAGCTTTCATCAGCTGATTCTTCATATTGTTTTCCTGTCAAATTCTTTCCATCTTCTGGCACCGATGCATCCCTGGGCACCTACTTCAATACTAAATCACAGACAAATAGAATTTGGTGTTGGAAGGGATCTTAGTTAATATCTAGCTCCACCTAAAAGAGGTTCTCCATTAAAAATAACAGAGAAATGGTTATCCAGGCCCTGCTTGACAGCCTCTAATGAGGGGGGAACCATAACCACATAATGCAACTCATTCCACTTTGGGATAACTAATTATTATGAAATTTGTTGTTGTTTTCTGACATCATGACTAAATTTGTCCTTTTACAACTTTCACCTATCATTTTATAGTTCAATCAAGTAATCAACAAACATTTCTTAAGCATCAACCTCTTTAGGCTGATGAATATAAGGCCATTAGACCCAGGTGGCTCAGGAGAAGAAAGTGAGACTAGTGACCTTGACTGACCCTTCCTCACCCAAATCAAAGTCAAGTGCAAGTCATGTCATCATCTTGATGTCATGGTCCTCTTCAAGAATGAAGGACAAACACATCATCAACAAGGTAGAGAGGATATAAATACAGAAGTGAGGCAGTTCTGCACTCTGGAACCAAACAAAACATGTCTAAGTCCTCTTTCAAATGACAGCTTTTCTGATACTTGATGAAAGGTTTCATATCTTCCTGCAGTCTTCTCCAGGTTAAACATACTCAGAGTTTCTTCAACCAATCTAGATATGTCATGGACTCAAGGATTTTCACTTTCCTGGCTGCCTTTCTCTGAAGGATCTCTGGCTTGTCTATGTCTTTCCTAAGCTGTGGTGCACATTGTACTCTCCATATGGTCTAACTAGAGTAGAGTTGAAGTCTCAGCGTATTCTTGGAGCATGCATCTCTGAATGCAGTGCAAGCTCATATTAGCTTTTCTGGCTGCCGTAGTAGCGTTGATTTATATGACTTTTGCAATCTACTAAAACAGTCACCTCTTTCAGATAGATTATTCTCTAACCCTACCCTCTCCACCTTATACTTGTGAAGTCAATTAGTCTATTTTATTATTTATCCTGAATTTAACATCAATTTTTGTCATAAAGTAGGACAGAAAAGAGGATTAAATGTGAAACCATGAATCTCTATTTTATAGTTTCCTTTTTTAGTATATAATGAATTTAACATGTTATTTTCAAAGTCATATGGCTTGTTGCTTTCTGAGTTTCTTTTGTTTCTTTCTGAATTACTTTTTGTTATCATTTATCACAAGTCTTTCCTCCCTCCAGCCCATCCTCCACTCAGCTGTCAAAGTAACTTGGCACTAAAGCACAATCGGACGATGTCAGTCTCCCAGCTCAATAAACTCAAGTGACTCCCTTTCACTTTAGAGATCAAATATAAAATCCTTTGATAGGCAAAGTCTTCCACAACATGGTTCTCCATTACGTTTCTCGTCCTCCTAAATTTTGCATTCCCACCCTGCCTTTACCCTGCAATCCACAAACATCTGTCTTGCTGTTCCTCACAGAAAATACTTGTCTGGGCATTTTCACTGACTGTCCCCCATGCCCAGAGTACTCTCCCTCCTCACTTCCACCTCTCAGCTAAAATTCCACATTTCCCAGAAAGCCTTTCCTGATCCTCATTAATTCTAGTGTCTTTGCTGTGTTGATTATTTCTAAATAATTCTGCATAAAGTTGCCATTTGTACATAGGTATCTGTATGTTGTCTCTCCATTAGACTAAGCTCCTTGAAAGCAGGGACTATGTTTGCCTTTCTTTGTAGGACCAGTTCCTAGCACAGTTGCTTGCACATATTTAGTCCTTCTAAATGTTTACTGATTGAATGACAATAACTGTGGCTATAGCATGTGCAGGAACCATTGCCAGGTTATATATTCACAAGGGTTGCTTCCTTGGATGGTGGCAGTGGGCATTGCTGAAAACATTGCTATTTTATCAAGGCCCTTGAGCTCAGGTTTCTGGGCTTCTGCCATTATAGTCTGAGGGGACAGGGTAGTCAAGGTAGTAATAGTAGTTTGACTTGAATATGCTGCCTCCTCTCTCTCTCAGAGTACCATGGTACTTCAGGTACACTTGCCAGTCCCTTAGTGGAGTTGGCTGACCTTTATTTCCCTCTGAAATTTTTTCCCTGGATGATGGTGGTGATAACTGGGCTAGAAGCAGGTCTGGTGTTTTTGGGAGACACTGCCATTCCCAAGGCTCTTAGGTCTAATGTTCTAGCCAGGGATGAGGAACCACATGTGACCCAGGAGATTCTCGAGCCATTTGACAAGAGATTTGTTCTGAAAAGTCTGCATTCAGTCAAAGGCTATACTTGAGGGCCTAGAGGCCTGCATATGGCCTCGAGGATGCAGGTTCCCCACCCCTGTTCTAGACTGTCTCCATCAAGGTCTGAGGGAGGGTCTTCTATCCCTCTTATCTTCACCCCAGCCCAGACTCCAATGATCAATTCTTAATTTTTCTGTCCTTTTAAACTTCACTTTATAATTTGCACTAGAAAATTTGTTTGTTTTGCTTGTGACTAATCTCTACATACCCTCTTAATTTCCCCTTTCCCTTCTACTCTCTCCTGACTATTTCACTGTTGAATTTGAAGTATGTATACATTAACATTTTTGTATGTGTATGTGAAACTCTTCTTTGTCCAGTTCAATGAGATGCCAGTTCCCCCTATCCCTTCTCTATCTTTATATACTCTCTTCTGGCACACCAAAATTATCATAAATATTAAGTTCCTCCCTCCTCATTTTTCCCCTAATGCATAACCTTCCCCCTTCTTTTTTCTTTCTTCTCTTAAAATGAAACAGTACAAAGACTCTTCCAAAGCTACATATTTTTCTTTCTCTTCTCCCTTTATAACTCATGAAGAAGGTAGGATTCTAATGGGTCACTAGGCTCTTTTTCTTTTAAGTGCTTGATCATGATTTAGTGCCTTTCAAATGCCAAATGTATTTACCTTTCTAGGTTACTTTTATCTCCTGTGTTTGAGTTTCAAAGATTCTACTGAGCTCTGTTCTTTTCATCAGCAATGCTTGAAAGTATTCTAATCCTACTCAAAGTTCATTTTTCCCCTTGAAAAATTATACTTTTTTCAGTTAAGTTTTATTGGTTGTAAATTTTTTTTTCTTTGGGAATATTGTGTTCCCAGAGTTTTTGTAGTTGCAACATAACCTCATGCGATCCTGAGGTTCCTTGGTATTTAAAATCATTCCTTCTAGTTGCTTGTAATATTTTTTTCTTTGACCTGGAAACCCTGGATTTGTGCTAAAACATTTCTGAGTATTTTCAACTTAGTATTTCTTTTAGGAGGCAGATTCTCTCTATTTTTACTTTGTCTTCTGGTTCTAATATATTTGAGCAGTTTTCTTTTATAATTTCTTGAAATATGGTATCCAGATTGTTTGTTTGGTTACAGTTTTCAGAGTCTGATTCTTATATTGTCTCTCTGCGAACAATTTTCCAGGTGAGTTGTTTTTGATAGTAGGTACTTGGCACTGGGCCTGGAATCAGAATGACATGAGTTCAAATCCTTCCTCAGATATTACAAGTTGTATATTACCCTGGGCAAATCATTTACTCTCTGTTTGCCTCAGTTTCTTCAACTGTAAAATGAGGATAAAAGCATCTACCTTACAGGGTTGCCATGAAGATTAATTGAGATATTTGTAAAATGCTTAGCACACTACCTGACACATAGCAGGTGCTTAATAAATGACCCTCCTATTTATGTTTTTATTTTGTTCTAATATTTCTCCTTGTTTCATTTAATCTTGGAGTTCTATTTATTCTATTCTATTTTTTAGAGTCTGGCACTTGGGCAATATTTTCTATTTCCTAAGGTCTTTCCTTGTCTTACAAATTTTCCTGAAGAGCTCTAATTTTGTTTTTTAACTTGTTTCATTTCTACCAGCCACTATTGGAATACTTGTGGCTAATTATTCTTTTTTCCCCTTAACTATCTGTACTTGTGGATTTACTGTTTTCTCTGGGTTTACCTCTTGGTTTTAACCCACAGTATTTTTTTTTACTGACATTGTGCCAGAGCACAAAGGTAGGCCCCATTTGGTCCTCTCTCCTCTGCAGTTTGTATGGTATTGCTACAACCACTATCATTCTGCAGAAGATGGATGGGATGAAGCTTGGCTTATCCCTCTGTCTTCTGGTGAGTGCAGACCTCAACCCCATTTCTCTCTTCTCTTTCAAAAATGCCTAACTAGGGAGTAGTCTCTATCTCCTTGCTCTAGCTCTAATAATCTCAGAATATTAGAAATTGTGCTGGTTCTCAGGCCTTCTTGAAGTCTTCCTTACAGTTCAGGATGATGTATTTTTGTACTGTGGCTCTGGTTTCCTGGAGGGTTCCAGGTATACACACATTGCCCAGTCTTGTTTCCATGCTCAGTGACCTACTCTATTGCCCTAAAAGACTGTCCTGTGCCAGGTATAGTTCAAGCCAATTCAATGATTTAGGCTCAGAATAGGAATGCAATAAAAGATTTGAGGCCGTAAAATTCCATAAAATATGTTTACTTGTCATAAGATTAAAAGGATATAATTTACTAAAAATAGACCCTGTTCTCTACTTTTGCATTCTTTATAAAAGCAACACTGGGTCAGAAAGAATTCTTATGGTGTATAGTTGGATTTCTACTAAACCTCAAGAAGTGATGTTATAGGATTATCCATTCAGAAATGGAAGGGATCTTGGAAGATTACTGAATTCAATATTCTCATTTTACAGACAAAGATCTTGAGGTACACAGAGGTTATATGGTGTTATATGGTGTTATACAGTCACTAAATGTCGGAGATCTTCCTGACTCCATGTCTTGTGCCCTATCAATTACATTATCTTTCAGCAAATCAGCTAAGCTCTTTATGCTCAAGTGACAAGGAAGTCATGACAAAATTTCAAACTCTAGTCTTATGGACCATCAAAATAGTGAGGACTACCTCCTTGCCCTCCTAAAGGGACACAAACTGAATCTATATAAAACAGATACTGCTCCATCCACACCCTATACCTTGATTTAAAGTTCCCAAAAATAATATTCCAGGGGACCTTCTACCACTTAAATGACCTTTGACCTCATGTTACTGATATGTCTTGAAATGGTTGTCCAGTAGACATCTTAAACACGACATGCCCAAAACTGATCTTAATATCTTTCTCCCTCTGCCCCTCCCCCACAAAAAAATTTCCCTCCTCCAAACTTTCCTATTATGGTTGAGAATTTCACCATCCTCCCTATTCCTCAGGCTCACAACCCAGGGGTCATCCTCAACTCCTCACTATCTCTCATGCATGCTACCTCCCTCTTATTTAATCAGCTGCCAAAGCCTTCAATTTCATCTTTGCAACATCTCTTAAATATGCATCCTTCCATCCTGTGATACTGACCACCTTAGAGCAGAGTCTCATCACCTCATACCAGAATTATGTCTACCTACCTTGTCTTACTCCACTCTAATTCATCCTTCATTTAGCTGCCAGAGTGGCTTTCCTAAATCACAGGTCCAATCATGTCATATCCCCTGAAATAGGGGAAAATTAACCCTTTTCTTTCATGTAGTTTTCATTTGTCATTTCTTGAAATATAGCTCTGAAAAAATCAAATTTTGACAAAGCTCATTGTGATTCAAATGAGGCTACTTGACTATCCCTTTAAATCCAAATTTCTCTCTCTCTCTCTCTCTCTCTCTCTCTCTCTCTCTCTTTCTCTCTCTCTCTGTCTGTCTGTCTTTCTCTCAAATATTGACCAATAATAGGTCCCAGCTCAAACCTCATTTGCTCACTGTTTAGTTCTGATGACTCAGAATGAGTATAAATAACAACTGTTTCTATTCTGACCTGAAACCCTGAGATACTGCCCTAACCAGATTGATTCTTTTGAAAAGACAAAGATGGCGATCTTTTGCCTCAATTCTTACCTATCCTTTAATCAGCTGGATGAATGTTGCCTCAGACAAACTAAGACCTAGAAAAGACCTTAACTTAAAAGGCCACAGACCTCACTGCATCTGGTCATTGGGACTATGAGTCATACCACTGGACCCAGATGCCCCTGGAGGAGATAGTGAGGTTGATGACTCTGGGCAGCTCTGCCTCACTTAAATACACTTGCAAGTCCAGAAATTACCCTAATGATGTTATTGGTCCTCATCAAGAATGAAAGAGGAATGACATTGGGCAACAATGAAAGATAACATAAATACAGATAAAAGAAGAAAATACCAGATTATTTAAAACCATCTGAAAACACAGTCTCTGAAATGGGGTATGAGGAGCAATTCAGAATGGATACCAACCAGCAGTGACAACAGGAATAGTATCTAGCCCATCAGAGCTAAAGAAGTAATGAGGACGCAGTCATTAGTCACCATCACAGGTGAGCACCTGCACTAAGGTGGTCAGTGCCACAGGAGAGAAGGAGGCATATTTAAGAGGCATTCCAAGCAAAGTAGTTAAGAGGTACTAAGTCAGAGAAAGTGGAGGACAATAGAAGGAACCCAGGAAATTGGGATCAAGACCAAACAGGGTCTTCCTACTCCATCCAAGACAGGGAGAAGTCAGTCTATCTCATGAAGTTTCAAATCATGAGCTAAGTAAGGCTGTAGAAATGAGAAAATAAAAAGAGACAGGGAGAAGTCAGTCTATCTCATGAAGTTTCAAATCGTGAGCTACCATACACTAAATCTAGAAAAAATACTGTAAGCAGGCAGAAAGCAAGACTTCATATACCAAGAAACCACAATCAGGATCACAAGAAGACTTCATCAATACTACTACAAAAAGGGAAAAAAATCTTGAAATATGATATTTCAAAAGATAAAATATAGACATTTACCATCAAGAATAACTTATCCTAAAAAACTAAGTATACTCCTATAGAGAAAAAGTGAATGTTTAATGGAATAGAGGGCTTTCAAACATTCCTGATGAACAGACCAAAGTTAAGTAGAACCTCTAAAATTTAAACAGTAAAGTCAAGTAAAATCTAGAGGAATAAATATGCTTGAGCAATTGGAAGGGGCTATATTATGACAAAGTTCTTACATTGCATTAGAAAATAAGAAACAATTATCTATTCAGCATTCTAATGTCTTCAAGGGTCACAAAGATAGTTAAATATGACAAAAAGGTATGGAGGTGGTTTTGTTTGTTTTTATGATGTTAAAATAGAAAAAGGAGGGGGAAAGAAATAAAACAAAGGAAGAAAAGAGGAAGAAGTAAGAACAGAACTTACTAGTTATGATAACTGGGATGCAATTGAAGTGTATATAAACATTGGAAAAGGGAAAGGGAACAAGTATCACAAGAATCTCAGCCATCTGAAATTAATAAAGGAGGTTTGAATATACACATATGTGCATACATACATATACAACCACACACAAATACTATGGTATAGAAATACCTGAAACTAAATACCTTAAACTCAATAGGGAAGCATGGAGTATACTGGATGCCATAGTATCTAATTAAAGGAAAATATTAGGCAAATTACCAGGAGAATTCACCAGTAAAACTATAATAGTTGGTCACTTTAATGCATGTCTTTTAGATCTTGACAGATATAACAAAAGAAATAAATTGAGGACTTTAGTGCAATTTTAGAAAAGTTAGATATGATAGCTCTCTGCTAATTATCAAATAGGAATAGAAAATGGTATACAAAAATCTCAGCTATACAAGGTTTTAAAAACACTGACAATGTGCTAGGACATGAAAAGTTCATTTAAAAAAAGAAGAGCAGAAATATTAAACGAATCCTTTGCTGATCACCACAATGCAACAATAAGAATTATGAGAAAGGGCTTTTAAAGAAAGGATTCAAACTTTAAAAGAAACTAAATATTTAAAATAATAAGGAATTAGTCAAAAAACAAATCATAGAAAAATAGATAATTTCATAAAATAGGAAATTTCATAAAAATTTCATATTTCATTTAAAAATAGGTAATTTCGTATGAGACAACATATTAAAATTTCTAGAATCCGGTCAAAGTATTCCATAGAAGAAAATTTGTTATCTGTAAACATTCTTCATTCCTTTACAGGATGTATTTCTGACTCTCTGGACTGTCTCTCCTTTGCCATAGAAACTTCTGCAGCATGGAAACTCACTCCACCCCTGGACTTTCACACATGAGTGGACTGTGTATCACTGATACCTCTCCCTCATATTAGTTAGTTCCTCCCAGAACCTCCATTTTAAGGAGGACACCAAGGCTAGCCATGTCTTCATTGTTCTATAGGCTGCAGTCCTGGCTGGCCTCCCTAGGAAGGTCACTCCAACCATCCTTTTGAATTACCCTCCATATCCCAATAAAGGCCTCTCTCTCTGATTGGTTTATTCTTTCCAGAACCTCCATTTTAATGATACCCAAGCTATATGTATGACTTTGAAGAATTCCAGGCTACACTACTCCCTTTCCAGACTTTCTCTTTCATGTTCTACCCATTTGGGACTTCTTTTTCGGTGTTGTCATCCTCTTTTGGAAGGTAAGATCCTTCAGGACAGGCACTATCTTTCTTTCTACTTTTATCTGTGAAAAATCATGAAAAAACTTGGTTGCCCAGAGAAGTTCATTAGTATTGTATGTCAATTTCATGAGAACATGTTGGCACGGATTATGGATGATGGATGATACTCTCCTGTTTTCCCAGTCACCAAGGAAGTGAAGCAGGGCTGTGTGCTTGCTCACTTTAACTCAATACGGAAGTGTGCAGTGCACTGAATGCCATAGCATCTAATTAAAAGAAATATTAGTCAAATTACCAGGAGAATTCACCAGCAAAACTATAATAGTTTTAAATTTTTTTCCCATGTTTTCAGCAATGTAATTGAGTGCCTTCAACAAGAATGAAACCAGCATCAAGATCAGCTACTGCATGGATGGTAAATTACTTAACTTGAAAAGGCTACAAACCAAGACTAAAATGGAGGGAGAGCTGGTGTGTGATTTTTTCATTCACAGATGACTGTGCACTCAATAGAGCCTCTGAGACTGAGATTCAACAAAATATGAATTGATTCTCTGCTGCTTTTGCTAATTTTGGCATGACAATTAAGACCAAGAAAACGTAGGTTCTCTACTATCCAGCATCACACCAATCATATGTGGAGCCATCTATAACAGCAAATGAAAAACATTTGTTTACTGTGGATAAGTTCACTTACCTTGACAGTATACTCTCCAGACTTGTACACATAGATTGTGAGGTTTATGAATGCATTGTTAGAGCTAGCTCAGTGTTTACGAGGCACCAAAGAAAGTGTAGGAGAAAAGAGATAGACTGCCTAAGAAAATGAAGGTCTATAAGGCCATTGTGCTGACCTCATTGTATGCCTGAGACCATATACCAGTGGTATGCCAGAAAACTGAATCACTTCCATTTGAATCTTTTTAGAAAGGTTGTGAAGATTAACTGGCAAGATTAGGTACTAGACACTGAGGGCCCTTCTTGAGCTGAACTGCTGAGCATTCAAATTCTACAGGAGAGGGGGCAATTCTGATGAGTGGGCCACATTGTTCAAATGCCAAATGTACATTTGCCTAAAAGAATATTCTATAGAGAACTCACACAAGGAAAGAGATCACATGGAAGTGAGAAGAAGTGATACAAGCACATGCTCAAGGTCTCTCTGAAGAACTCTGGAATTGATTGTGAGACATGAGAGACACTGACAAAGTACCACTCAGCATGGCATGCCTGCAGCAAAGAAGGGACTATGTTCTATGAGCAAAACAGAATTGGAATACCTCAAAGGAAACATGAGAATTATAAATTTAGAGACGTCTCCACTTCAAATGCTCATCTGCACTATTCATGCCCAACCTTTGGTTAGCCTTTTGAGCTTGTACTGGTCTTGACTGGATACACCGTACCTTGACTCCAATACAGGGATGTCATTTTGGTCCTCTTTAAGAACAAAGGACAGAAACCCACCTACTTATATTTGTATCACTAGTACTTAGTACAATGGGTAGCACAAAACAAGTCATTAATAAATGCTTTCTGACTGGCTTGTTGACCAAATACTTTCATCATCACAAGAGATTGAAAGGATAAGTAATACAACTAAAAATCTAGAGAAAGACAAACTTTAAAAGACCAACTAATCCTCAAAATAGAAATTATGAAAAATTAAATGGATAAAAAGTGAAAACAAAAACTAAGTAAATAAAACTAGGATTGAGTTGTCTGGAAACAAACTACTAAAATAAATTTAAACTAATAGCTATTCTGATTTTTAAATGGGAGAAGAAAACCAAATTACAAGTACCCAAAATGAAAAAGAATTCATAACAGAAGACAAAGAAATAAAGAAAATTTTTATAAACTATTTTATTTAATTATATGCTGATAAAACTCTTACTTCATAACTGCTATTATGAAATCGATAAATATTTTTTTAAAATACTCAAATTAACAGAACAAGAAACAAAATTCTAAATACCCCAATCTCAGAAAAAAGAAATTAAACAACCCATAAACAGCATTGGTGGTGGTTGTTGTTGAGTCACTCAATCTTGTCCCACTCTTTGTGAATCCATTTGGGTTTTCTTGGCAAAGATACTGGAATGGCTTGCCATTTCCTTCTTCACAAAATTCATCACAGATCTATATTTAAAATGTTTTTATGAAGAAATAAATGGATCATTTCTTAATATTGTATATAGTATCTATCTAAAACCTCGTATCAGCATCAAATAAAATGGAGAAACACTAGGAGCCTTTTCAATAAGATCATAAGTAAGGATGTCCATGACCACCATTAATATTGATACAGTATTAGAAATACTAGTTATAACAATAAGATAATAAAAGAAAATTAAAAGAATAAATACATTTTTTTTCAAATGATATTATGGCCAACTTTGGAACCCTTAGAGATTAAATTTAAAAAAAATAACCACCCTAAAGCAATAATTTCAGTAAAGAAGCAGGTTATAAAATGAATTTACATTACTATAAAATTAAATTACAGCAGAAAGAGATGGAAAAAGAAATTCCATTTAAAATAATTATAGAACGTATAAACTCTGCCTATGAAGACATATACTAGAACTATCTGAAGATTACTACAAAATTCTCTTTACAGATATAAGAACTAACAAAGAAGAAAGATATTTTCTGTGTATGGATTGCGCCTATATAATACAAATGACAATAATATCCATATTAACTCACTTGGTCCGTGGTGTACCAATAAACCTACAAATGGGTCATTTTATAGAACTAGACAAAATAATGCAATTGATCTGGAGGAACAAAAATTTAAAATCTCAAAGGAAAAAAGTAGAGAGATAAATGTCTAACAGTCCCAGATCTTAAATCGAAATCAATAATCAGTAAATCTATATAGTACTGAAAAGTTGATCACTGGAAAGATGAGAAACACAACATACAGAAGCAGATAAACTTGATAGCACAGGTTTCAATAAACTAAAATTTCCAACTACTGGGATAAAGACTGTTGAGGAAACAACAACCACAATCACTCTGTGTGTGTGTGTGTACATATATACACATATATACATTATGGATATTTAGATATATGCATATATCATATGTACACATATATCTCAGAAAGAAAAAAGAAAGAAGACATTTAAATATACAAGAATAAAAATTCATTCTCCAATAAATGTGGTCAAAAGACATAAACAGGTAATACTTAAGAATAGCAATCCAGTCTATATCATATCATATAAAATCCAACCATAAAAATGCTCCAAAAAACCCTAATAATAAGAAAATGCAAATTAAGGCAACTGAGATTGATCTTATACATATCACATTGGTAAAGATGACCCCCAAAATTGATAATTGTTGGAACAATTGTAAGAAGACAGGTATATAATATTTTGCTGGTGGAACTACGAACTGGTCTAGAAACTTGGGAAAGCAATTTAGAAGTACAGCCCTGAATCACTAAGTTATGTATATGCTTTGACACAACCTCCCAGACCTATATCCCAAAGAGATCAATGAAACAGGAAAAGTATGCACATCTCCAAAATATTGATATCAGCTCTTTTTATTCAAGCAAGGAACTTATACCTATAAGGAGGTACTCATCAATTGGCAAATAAACAAATTATGGTATATGAATGTGATTTTAATGGAATTATTGTGCCACAAGAAATGACAAAGAGATAATTCAGAGAAACCTAGGAAGGCTGATATTACATGGTGTCAAGTAAAGTGA
>CM053770.1:319997006-320017261 GCA_028658325.1 Potorous gilbertii
TTGCTGTTCAGCAGTTTCAGCCATGTCTGACTCTTCATGCCCTCATTTGGTATTTTCTTGGTAAGGATCCTGGAGTGATTTGCCATTTCCTTCTCCAGATCATTTTACAGATGAGAAAACTAAGCCAAAGAGTGTTAAGTGACTTATCCAGGATCATATAGCTAGTAAGTATCTGAGATCAATTCAAATTCAGGACTTCTTGACTCTAGGTTCAGCATTCTATCCACTGTGTCACCTAGCTGCCCTTCAGTTACCATAATAACTTTTTGTGGTGGGAATTTTCGTTTGTTTGCTCATTCTTCCAACCTATTTCCTGGACTTTATTTATTTGGACTTTACATTAGGGGAGGCTATGTACACTTTCTGGAGGAAAAAGTCACAGCTGGTCCTTCTATTGCTGCTTCTTGGGAGACTGAATCTTGTGTTATTCTAGGTTCTCAGTGATAGGATGAGAATATGCAAGTTTACAGTGCTCCCAAAGAAGTCTGAGCCAGAGCAAAATCTATTTGCTGCCAACCCGCAACCCCCCCCTGCCCACGTCTGAGTTCTGCAAGTTTCTGACCTAGGTTTGAGTCTGAATAACTCTAGACTACTACTGGACTCAGCTATTATCAACCAACTGGAGAACTCTACTAGTTCAGACTATCAGAGCTGCAAATATGCCTTGTGTCAGAGATTCCTGCCTTGGTTATTGCTCTGCAGGCACTAGACTGGACTAAAAGCTAGAACTGTAATTTTTCTCTTTTATCGGGGTCTAAGTCACACTGCTGTTTCTCTTTCTCGGGACCCTGTCCAGTGCCTTTTACTAACTCTCTACGTTAAATGACACCCCTGGGGACTTGTCCCTTCCTCAAACATCCCTAGATTTGTGACCCAGAATTGGGTAGCAGGTGACAGAACTACCAGTTAATACCTGTTGCCATAACAGTGATCCAGTCTATGTATAGAAGTGCCCTAGCATGGGTGTGGGACTTCCTCTTGTGCTGGTACACATCCTCTCTGTGCTGAAGTGCTCCACAAGTGATGTACTCATGACCAGACCCAGGCCCCACTGTATGAAGACCTCTTGGTCTGTGTCCTTGTGCCAAACTGGGATGGAAAAATGAGTCACTGAATTTTTCTTAGTTTGCCCCAATAAGATTCAGTTCAGTATGTTTTCTAGATTTCTTTGGAAGAGCTTTGGGAGAGTGGGAATGAGAAAATGGAGTTTTCCATACTATTTCCTGCTACTCAATCATCTTTCCTCTTCCTCCCTATTCTTGTCTTTTAATGATAATCCAAGAATTTTGCTTGGATTACAGTCAAGCTCATCATCCTAAAGTTTATAGAATCTATTCTCTACCTTCATTTTTCTGCTCTTTTTTCAGCTGCTGAAGATTGGGATTGAGGGAGGCAATCAACTGAGCCCCTACATGGGCAGTCAGACTGCAACTTCTATAATTGTTCCCTGAATGAGTTTGTCAGCCGAATACACACTCTAAGATGACAAGGGAAACAGGGAAATAGCTCTATTAGTCTGGTGTAGCACTGATAGAGTCTAAAACCTTGGCAGAGAAGGAAACTTCTGGGCAGGTTGCAAGGTACAGAGACAGCAAAGGCATACCACTGCCAATGTTGCCGCTATCAGCACCTAATGTAGTGACTGGCATATTGATTAATTGATCCATCCTCAGGCTTATTTAAAAATGAAATACAACATAATAAATATTTATTAAATGCCTACTATGTACTAGACACTATGATAAGTACTGGAGGTACAAGAGATGGCTCCCATCAACCTGGGTAGTCCTTCCCTCTTGCTAGAGCAAAGTCCTAGTCCAAAGTGAAAAACAGAAGTTTTTTTTCCCTTGCGGATCTGAAATAGGGGTGAAACTTAAGCACTGAGGAGCCTAGTTCCTACTGAAAGGACAGGCAACCCCAGGGCAATGAACTGAAGACAGATAAAAAAATGGAGATTGACTCAGGTTACAAGCTCCTGTAGTCTTAGCTAAACTGTACTGGGCTACCCAGAGCGCTAGAATAATAAAAAGGGGTGGTGCAACACCTCCTCATAATCAGAGACTAGAACAAGAAATGAGACATTAAAAATAGCTACAGAGTAATGTGAATAAACCTTATGAGATTTGTAGATGGTTTTGAACTCTGTGAAGGAACTGAATATGAGAAAACTCTTAGCCAGCACAGTTAAGAATGATTATTTGGAGATTATAAAGTTCAAGGTATGTAATGTGTGAAAGACATTTCCTTCTGAGACCCTTACAGTACATTTCACCCTTACCAGAAGAAGACATATGGGAATAGAAAAGGGGAAAAGGGGAGAAGATTCTGAAATTTCATTTTATGAATTAATGAGTAAAGCCTCTTTAAAGCACTTCTCATGGGCAAAGCACTATGTTGAGCACTGGGGATACAAATGAAAAAGAAGATAATCCATAATCTCAAGTAATTTAGGTTTAATGGGAAAAGTTTCAGCTGCAAGTTAGAAGGAAAGGTCCCATCAATCTTAGGGATTAGTGGCAAAGCAGATGCTATTGCTTCTTTAGCATCCTTTCCACTGATAAAATCACATCAGTTCCTGATGTTAAACCATTCTCTGCCTAACATACTCCTACCTCTTTCTCCCCTAATTCTAGTAGCACTTAACTACTACCAAAGTGAATCCTACCCCTCACCTTTCTACCATAACTGTTCTTTCATCCCCATAATCCTCTTCCCCTGAATTCAGGGAGACCAAATAAGAGGTCATTGCAATAGTCCTATCAAGAAATGATGAGGACTTGAGCTAGGGTGGTGGTCATGTAAATGGAAAGGGAATGAATTGTATAACCTATATCAGATTGCTTGGTATCTTGGGGAGGGAAGAAGAGATAAACATTTGGAACTCAAAATTTTACATGAATTTACAATTTACAAAAATGAACATTGAAAACTATCTTTACATATAAATGGAAAAATACTACTAAGGAAACAAGGGAATGAATGTGACAGATGTTAGGGAAATGGAATTAAAAAAATTTGGTAATTGATTGGATATAGATATGATATTGATAAGTTGAGGATGACTCCTAGATGGCAGACTTGGGAGACTGGGAGGAGGATGGTACCTTTGACAAAAGAGGAAAGTTAGGAGTCTGACTGTGTTTGGAGAGAAGAATGATGAATTGCTTTGGACATATTAAGTGTGAAATCCTGGGTGAAACTATACAGTCCAAGATGTGAGATTGGAGCTTGAGAGAAAGATAAGGAATAAAAATGTAGATTTAGCATTCATCTGTGCAAAAACCATTGTTGAACCCATGGATGTTAATGAGATTAGCAAGAGAGGTAAAAGAGAAGAGGTACCAGGGACAGATGACTTGGGGGTGATTGGATGAAAATTCTTCAAAGGAGACTAAGAAGGCTCAGTCAGACAGATGATCAGTCAGGAAGAGAATTGTGGCAAAGTGTGTCAAGAAAATAGAATATCCAGAAGGAGGGGATAGGTGACAGTGGCAAATGCCACAGAGAAATCTGGAAGGATGAGGACCAAGAAAGTGTAGCAATAGATATTTGATGGCAATGGAAAACGTAGTTTCCATTAACTGATTGTGAGGGCCTATATGAGTGGGAAGAGCAAAAGTGAAGGAAACAAGAGCAGACTTTTTCTAAGAGAGATAAGAGAAATATATACCATGATACTTTGAGGAGACAGTAGGATCTTTTTTAGGTAGGTAGATTAAAGATGGAAGAGACGCAGGTATATTTGAGGGTAATAGAAATGGAGCTAGTGGCTAAAATTAAGGAGAAATAATCTACCTCCACTCAAGAGGACCAATGATGATGTCTTACAGAAAGGTGGAAGATCCAAGGGGAAGACTGAAACATCCATCTTTAGACATACCTAACACATGGATTTGTTTTGTTTAACTATACTTACATCCTATAAGGGAAATTGTGATTTGTTTTGGGTTTGGTTTTTTAATTTGTTTGTTTAATTGGAGGGGGGTTAAATTTGAGGAGAGAAGGGTTACCAGTAGGGATGCCAAGAAAAGGAAGAGAAGAGCATCTTTGTAGCATTTGTTTTTAATGCACAGAAGAAAATAGGAGATACGGAAGGTAGGGAAAGTAGAATAGCTTTGAAACTGATATGTTGCATTAATTCATGTCCAATCCTCTTTTTCTGTTCTCTATTTATGGAAATACTCATTTGTTGATGTATAGTAAGCTCAGATTAACCACTAGGTGGGACAGTAGATAGATCTAGGGCTTGGCCAGAGGTAGGAAAGCTTGAGTTCCATTCTGACCACAGACATTTCCTAGTTGTGTAACCCTGGGCAAGTCATTGAACCTCTGCCTGAGTTTTTTTTCATTTAGGAAATGGAGATAATGGTATCTACAGTCCAGGGTTGTTGTGAAGATAAATCAAGATGCTATTTGTAAAGTGCTTTATGAACTTTAACGTGATATATAAATGGTAGTTAGTATTAGTGTCAACCTTAAATACAGAAAGACAGAGAGGATGATTGAAGGGACCAATTTCTGTAGTAGATAGGATGGGATGAGATCAAGGGTTAGCATTGGAGGAAGCACCATTTCAGTTGTGGAGACGAGCAAGAGATGAGAACTGGGGATAAAACTGAGGTAATTTAAGATTGTGTGTGTGTGTGTGTGTGTGTGTGTGTGTGTGTGTGTTCATCCTTCATTGCCGAAGAAGACCATACCATTAGAGAAATGATGACATGACTTGCACTTGGCTTTGTTTTGAGTGAGGGAGGGCTGTGCAGGTCACCAGCCTCACTTTCTCCTCCTGAGCCATCTGAATCCAGTGACCAGATATTCATCAGGATGACTGAAGATGACCCAGGATGAGGCAATTGGGGTTAAGTGACTTGTCCAGGGTCACACAGTTAGTGAGTGTCATGAGGTGACTCCTGACTTCTGCCCTGGTGCTCTCTCCACTGCACCACCTAGTTGCCTCCAATTCAAGGTATGGAACTGGGGAAGAGATACTAACAGTTGGTCTTATTAATTTCAGTGAATGAAAAAGAGAGGTCCTATATGAAAGGGAGTGGGAGGGGGTATCTAAGTGGCTTGAGGAGAGAAGAGAAAGTTTGCCACAGCTGTTCTGTGGAGCACAATAGAGATTCAAGTATGAAAGAGTAAAGGGATTGGCATCCCTTTTGGATGGTATCCAGGGGCTAGCTGAGATCTTGTAACATAAATTTTAAGCAAATGATATCGTGAAAAGCACATCAGACTTAGAGTCTGGATTTCAGCCCAAGTCTCACCTCTACCAGAAAATGATTTACTATGGGCAAGTCCTTCAATTTCTCTAAGCCTCAGTTTCTTAAAATGCAAAATGAAGAGTGATACCTGAACCTCATAGAGATCTTGTGAGGATCCAGTGAGGTTCTGTTCTTATGAAGACACTTTATTGGAATGAAGTGCATCCCTTGTCAGGAGAAACCAACAGATAGTGTTAGGTGGCAACCCCATTCGTTTCTCTTTATGAAAGGTTCATATCTCCCTCCTGTCTTGTTAGGGTCCCTTTGTGGGGGACATGCCCTGTTTAAAATGTGATTTGGCCTCAGAATGTATATACATTTGTGTGTATGTGTGTGTGTGTATACATATACATACCAGCTAGGTCATGAATGTCCTTCCTCTGCCAGGCATACATTGTGATTACCAATATCTTTGTTTATATTTTTTAATTAAAAATATTTTTTTCAATTAACAAAAATATATTATCTCTACTCCAATACTGCCCCCACCACAACTGGAAAAGAAAAAATCCTTATAACAAATATGCATAGTCAAATAAAAGTTAATTCTCACATTGGTTCTATTTTTTTTTTTAATTTATATTCTAAACCAGGGCTTCTCAAACTTTTATTGAGCACTTTTCACTCAAGAAATTTTTACATAACCCAAGGTATGTAAGCATGTAAAATAGGTAAACAAATTAAACATTTACTCAGAAAAAAGAAATTTATTTTAAAACAATTCTTTGGTCTACATGTAATTTTTCAATTTATTAAAGACAAAAGCAAATTTGAGATGGGTGTGCTTGTTTATTTTTATGTAAACAATTAAATCTTGGCAGTATATTTGACACAGAAGGACACAGAAAATCTTCAATGTTTTTCAGAGTTGATTGATATTTTGATTTTATATTAGTCAATATTGAGAATGTTGTTTCACATAAATACATAGTCCAAAATGGTAAAGGTATGTTTAGAACCATTTCAGAAATTGTTGGAAATTCTGTCCTAATTCCAAACCAAAATTCATTTAACAATTTGTTTTTAGGAAACTGAAGTTTAAACCTGTGTCACTTGATAACTTGCAAATTTTCCTTAAACTTTTAATGGCAGACGACTGATGTTTTCTTCTTCTTCTTTGAAATGAGTGTGGTTTATGATCCCAACTAAGTTTTTCAGAATCAAAATTTGAAGGGAAATATTTCTGAAACTATGTCTCCAGTCACTTCAGTTGATCAATTATAACTCTTATAATTAAATTTTGGGGTAGATTATTTTCCATTATGAAATCATCTGTAGCTGTAAGCATTTCTACAGAAGTTTTCTGCCCTATTCTTCCATATGATAATTTTTTTAGTAAAACTTTCAATTTTATCTTTTAACATAATTGTTACAATCTTTTTTCTCAAAGTAACATTTTTAAAACACTGAATTTTTCAAAAATATTTGACAAATAGCACAGTTTTTAAAGCCATAAGTCATTATGGAAAAAAATGAACAAAATCAAATTTCTGTTCAATCAAAAATATAACAACTTCTCCTTTCAGTTTCAACAATCTGTTTGAAGTTTGTCCTCTTGAGAGTCATTTTACCTCTGTTTGTAGTCAGAAGCTTTTGTAATCAAAGTCCATTTCTTTCCAAAGGTTTGAAAACAAACGTCTGTTACGTAATGCTTATAATGAAGTTAATGTTTTTTTTTTTATTATGAGTGCCTCCCAATGGATCATGCAGTGAATAAAAATGACATATTCTTTGCCACCAGCTTTAACTTTTGCTATAAATCCAAATCCAACATTTTCACCATGATTGCTCTAGTATTGTCTGTACAAACTCCAGTGCAATTTTTCTACCATAAACTTTATTTGTTAAAAATTCATGGATTTTAAGATACACACACACACACACACACACACACACACACACACACACACACACGCACGCACACATTCCCCTCTTGTTATAATTCCTCATTTATGCTTCCTTCATAAACATATCTTACATAAAATAATAACTGTACCATTTTAGAAATATCACTTGTTTCATTTAACTGAATTGCAAAATCTGGGCTGTCCTGAAGCCTGGTAATATTGTTGCAATTGGTCATTACTAATTTTAGAAAATCTTTTGGAAACAGATCATTCAATAAAGGAATTTGATGGAATCTCCGTACTTTTGCTTATGAACTATTTCTGACATTTTAATAGCAGCAGGTAACGTGAGATCTTCTATTGCTTTTTAGTTTTTGCAATTAAATAAGTTTGGTAAGATGTGAGTAAATACTTCTCGCTGATAGAAACAAGTTTCTCCAAAATATTTTTCTTTATTTGAAAATTTTAAAAGTCATTCAAAATATCCCTTTGGTTTTGAATTAATTTTTGGTCATTGTGCATTCAGAAATATTTCACTATTGCCAAATTTTTCACAACCCCCCACATTCAGGTGTCACAACCCACAGTTTAAGATAGTTTAAGAAGCAATGGTCTAAACCCTGAGTCCATCACCTCTGTTAGGAGGTAAGGAACATGTTTCATCACTGGTCCTCTGGAATTATCTGCCAATGTGTGAAACAGTTTGTTCAGTCATATTCCATAGGACAGATTTCTCAGATGGATGCACTCAAATGTAAAATTCAGACTTTTAACTTATATCTAGCATTCTCTTCCCATGAATTTTCCTTCTTGTCCTTTTCTTGGAAGGACCAAGGCACTAATGGCTGCTTCAGTTATTCCTTCTATTGCAGTTGAACAAAGAAAGGTAAATCATACACACCCAGCTTCCTTGGGAGTGGGGTGTGGGGTGACGATCAAATAATCCAATTTAGAATTCTTGTCATCTGGGAGTTTCACCCTAACTTTGTAAATAAGGTCCCTAAATCTCCTGAGTAGAGCATCAGCCAGCCCTTTCTTGTAGACTTCTCAACCTGGGATATGTGAACTTGCAAAAAATAAATTCTGGTAACTGTATTTCAGTATAATTGATTTCCTTTGTAAAACTAGGTATTTCGTTTTGTGCACTTAGAAATATTATTCTGAGAAGGGCTTACCAGATTGCCAAAGGGGTCCATGACACTAAAAAATTTAAGAGCCTTTGGGAGCCAAGCTCAAGGGGTATCTATTACCTTTATCTCCAATTATGACGGAAATTGTGTTCTCTAGGTACCTGTAACCTAAATACTACCTCTACGTAGGAGGCAGAGCATCCTCCTTTCCAGGCAGTGAACTGATTCCCTGGTCACCTGATTTCCTCCTTAGTATCTCCCTTCAGTGACAACTGCTCTCCTGACAAACAGCTTCCTCCAGAGTAACATACTCCTTTCTCTGCTAAGCTGTGGACAATACAATTTCCTAAGATCCTGGAATCAAGCAGCTATTTGAATCCCTTCAGTCTTCTTTGACCCTTTTTACCTTCCTTGACTTCCTTCAACTCTCCCAAAGCATAACCAGAAAGAAATCATTGCTTTATACCATAGGACTACTTTATCCTGTAAGCTGGCTTCCTCCCTTGCGTTAGTTGCTAATACACCACTGGACTGAGGTGATTAAAATCTCTGTAATCTCTTTTGCTTGATCTATAGTAAATGTTTAAATCTATCTTAAACTAATATCTTAAATATTAGTTCACATTTGTCCAGAAAAATCATCATCTTCTCCCACTAATTTTTACTGAACTGAGTGGAGTGGAGTACTAGTGGGACCTGGAATAACTTCAGCACAACCGAGGACAGAAGTTTGTCACTCTTTAATAATATCCTAGTAGTCAATTATTAAAATGCAAACCCTTTGAGGAGATGAACAATTTCATTTTGTCTTTATATCTTCTATGTGTGCAATGTATGTCCTTTGCATATGGGGTAAGGAGAGGGACTTGACCTGTTATTTCACTGGCATAGAGTGCTCTCATTTGGGCAATTCCCTCTACTAAAGCATTACAACTTAATAGTCTTAGAGAATTACTTCAAGCACTGAGAAGTTAAGTGATGGCCCAGAGTTGAAACCCTGAATGTGTCAGAAGTGGAACTTGAAACTAGGTCTCCCCATCTCTGAGACTAGCTCTTTATCCACTATACCAGAGGGCAATTGTCACTTAATAAACAGTGATAATGTCAGCTGTTGGCCAAGAGGGAGACAAAGACTTTTCTATGGCCAAAGTATAGTTCTAAAAGCTGAGAACTTTGCAACTGACAGATTTATGTGATAAAGATAGAATCTAGGTCAGGTAGTTAGAAAATATTGATCTTATTCTCTTTCCTTTATTTTGAATCCAATTCATTTGCATAACAGCTGGACAATAAGTTGGGAATTTCTAACCCAAAGTCAGATAGTTGGCTCTGTAGATGGACAAAAATTCTAGAATTTGACACAGGGAACCTAAGAAAAGATCACATCTTAATCTTTTGTTGTCTGAGTTATCTAGAACTTATGAGAGTTCTAAAACACAATGGGACAGAACTTTAAAAAAATTATTGTATTTGAAATAGAGACTAAACTGTGGGTGAATAGTCTCATCAGAAAACTTATCATTTCAGTAAATTGACCCCCTTTCCCACTCTAGGAGGAGAATCAAGCATTAAAATAGTTAAATATCCAAGGGAAAAAGATAGATTCTGTACTAGCTCCTTCCCATAGACCAGTGGAACACATAAAGAACTAAAGGAATGCTCCCCAGTAAAAAATACTATATCCATGTTATAGCTTTTCTGGTCCCCAGATAATTATGTGACTTACTTCTATCTCCATATATAGTCAGATCTGCCCAAAGGCAAGAGAGTTGTAGTTGAACAGTTACTTCCATTTCTTCCCCTAATATGCCAACTCTGCACAGATATGATAGCTAGAAATGCAGTTTACCTGTTGAATACATTTCTGATGAGCTTCTATAGTGATGATAAGAAAAAAAGACCAGTGCAAATGATCAGAATAAAGACATTTATCAAGGCTGCAGTAGGTGATAAACCATGGGTCTAGTAGGAGTAGAGGTTGTATTGACCAGGGAATTGGCCAAGGGTCAGTTACTGGAACAGCACCAAGGACAGGGGCTCTGGGAAAGCAGAGGTGCTAATAATAGTGCCTGATAGTAAACACAGAAAACAAAGATGTCCGGCCAATCCATTACAAGAGAAAACAAAGTTCAGGAAGAGAAACTTCAAACTGGGGGAGCAATGCAAGGCACTGAAAATTAGGTTTCTTAGTTCTCAGTCTTTTTTCAATGTCTATGCCAAAAAGTCCTGGAGCAATTTTTTTAATTGTGTGGTATGGTAAGAACTTGATAATTCTTACTAATTCAGTTAGTATCCCTCTAATTTCACTTAGAAAATATTGCATCTGCTTACCTTTACCTTGAGTGAAGACTCTTTATTGATTTGCTCTACCTCTTGTACTTTATGTGATAGATAAAGGGCTCTTTAATCACTACCTGATCCCTTTCAGCTGTCAGGACCTTGGATATATAACTGTCATCTAAGTCCTCCATCCCTCACTGTTACCATACTTTTTAACTTATCTATCTAGATTCGTCAGCTAACCAATAACATTTATTAAGAATCTACCATGTGCCAGGCACTGTACTTGGTAATAGAGATACAAAGACTAAGAATGAAATGATATTAATAGCTAGGATTTACATAGCACCTTTAAGTTGGCAAAGTGTGTTACATATATTAACTCATTTGAGTCTTTTAACAAATCTTTGTGGTAGGTGCTATTATACCCATTTTACAGATGAAGAAACTGAAATGATAAAGGCAAAATGACTTGCCCAGCTAATAAATGACTGAAGAAGGATTCAAATTCAATCTTCCTAATTCCATGTCTATCCACTATGAATGAAATCAGGTTAAGTGAAGAGCCCTCAGGCATGAATTCCCCAAAACCCCTACCCTTCCTACCAAAGCTAAAATAGCTAAGTATCCCTCTTAGGCAAATAAAATGCTCCACTGTGGAGGAGAGCCACCAAAATTCTGGTCACATGAGACCTAGTGTACCCTCCCCTTCACCACTCCCTTAATGCCACATCAGCATTCTTCCCTTAAGTTCCATATTTGGTAACAAAAACCCTCTTTGGTGAGCAACGATCCTTTCTGTGCTCTTTGTCTCTGGGGTAGATTCCCATACTTAGACTGCATGCCTGGATTCCCAGCCAATGGAAAGAGAGGCGAGTGAACTTCTGAGTTAGGGACTATATAATGTTGTACTCCACTCCACCCAGATGCACTCCCTTGCTGACACCATCCATGGTCTTGTGGGAAGTGCCCCTTCTCATGAGACTGTAATAAATTCCTTTTAGCCTTCTACCTTGAAAAGCCTCTGAGTTTAATTTGAGTAAGGGTCACTGTTTCCCATACTACTACATTATATATCTGTTCTCAAGAAACTCACATTTTGAAGGAAGGGAAAAACATATGAAATGTCACCTATTCAATCTTTCTGACTCATTTCTCACCTAATAGATCATAGTTCTTTCTTCTGTTCCCAACTACTCTCAAACACCTCAATCAGTATCTTTGTAAATAATTTGATTGGATTAGAAGAAGTAGATGTATCAATAGGATGTGACATAAACTGTAGATGTCCTTTGATCCAGAAACAACAGAAACCCCTTTAGATTTGAACCCACATCTCTCCTTTATCACTTACTTATAGCATGGGATCAGGGAAGAGAAATGACCCAGAAAATCAAATGCAATTGCCTTGTGACTACTGATATATATCTAGATTTGAGGACTCTATGGGTATGGTGATATCCATGGTTGCAAATGCATACATACATAGGTGACAAGATACAAGGAATGTATGGTACCTCAGTCTCTGCAACCTCAGCAAGGAAACAGGAACATAAACTAATTTCTCCTTAGGCATCACCTTACTGTTATAAAGATAGCAGATCATAGGGGATGGGGTCCTCACTATCACTATATCTCTCCAAGTCATTTTTTGCTCCATCTTCAAAGGCTGCATCTTACGTTATTGCTCGCTGCCTTTGTCTACCTTCCTTGTCAACCTGGGAGGTCAAGATGGGAAATAAAACTATGTAAGAACATCAATGTACTGACAAAGGCTCCAAATCTTCCCCCCCCCCCCATCCCACCCCACCCCTCATCACTTACGTTTTAATCCACCCTCCTGGATGCTTCAAATTCCCATTTTCCTTTTCATGCCTCAGGGTGTTCTAGTAGGTTTTGGCCCTGCCCCTGGACTTTGGAGCCAACATCCAGGAGCAGCTGGCTGACTCTTTTTCATGTCTGCTTTTGTTTGATCTAAATAAGAAGCTTTTAGCTCCTTTTACAGCCTTTAGCTCATCCTCCTCTGCCACATTTTTATTCAAGAATTCTGAGTACATATTTGCATATTAAAGAAAACTACCATCTTGTGATGTAGCTGAAAGAACAAGAAACAGGAATCAGGAGACCTGGATGCTGATTCTGATCCTGGTTCTGTCGTTAACTAGCTATGACCTTGAGCTGGTGACTTTTCCCCCTCTCTGAGTCTCAGTTTCCTCATCTGCAAAAAGTGGAAAGTTGAACTAATTCTGGATTGGGTGTTTCATTCAGGCAAGATCCCAAGGACATTTATTATTATTAATAGCTCATATCTGTCTAGCTCTTTAAAGTTAATAAAAATACATTCCAGGTAACAATCTTGTGAAGTCATTAGCACAGATAGTATTTTTGTCTTTAATTTTTCTTTCCCCACTCCAGTCCCTAATTATTTGTAATATGTTGAAGTATTTAAAATCCTATGGTTTAAAAAACCCACCTAGTATAATATTCTTCCTCCAGGCTTCCTCCAGAGCCTACAAAATCACATTTTGTCACTGACTCCCACTTCCTCTTTCCCATTTCTATCTCAATCATGGATCTCTTGAACTGGCCTCAGTAACTGACCTGGCCAACATGAATGAGATCTTGGGACTGGTATTTTCAGATAAATGACTGTTCAAAAACTCTCTAAGTAGCCAAATTGCTCCTTTCCCAGTAGCCTCCCTTACCCCCCTCAAGGGGCAAGGACAAGGTTAAAAGCTTTGGGAAAAATACGTCTAGCTATAAAAGCAAGGCAGCAGGTTTTAAAATCCCACTTCTAAAAGCAGTAGTTCCTTAAATCCCCTCTCCTTAGGGACAGGTAAGTTCTAAAAAAGATAGAACCAGACTGGTAAGGTCAAGCAGTCTCTTTAGTCTACATCCCTCAATGAGATATGAAAAAATAAAGATGCTCTCAGATTTCTCATGGCATCAATTCATGGTTAATTTGCACTGAGGTTGCTTTTTAGTGTGAGTTTCTGCTTTCCCATAAGATGGAGCTCTGCAAGGTCAGGGACAGATATTTCCCAATAAAAGAGGGTATTCTTTTAATAGTTTCTTAAGCCAGCCCCTTCCTCCCATCAGGTGCAAACTCTGTAAGGGGACACATAGGATAGCTTTATCTGGAATTATAAACCAGTTTTTTATTGCTATGAAATTAATAATCTTCCACAAACACAAGCATTTAAATATACGAGGAACAAAAAGGGGGAATGTATATGAAACCATGAACTGTTAAGATACAGTTTGTTTTTTAAAAGTGTGTATTAAATTTAACAAGGTAGCAGCATTCAGTCTATTTGTATCACCATCTGAATTTCTTCTGTTTTCTTCTGTGAATTTTTAAATGTTTTCCTTTTTTTTTTACTTAGCATCTCTATTGCTACCCACTGACACATCCCCAACCCCACCTGAAGCCCTGGAGACACAAACAAAAGCACAAGACAGTTCCCTCTCTCTCAAGGTGCTCTTTGTCTCTGGGGTAGATTCCCATACTTAGACTGCATGCCTGGATTCCCAGCCAATGGGAAGAGAGGTTAGTGAGCTTCTGAGTTAGGGACTATATAATGTTGTATTCCACGCCACCCAGGTGCACTCCCTTGCTGACACCACCCATGGTCTTACCCTAATAGGGCAGACAAAATGTAAACAACTATGTACAAACAAGATATAGACAGGATAAATTGGAGTTAATCTACAGAAGTCACCAGAATTAAAAGAGACTGGAAAAAAATTTCTTGTAGAAGTTAAGATCTTAGCTGAGACTTGAAGAAAGCTGAGGAATCTAGGTGACAGAAATGAGGAGGACCATTCCAGACATGGAGGACAGTCAGAGAAAATTCCCAGAGTCAAGTGAAATAGTATATTCTTGGAAGAATGGCGAGGAAGTCTGTGTCATTAGATTGTAAAGTAAGAGGAGCAAGGCATAAAAAGAGTGGAAGGGTAGGAAAGGGATAGATTATGAAGGGCTTTAAAATCCAAATAGAAGAGTTTATTTTTATCTTGGAGGGGATAAGGAGTCCCTGGAGTTTATTTGTTGTACCTGAACTTTATTAGGCTCAATTTGACAGGTGAGTGGAAGATGGATTTGGTGAAGGGGGGCAGGGCAGGAGGAGGGAGGCAGGCAGACCAACTAGCAGGCTTACAATAGTCTAGGCATGAGGTGACAAGGGACTGTTCCATGAAGTGTCAGAAGAGAGAAAGGGATATGCATGAGAGACGCTACAAAGGCAAAGTCAACAGAATTTGGCAATAGACTGGATATGGGGAAGGCGGATGAGAGAGAATAAAGCATTGAAAATGCCACCTAGATTGTGAACCTGAATGACTAGAAGGTAGTGGAAAGAGGAAACAGTTTTAGGAAAAAGGTAAGAGTTCTAACTGTAAAAAAATCTATGGGATATCACATAGCAATCATATCTGAAAATTATCATTTGTTTTCCTGTAGACATCCAGGCTTTACCAACTGTGATAATAACCATGGAATGTAAATACTACACATGTTTATTCTCATTTTGTAGGTGAGAATAGGGAAGTTTACTTGTAAGTTGATTTTTACCTATGGCCATAAAGCTATTTAGAGATAGGATATCTGTTTTCACATCCCAGATCCATTAATGAGTTCAATATTCTTTCTCCTATAAAAGGCTGCCACTTCCATATGACCAGAGAAATACTTTTGCCTTGTCTCAGAAGACCTATAGGCAAAAGGGTAGTGAGTGGAGAAAGAGGTAGAGATCATAGAGATACAGGTAAAAGGTACTACTAGAGTGTTGGAATTAAAATCAGAAAGACCTGAGTTCAGATCCTGCCTCAAACACTCACTAACTGTGTGACTCTGGGCAAGTCACTTAATCTCCATAACCCAGTTTCCTCATCTGTAAAATAGAGGTAATAATAGTATCTACCTTTCAGAGGATTAAATCAGATAACATATATAAACCACTTAAAACTAAAGCACTTAAAGTTTAAAAATTAAAGCTAAAATCACTATAAGTGCTATTAGAACTGGCAATTAGCTCATTTCCCTCACTCCCCTAATTTTGCAGATGAGGAAATCAAGACCCAGAAGGACATGACTTGCTCAAGGCCACACAGATATAATTAGTAGAGCCAGTATTTGAACTCTGCTCTTCTGACTGTAAATCTAGTGCCCTTTCTACTCCATCTTGGCCATTCTCAAAGAATTAAAAAGTGTTCAGCTAGGACTTGAAAGGACTAAACAAAAAAGATATGTAAGTTCACAGCACTGCAGAATTGAAAGGGATCACATAGGCCGTGTATTTCAAACCAACACTTGATCAAGAATTCCCTCTATAACATCCCGGAGAAGTGGCCACTCAGCTTCCAAATGAAGCCTTCCACTATCTTTATAAATCTCTGCTAAGTGGGCACTTAGTCATCATTGTGCCCTAGGGAAGGATCGCTGAAGGTGAGTGCATTGATTAACTTCCCACGGGAATAATTCTGAAAGACTCAGGTGTAGAAAGTATGGAAGTCTAGGCTCAGGTCTGTTGTGGTGAGTGGTAGATAAGGCTGTTGCTGTTGATGATGAGAATGATAATTCTTGGTTTGCAAAGAGGATCAGTGACATTATATTGGGGTTTAGACTCTGTCCACCCAGGGATGCCAAAAACTGTTGGGGTTTCATGATGTGTTGTGGTGGAACCATCTCAAAGAATTCAAAGTCAGACCACTTCTAATCCAAGGATAGACACCTCTCATGAAGAGTTCTAAGTTCCATGAGGAATCAGCAACTTCAGAGAAAGCAAGATGTGTTTTTATAGGGGAAAGGTGAAATTACATAACAGAAGACAGGAGGGGTTTGTTAAGGGATTAGGTAATAGAGGAGGGGGTTCCAGTCACAGTAGAACTGCACATGTAATTACTCACAGTGCATATAGAAAAAAAACCACTGAGGGGTATGTATGTACGAAAATGATATTATAATAAGCCTCTCTACATCCTAAGTCCACTCTAGGTCAGTTCTTCACTATTACCGCACAGTACCTACTTAGGGAAAGTCCGCTCTATTACTTTGGGGTTCACATCTTGCTCAGGCATCCTGGTACTGCTTTCTGATTTGCTGGCTATTGTGGTCCTGTCTAAAACTAGATGGATTTGGTTGTGGTTGAGTGCATGGAAACACCCTCTCTTTCTATAGGAAATGGGAGGAATGAGTCTAGGGGCAGTGGCTAATTAGAGGCAGAGGCTGAGATTCCTTCATATTGAATGCTGTTTCTGTGAGAAATATAAGTTCATGGACACACCTGTTGTTCTAGTGAGCAGTGAGGCATATATGATGAAGTTAGGATATTGAGTGGGGGGCAAGGGGAGAGGTAGGGGCAGTAAGTCTGCCATTCAATGGGACCCTATTCATTGGGGCTGGGGCAGTTTAATTAGGATTTCTTCAATCATGGGTGGTCCTGACTTGCACATTAGTTGGATTAAAGCGAGACAGAGTTGTGCAAAGTCATTGACCTCACTCTTTCTTACTGAGTTGTCAAAGTCCCATGGCAGGACAAAAGTCAAAATGATTGGCAGTGCTTCAGCATGTAAGAAATGACCTTGGTATCTTTGATACCTGACCAAGTTCTAAGCACTCCATAGCACCTACATCAGCCACCTTCATGGTCACTGGAACAAATTGTTCTTCTCCACTCATTCTGCTGGAGAAAATCCTCACATGCTTGGGTTAGACTTAGTTCAGGTGGAGAGAAGTAGAGATGTCATGACCAAAGGTATCAAAATGTGATCATTAGGATCAAGTCAAAGAGTAAACAAACATAGAGATCTAGGTAGGAATCATGAAACTGAGCTTAAAGAATCAACTGTAACACCAAAGAAGGTCACTATGTAGTAATACTGTGGAGAAGTCAGCACAATATCTCATATCCCCTAATTAAGATAAATTCTTATGATATAGTGAGGAAAATATTAAATTTGCTGTCAAGGGACATTGTATCAGATAATATCATTGTCACTTACTAACTATATGACCTTGGGCAAGCTCTCTGGAAATCAGTTTCCTCTTTTGCAAAATGAGGATGCTGAACTAAGTAACTTCCAAGGCCCCTTCCAACTTTAAATCTATGATTGTGGTAGAGGCAGACAAGTGGTACAGGGGATACAGCACTGCACATGGAGTCAAGGAGACTTTAGTTCAAATCTGACCTTAGACACTTATTAGCTGCAGGGCCTTGGGCATGCTGCCTAACCTCTGCATTTCTCTATTTCCTCAGCTGTAAAATGGGGGTAATAAGAGTATCTACCTCCCAGGGTTATTGTGAGGAATAAAATGAGATAACATTTGTAAATACTTATAAAAATATTAGTTATTATTATGATATGGTGGCCACAACCATACCTTATTTAGCTACATTTACACTGTATATCTAGATAGGGAAAAAAATAGGTTTTCTTGATTAAGGATTTCAGGAAGGAAAACAAATAAAATAGAAGCTAGTTGGGGAACAAAAATATTCTGTAAGAGTTGTAAAAGTAGAAAATGTATTCTTTCTCAAGTGGGACATTGGTCTGTGGGACAATACAACAAGGAGTTTTTTTCCTATCATGCTGAGGTCTAAGGTAGCAGCTAAGCTGAGATGATGGCAAGTAAGTAGCCAAACAGCCTGTGGTGTGTGTGAGAGATCATAACTGTATGTGTTTGACCAGTCAGGGAACATACTCAGTAAGATGCAGTGACAGGCTGGCTCAATTCAGCTTATGAGGACAGTACCATGGATAGCTCTCAGGTAAGTTAACTGCAGTAAGCCAGTTCTTGAAGGTATACAGCCATGAAATTCATAGATCACTGGATTATGGGCATCAAATTGATAGGGCACTGGATTTACTGTTTTGGTGATGGGAGAGGAACACATAAAAGGAAGAGATAGGCCAGTTTCTTAGTTGTCCCATTTTTCACCTGTTGCAGAAGGTCACAGTTAGCCAATAGACAGTTCCTTTGAGACAGGAAAGTGTAGCAGAAAGAGGAGTTTCAAATCTTAATTCTGGTATTCATCAGTTATAGGTCCTTGAGCAAGTAACTTAACTTTTCTGAATTTCAGTTTCCTCATATTTAAAATAAGAAGGTTCAGCTAAATGACTACCAAGTTTCCACCTTGTTTTGAGTGTGACTTACAAGCCAGATTTTTCTTTGAAAGTTTGCCATGAAAGGCAAGATGGCAGAGTGAGAGCAACGATTCACCTAAGCTCTCGGACAAACTCCTTCAGGTACCTCTGAAAGGAGAATCTGACTCAATTTTGGAGCTGCGGAATCCAGTGGGAGACAGACTGTGATGGATTCGGAGCTCACTCAGGTTGGACTGGAAGGTCCATGGGAAGGATCTGTTCCCCGGGGGTGAGCCCATAGTGCACAGCACAGCAAGGCCAATGCAGCAGAGTGGAAGGGACCCAAGAAACCTGAGCAGCAGGCAGAATCAGTGGAGTGGCACCAAGGGTGGGAGACAAGCCAAACCGAGTCAGTGAGAGCCACCAAGTGCCAGATATCAGCACAGTGGCTCCTGGGACCTTCAGCCTGAAGATTAAATTTCAGTAAGTCACCTACTTGAACTTCTGGAAGCCAGGATGGTGGATTGATCAGTAAATGCTCTCTCCTCCTCCCTTGATGACCATGAAAGAACCATAAAATATTTCCCCAGAAAAATCCTATCAGTGGGAACAGCAAAGGGGCCAATAATAGTCTCATAACACCTGAGACGAGGAAAATAGCTAAGGGGGATTCCTCCTATGGTGGCAGAGGCAAACTGGAAGCACAGAGGACCCAGGGAGGAGAAAACTCACACTAGGACCCAGACAAGCCTCAGGGCCAGGAGAGAAGCCCCAGGACAGGTGGGAACACGCATTAGCATCTAGGCATGCCTCAGCTCTCCAGGGGAATCCGAAAGAAAATAGGGCAGCTGGAATCACCAGCCCCTGAGCTTGCCTTTGCCTCAGTTCAGCTGAGGAGATCTCCTGTGACCAGACCACTCCTCCTCCACACTTAACAAGCTAACCCCAGGACTGATCGAGGAAACACAGAACAAAAACTTGCTCTTAGCTTTTTCACACATCAGCTCAGCAAGAAGTTCTGTAGCTTCTGACTGAAAGAACCAGAAGCCACAACACTCAATAAACATCATGAATAAGGAAAAGCAGAGGGGTGAAAGAACCATAGAATCTTTCTCTGGGGATAAGGACAAAAACACAAACACCAAAGAGGTCAGAGCTGAGACTGTACTTCCATCTGAAACTTCAGAAGGGACTATGAACTGCTCGCAAGCACAAGCAGTTCTCCTTAGAACAGGTGAAGATGGAAGTAGAAGATAAACTGGCCAATGATTTTAAAATTTTGATAAAGGAATTCACTGATGAAAACATGTCTTTGAAAAGGAAAATTGAACAAATGGAAAAGGAAAATAACTCCCTAAAAGGTCAAAGGGAAAAGGAAATCCAAAACCTAACTGGGAAAATTGGTCAAATGGAAAAAAAGTACAAAAATTAACTGAAGAAAATAGCTCCTTAAAAGGAAAAATTGGACAGATGGAAAAGGAGATCCAAAGTTAACAGAAGAAAACAGTTTGATAAAGATTAGAATTCGGCAAGTAGAAACTAATGACTCAATGAGACAGCAAGAATCAGTCAAACAAAATCTAAAGAATGAAAAGATAGAAGAAAATGTAAAATATCTAATTGGAAAAACAACTGATCTGGAAAATAGA
>CM053770.1:320017761-320035957 GCA_028658325.1 Potorous gilbertii
ACATTGACACTGACATGGTGATATAATGTTGGTCCTCTCTGAATAAGAAAGGCGACAACTCAAGGTGCCAGATATATGTTAAGTACTAGGGACACAAAAAGAGACAAAAGGCAGTACCCTCCCTCAAGAACCTTGCAGTGTAATAGTAGTAACAAAATATGCAGGAGAAATAGGAAATAATTTAAAAAGGAAAAGCACTGAAATTAAGAAAGTTTAGAGAAGAATTCTTGTAGAAGGTGGGATTTTTAGATGGCCTTCAAGGAAGCCAGGCAGGCCAGTAGTCAGAGTGCAAAATGGAAAATGTTGTAGACATGGGAACCGGAGAAAATGCCTAGGACTGAAAGATGGCGCATCTTATTTGTGCAGTTTCCAGGAGATCAGTGTCACTGGATTGAAGAATGTGTGTCAGGGAATGAGGTACAAGAAGACTGGAAAGGTAAGACAGGGCTAAGTTATGAAAGGCTTTGGACGCCAAACAGAGCATTTTGTATTTACTCCTGAAGTCAATAGGAAGCCATTGGAGTTTGTTGAGCAGGGAGATATATGATTAAACTTCCATTTTAGAAAGATCACTTTAGTGGCTGAATAAAGAATGGATTGGAGTGGGGAGAGACTTGAGACAGGCAGACCCACGCACAGATTATTGTAATTGTCCAAGGGTAAGGTGATGAGGGTCTGCACCAGAGTGGTGGCGGTATCAGGGGAGGGAAAGGGGTGTATTCGAGAGATGTTGCAAAGGTGAAATTGACAGGCCCTGGTAGCAGCTTGGATAAGGAAAGGTGAGAGACAGTGAAGAACCCAGGATGACTCCTAAGTTGTGAGCCTGAGGGACAAGAAGGATGATGTTGCCCTCTATAATAACAGGCAAGGTCAGAGGGGTGAGCCACTTAAATTCTCAGAGCCTCAGTTCCCTTTTCTATAAAATGGCAGCAATAATACAATAGTCCTTATACCACTTGCCAGATTGGGTGGTAGAGATCAGTCTAAGAACTCACACGAGAAGAACTAAGTGGTTATAAAAATACAGTTGGGGGACCAATCCATTGAGTTAGGTACATATATCTGGGACAGTCATCATAGATGGACAATGTGTTGGGGTTAGAACCGAATAAGATGAAAGAGTGTATCTGGACTGCATTTGGGAAAGTTTGTAGGACTTGTAATGATACCAGGCTGCTTCTCTCTGCAAAGAAGAAAAAACATGTCCTTTATAACACAATTGTTTTCCTGGTAATATTGAATGATTGTGAGTAAAAACAACCTAATTTTCAAAGAATCAAAGCATCATAGGCATCAAATGATTTGCCCGGAGACTCAAAGCTGATAGGTACCAGAGGCAGGATTCAAACCTAAAGTTGTATATGTGTGTGTGTGTGTGTGTGTGTGTGTGTGTGTATGTGTTTTATTCCAAGTTTTGTGCTTTATATTACCATATCTATTTAGCATTGGAGCGACACAGAGTGGTTACATAAAGGCTACATTTCTGATGATGGGGTTTCATTTCATTCCCGTCCAACTCTTCATGATCCCATTTGCAAGAATCCTAGAACCATTTGCCATTTTCTTCTCTGACTCATTTTATACAGGAGGAAACTGAGGCAAATGGGGTTAAGGGACTTACCCAGGGTCACACAGCTAGCAAGTATCTGAAACTGGATTTGAACTCAGGAAGATGAATATTATTGACTCCAGGCCTGGTGCTCCAGCTGCCAGTGATGAAATATATGTAATAAATGGTAGAAGGGAGAGACTGAAGTAAATGTATTACCAAGATAGGAAATGAGCCTATTATATCGTGAATTCTAGGGATGATGGATGCGCAGTATGATCTTGCTGATTACATTATGTAACAAAGTCTAGAGGAAAGTATGATGGGTAGATGTTCTGTGAAAAATCATAGCATTATAGAGATTTTTGATCATAAATTTAGACCTGGAAAGAACCTATGGGAAAACATGAGCAAAAACTCCAAGGGATGAGTACATACAGATCATCATCCTGAGATCACAAATCTTCTGAAGTATTGAAATATTTAAGTACTTGCTGTGAGACATCAGGCAAATCATTGAAGGCCTTTGAGCCTTAGTTTCTTTGTCTGAAAAGTGGGCACTTACTATATGTCTTGCTTATTTCAAGGGTTGTTTTGAAGTATACGTGAGAAAATGCACATAAAAGAAACTCATAAAGTGCATAGACTTGAGCAAATATAAGAGATTGTTGCTGTAGTAGGAGTAGTTGTTATTACTACTGACATTCCTAAAACCCATGTCTGTCCATGCCACTCTCCTACTCAAAACACTCCAGTGGCTCCCTATCACCTCTAGGATCAAATATGAAATCCTCTTGTTAATATCTAAAGCTCTTCACAAATTCCTTCCCTCCCCTACTCATGTTCTTCACTTTATATAACTGATAATCTAGTGACACTGACCTTTTTGCTGTTCTTTGAACACAAAATTCCATCTCTCTATTATAATTATATTTATATATTAATATAATATGTTATTTACATATATAACATATATATAATAAAAATATATTTTTGCTGACTGTACTCCATGTTTGGAATCTTCCACCTTCTGGTTTCCTTCAAATTCCATCAAATGTCCCATTTGGAGCAAGAAGTCTTTTTCTGACCCTCATTAACGATGGTGCCTTCCCTCTGAGATTACCTGACAGTTGCCCTGAATACATCTTGATCCTACAGAGTAGTTTGTATGTCATCTCTTTGAGTTCCTTGAAAGCAACTGGGATTCTTTTGCCTTTCTTTATTTCCCTAACACTTAGCAGAATGCCTGCCACATAGCAGGCACAGAGAAAGGTACATAGTAGACCTGTTGACTTGACATGATTCTTAGGCAACTCTTCACACAAGACAAATTTTCTGCTAAGCTGTGATGATTGTGTGTGAAGACTTCTCAAAGCCCTCTGACAGTCTAAATAAACAGCTGCTGCTACCCTTGACTCCTTCATCCTCTAGGCCCTGTCTTTGCTGCTTACTCCCCCTTGCAGACCTCTAACACTCTATTTAGGGATAATTTCCCCTTGCACTCAATAGGTTGCATTTCTTTAAGCATTCATGTGCTCAATGATGCTTACCTTTATTATAGCTTCCACAGGTCTGTCCCATATAAAAGCAAGACACACCAGGCTGTGGTTTCCAGAATTCATTATGGGACCTTTCTTATGAATGAGAATCATATCATTCTGCCAACCCTCTGGTACAGTGGCCATTTGGAATGAACAGTTTACGTTTTGGGCAACAGTTCCACAATTTCACCCTTGAGTTCCTTTTGTACTCTTGAGTGAATGCCATCCAGGCCTAGTGATTTATCTTCATTTACTTTGTCACTTTGGTATAAAAATCACATGAGCATTTGCCATTATTTGAGCTAGTACTACTGACCTGCCTGCTTTAAAAGACAAGTGAGGAGTGAGAAGCTCATAGCATTCTAGAATGTTAGAAGGGTCTCCACAGATCAACAAGGCTAATTCCCTCATGCTTTCAGTGGGAAAACTATAGCCCAGACTTGCCCAAGGTCATGTAGGGAGTTATCGACCAAGACTAGAATCCATCCCTGGTGACTCTCAATCAAGTGTTCTAAATCCCCTTCCCTCCTCAAACTACAAAAAAAGGATTGAAACAGGACTGTGAGAGCAGAGGGTCAGAGATAATTATTTTTTTCACTTAAACAAAAACAGTTGTTAGTAAATTAAACATTGATTGTAAAAGTGTCTCCTAATTAAGATTTACTAATTATATCACCAAATGAATTGTCATGCAATTTATATACAATTAACCCAGAACAAATATTTAATTACTTTCCTTTTAATAAATTGAAACAATATTGTTCCTCAAGCTGCTAGATAGGAATACAGAAGTATTTAATTGATGTCCAGACAAAAATCAGAGCATTAATGAGATAACGGTACTAAGCCACTGTCTTTCTGTGTGATGTTACCAAAGAATGGGGGGAGGGATAAAAAGAGCTACAGAGGAAATGCCCTCCAATATTGATTATCCTTGATAATAGAGGTGGAAAAGAATGGGTAGGCAGATGATATAAAGTCACAGGTACTCTCAAACCGCAGATAATCCCCAATTCATTACCAGATGACTTGGGAATTGGTTATGTGAAACTTGAATGACACCCTATTATCTATTGGCTAATGTCTAGATACTTTATCTTGGCATTTAAGGCTCCCAGTTTGATTTTTTTTTTCAGTAGACAAACAAGGCCATCTTTTTGCCTCATTTCCTAACTAGCCATAAATCACTGAATGGGTATTGCCTCAGACAAATTGAGAGCTGGGAAAGACCTTAGATTAAAAGGCCAAGATCTTCCACTACATCTTGGGTCATCTCCAATTGTCCTGACCTTTGCCTTGCCAATGAACTCAGATGATCCAAGAGGAGAGAGTGAGACTTGTGACTTTGCATAGCCCTGCCTCAAATCCAATTCACTTGCAAGACAAGACATCACCTTCCTGAAGTCATTGGTCTTCTTCAAGAACCAACTACAAATAACAGCTGGAAGTATAGCACTTGGGAGCTCTCCAATGTACAATTACCACATTCTATCCCATATCCCATAGTATGTGCTTTGTTTAGACTATTAACTCCTCAATAAAAATGATATCTGAGTTTATATACTGCTCAAAATTTGCAAAGCACTACCTATACATATATACCTATATAGTAGAACCTCAGCTTATGAGTAACCTGGTTTACGAATACTTCGCTGGATGAAGAAAAATTTTTCACAAAATTTGTGAACAAAAATGGATGAACAAAATGAACAAAAATTCACAGCATGAACATCAAAATTTTATTGAAAAACATTACCCAAATAAGGCTGCAGCAATGAGAGCCATGAATATTTTTAACGATAAGGCAGTGTTACATTTCCATGACATTCTGAAAAAACGTCAAAAACAAGTGTCATTAGATTCCTAGTCAGAAGCGAATGTAAAGAAAAAAAAATCAGTGAGTCAAAACATGATAATAATTCTAAAAAAAATGAAAAATAAGTGAAGGCAGTAGTGTTAGTCTTACTTTTAGTGAAAGTAGCATAAGAGAGAGAACTCCTAATACTGAAATCCCCGATTTTCTCCTAGAAGGAAATTCGCCTTCCAAGCAATAACCCTTCCTCTTCCTTTTCCCTTTTGTCTCCCTCATGCCAACCATGATTCTTCTCAAAGGTAAAGTACAGGTTAATTTATTTTATTTAGGGTTCATATTGTGTACTAATCTTTGCTATTATATTTCAGGTGCATTAGGGACAAAAAACTTATTTAAAATTATAAATAATTATTTTATATGAATATTTTAGGGGATGTGGTATCTATCATTCAATTTTACATTATTTCCTATGGGAAAATTCACTTTGCAGTATAAGCAAATCATATGACTAACAATCTTGGAACAAATTAAATTCACAAACCGAGGTTCTACTGTACATACATACAGGTTTATAGAAAATCTCATAACCCTTTGATAGTTACAGGCTTCATGCTCCCATTGGGTAGATGAACAAACTGACACTACATGACATTTAGTGATCATAGTCATGCAGCTGATAAGTATCAGAGGCAGGTGTCAAATCCATATCTCTGGCTGATTCTAACTCCAATTCTCCTTCTAAAACAGTAAAAATTGTTTTATTCAGTTTTGCATCCCCAGTACCTGACATGGTACCCTGCATGTATGTAGTGCCCAGCAAATAGCAAATGCTTAGTCAATGTTTGCTTTGAAATGAATTGATTTCAAAAATTGATGGTGTTATGTAGGTAGTACCTATAATATGGTTCCCCTCTTTCTTGTCTGCCATGATGCTTGAAATACCCCTGATTACATCTGAGTTTTTAGTTTAAGGCATGACAATACATAGGAAAATTTATCTGATTCATTTACGGTTCTTCAGCTAAGATCAGAGGCCAAACAGGATAGGACTCAAGATTGTGGTTAGATTTGAATAGGGGAGCTAGAGTATATACAGTAACACCCAGAGAGAGCAGGTTGAGGAGAAATGTCTCAGTAGAGAGCCTTGTCAGAGGTATTGGGGTGGATGATGATCTTGGGGACCTGGTGGGTTGAAAAGAAACTACAATGGAGGTTAGGAAAAAGTAATACTTGTGTAATGAAAATATTTAAAATAAAATCAACAATATATAAAAGCAATAACATAATATGATAGAGTATAAAATAAAATAAGAGTAAAAATATTTTTAAATATAGGATGCCAGTGGATTGGCATAGCTCTTATAATATGCCATCACAAACATTATTTCATTTTATCCTTGTAATATACAAGTGAGTCATGGCAGGGATAATTAGCAGCTTCCTAACTCTCCTCCCTCTTTGTACACAAGACGTCTGAAAATTAGAGGGGCACATATAGAAAATGGCTAGTTCTTTCTATCAGGTCAAACCATCTCTCTAAGAGAAGACAAATTTTCTGGTTCAGTCCAGAAAGGGCAGATGTTGTGTTTCCTGGCCTGCTTCCTCACATGCACAGTACCAATGCCCAGCATAGTGTTCCACACATAACGGATTACGGATTGGATTTCTAAGGGAAGCTGCTGGGAACAACATCTCATCCCAGGTACTATATTGTACATGGGGCAATCAGCACAGCAAGTCACAGATTTGGACTGGAGGGGAAATATTTGAAATAGATATTATGCAGAGAGTTATTTCACAGACTGATGAAATCACAGCAAGAGATTAACAGCCTGCAGTATAAAACTTATTACTTACTTAAACCTGTCTGTTAAAGGCAGGATGTTTCCGATTCACAAACTCCTAGAGGCAGTACAGTTCACACACACACACACACACACACACACACACACACACGCATACACACACATACACACACACACCCATCAAAACAAAACAAAAACATACACAGGTTCTGAAACTCAAACTTCTGAATCCTGGTTCTGCTACAGTATGACTTTGGACAAGTCTCTTGCCTTCTTTGAGCCTCAGTTTCCTTATTTGTAGAAGAAAGGATTTAGAGAGTAATTGTTTCACCTATATTCCTCTTTTTTTACATGGAAATGTTCATGTTTGTTGACTTTTGTAAAGTTCATAATTAAAAGAAAACAATAGAAAATAGGGGGGCAAAAAAAAGTAAAGGCAGAACAAGATGCTTTCTGAGATGCCTTCTAGCTCTAAAGCGTTAGGATTCTAAATACTATCAAAAAGACCTAGAGTTCTAGTCCAATGGTTCAACCTGTGGGAAGGAAGTCCCTTCTCTTTCCTTAATCTCAGTTTATTCATTTACTATATGGCAGTATTTGTCTTCATTCTATCCTTACCCTACAAGGAATCAAATAGTTTTCTCTCAATGAAATCAAATGACATCTCCTAAAAGAAGCATTCCTTTATCACCCCAGTTCAAGCCTAACTTACTCTCTCCGGTCCCTGAACTCTAGTGACACTTGGTTTGTACCAGCTTATGGAACTTAACATTCTGCCTTGGACCATTATTTATGAAAAGCTCATCTTCTATGTTGAACAAAAAACTACTTGAAGATAAGGACTTTTATGTTATTCATATGTTTATACACTAAAGCATCCAGAATAAAGCCTGAAAGAGAGTAATTGTCAATAAATAACTGTTGAATGAATTGTTAATAAATAAATGGAAAGAGTCACATTAGGGGGGAAGGGAGAAAGAGGGGAACTGGGCACACTGATTCAACAAATTTTGCTGTGGTTGTTGATTTTTTTTAAGGCAGTTTTTGCCACTGCTGAAAGAATCAAGTATTCAGAGTTAGAGAAGTTAATCCATATCTCTGCTCTAATTCCTGCTCCCTGGAACTGGGGAAGTCACTTCCTGTCTCTAGGTCTCAGTTTCTCTTGTTGTAAAATGAGAGGATTGGGCTAGATGCTAATCTCTATTTCTGCTTAAATTCCTATGATCATATTTATCAAATGCTTCTTCTTATTCCCAGAATGTGATGAAACACCAACAGGTATGCAAAAGAATTGTAAAACACACATTTTGATTTTCAGGCCCTGACAATTCATTTGGAGGGTCAAGAGGAGGCAAGGGAATTAGGTAGAAATAACTCTGAGAGGTAGGCAAATGAGCCTCAAAAGCCTTATCTCAAGATTTCTATATTCTCTGTCTCTGTGTCTGTCTCCTCTCTCTCTCTCTCTCTCTCTCTCTCTCTCTCTCTCTCTCTCTCTGTCTCTCCCTCTCCCTCTCTCTCTCTCTTTCTCTCCCTCTCTTCCCCCTTTTCTTGCTGTTTCTGTCTATCTCTATCTCTATGTCTATCTGTCTGTCTGCCTCTCTCTTTCCACAAGAAAAAAAATGACCTCATGTGGGAAGGAATCTTGCCCTGACAGTCATTGCTTTCTGCCTCAAACTACACTGTGGACAAAGTGAAATGTCTAAATTTTCCTCAGTGTTCTTCTTTGGTGAAATGACTTAAGGTGTCATTAAGGTGTCAGGTATAGAAACCAGAGTGGGAGAAGGATGCAAGGAGAAGGAAGAGCAGGCAGGAGAGCAATAAAGACAAGCAGAAGAAATAGAAGGACAAGAAGGGAGAAAAAGAGGAAGAGGAGAAGTAAAAGGAAAGAGAGAAAGAAGGAAAAAGAGAATGCAAAGAAGGAGGTAGAAGAGGAGACAGGAAGAAGGGGAATGAATTTCTTAAGTTTATAGGTACTAAAATTAAATGCTATATCATCATCATCACCACTATTGCCCCAGAGATAAAATGAGGATGTTCATCCTCCTCTTTTTACTGGAGAGTTAGAAGACTGTGGGTATGAAATATTGCACATGCTCTAAGACACCGTTCTCTCTGTCCACTGATTTTGCTTTGCTGTTTTTTCAATAACAAAGGGAAACTTACTGCAGGGTGGGATGGGAGTGGAAGGAATATCTCCAGAAATGAATGTGATGTAAAAGCAAAAGTCATCAATAAAACATTTTCTGAAAACATTACAAATCTCAAGGATGGAGGGAATCTTCAAAATTTCCATGCTAATAACAGTTTGCCAGGTGCTGGTACTATTCATAACCATATTGTTTTTCTTGAGTCATTTTTCAGTTATGGCCAATTTTTTGTGATCCTATTTGGGGCTTTCTTGGCAGAGATACTGGAGCAGTTTGTCATTTCTTCCTCCAGCTCATTTTACATATGGGGAAGCTGTGGTAAACAGGGTTAAGTGATTTGCCCAAGGTCACACAGCTAGTTAGTATCTGAGGCCAGATTTGAACTCAGGTTTTCCTCACTCCAAGTCTAGTGTCACCTGGCAGCCTTTTCATAACCATATATTAGATTTAGATATGGAATTGACATCATAGCTGATCCCTTTAGGTGTCACTCCTCCATAAATCCCTAATTCTGTCAATCATATCCCATCTTTTCTTTCTCAGGTCTCTAATAGATATGTTGAGGACAGGAGAACCTGGGAAGGGAATTCTAGAACCTCAGAGACCCAGGCAGTGGTAGACACAGGCTGAACTAGGTCAGAAGATCACAGATTTTGAACTAGAAATGGCATGAAGAGGTCACTGACTTCAATCCCTTATTTTTTAGGTGAAAAACCTGGAGTTTTGAGATATTAACTGACTTGCCTATGCTCACATACTTAATAGAGAGCAGAGTCAGGATTTGAACTCACATTCCCTGACTCCAAATGTAGAATTCTTTCTCTTGTACCAGGCTGTCTTCAATATAATCTGTTGTAGAATACCATTTACAGAAACTTGCCCCTTCTCCTACCTCAATCAAGAATGCCAGTACAGAAACCTTCAGCTGAGGTTGCAGATCATGTAGAATGTCAGTGTTGGTCCAATCTATCCAATGGTCCCTTCTTTACAGAGGATAGAAACTGTGTCATAGACAGGAATGTGCTGGTAAATTTAATAATTGACCAAAAAAAACCGTATCCAAGACACACTTTTAAATTTAATCTGCATTACTATCATTTCTGTTCTCACTTTCTTAAGTCTAGCCCAGGGGTGGAGAATCTACAATCTTGAGGCCATGTGTGGCCCTCTAGGTCCTCAAGTGTGGCCTTATGATTGAATCCAAATTTGTTCTGTAAAAATTGGACTCAATCAAAAGTCCTCACCCAAGGACCTAGAAGTCTACATGTGGCCTTGAGGGCACAGGATCCCCACTCTTGGTCTAGATCATTAACAAAACTATAAATCAAGCCCTATAGAATTTGCTGTTGTTGTGCTTGTCCTTTGTTCTCAAAGATGACCATGACCTCAAGATGATGACATGACTTGCAGTTGACTTTGATTTGAGGGAGGGAGGGCTATGCAAGGTCACCATTCTCACTTTCTTCTCCTGAGCCATCTGGGTCCAGTGGCCCGATATTCATCAGGATGACTGGAGATGGCTTAGGATGCAATGTGAGACCATGACCCTTTCAGGTGAGATACACCCATTCAACGAATAGGGTTTGCTAATTCTGAGATATGTGCTTCCATTGAAAATTTAACAATTGGTTCTTGTTTTAAGTCCAAATAACAATGGAAAACTTGTGCACATTATGTAAAGCCTTGAATGCCAGGCTGAGGAGTTAGTAGTTAATTCTGTAGGCCACTGGGAAGTGTTAGACGTGTCTGAACAGAGGGGTGACATGATGGAAGCAGCAGGCAGAATGAATTAGCTTGGGGGTAGCAAGGAACTGGAAGCAGAGAGACCAATTAGAGGGTTTTTGAAATAGACCAGGCATGAGACAATAAGGGCTTGGAAACCAGGGTGGTAACAGTGGAAATGCAACATCAATAACTATACTGGAAGGTCCTGGTGAGAAGAAACTATGTTTTTGTAGTTTACATTGTAAGCTCCAACCTGACCCTAGAAACTCAATTTAATTTGAATGGTTCTTATGCCCTTCCAAATTCCTAGAGAAGGACAACTAGCCCAGGACTGATAGGATAATCTTCCCTGATACTGGGGGCTAGAGTGTGATCTGGAATTTCCCTAGAATCCTAGATTTAGAGCTAAGAGGAAGGAATTGTTTAGTGTAAGCCTTTATTTAAATAATAACACTAGGTAGCATTTAGATAGTATTAAGTTTATAGAGTGATGTCTGTATGTTATCTCATTTCATCCTCACAGCTACCAAGGTAAGTCCTTGGTTACTCTAGACTTCAAGCCTGAGAGGACCAGGAGACTGGAGGTGTCACTGTGGTTTGATTTTAGACACCAACTATGGAACCAAGTGCCATTTCCATAATGGAGAGATGTAGTTAAACTGGCTTATTCAGAATCTTAGAGCGAAATCAACATTGGCTTCAATTCTACTTCATAGGTGGGAGGAATTTTAGAAGCCAATATACCCATAAGGCAGAATGTGAATATAGGGAAGAGGGGGAAGGAAGGATGGGGATATCTGTTTCTGGAGGTAATACCTGGAAGGTGGGAGGGGTTCTTTCTTTAGCTTATGAGTGAGCCTTTGGCTAGTCTAAGGAGAAAATGGGCACATTAGAAAAACATAAGATTATCTCTCTATATATACTCACATTCCAAGGAATCTTTCCCTCCACCCCACTCTAAACCCCAGGTGTTACAAAAGATAATGTGGCTAAACTGCTCAAGGTTTTGGGGAGGCAGATGCTTGGTAAACATGTGGTTTTACTATAGATAATAAAGGATGATTGTGTAGAAAATTCAGAAAATCTGAAACTTGGCACAATAGAAATAAACGGCTTCCCTTCCAGTTTTATTGCCCTGCCCTACTAATGGCTGGAGGTACGTGATTAGAAATTGGTGTCAGGGGGCTGCGCTGGGAAGGCTTTGCCTTTTCTGTTGACATCTGATTTTGTTTTCTGAGGGGTGTGTGTGTGTGTGCGCATGTGTGTGCATATTTGTGTGTAAGAGAGAAGTGTATGCAGACACATGTGCCCCTTTGCTCTATCCCATACATCAGGGCTCCCACAGGGGTGGATGGGCATAGGTACATTTGGGAGTTGATGTTCATATGTGATAGTCTGCAGCCTTTCAAATGCAATTATGGCCTTGAAACATCTCCTGTCCCTTTTTGATTTTCCAAAGCAAAATGATATGTGAAATGGTTTTTCACAGGGGAGGCTTTATTCCTGCTTGTTCACAAAGGGAAATGATGGGACAGCGATGGCTTTGAAGAAGTAGTGTGATATGTGTTCTCCTCAGGTCTACTCTCAGGGGAAAGTCTGTGAAAACTTCTGTGCAGCTACTATTCCTTCAATTTGGCAGAAAGATCAGACAGACAGAGACTGAAAGACGGAATCAGAGAAATGGAGATAGGAGTGGAAGGGAGGAGAAAGAAAAAGAGAGACAGAGAAGAGAGAGAGAGGAAGAGAGAGAGGAAGAGAGGGGGGAGAGAGAGATAGAGGAAGGGGGGAGAGAAAAGAAAAGGGAGGAGGGGGGAGAGAGAGATATATTCCTTGCAATTCTGTAGAGTTTCTTTGTCACCATACCTCAAGTGTGTGTTCACAGACTTTCAGAGTTAAAAGGACACTAGAAATCAACCATTCCAACCTTTATGTAACAAAAGAAACTGAGATATTAAAAGGGGATGGTGATTTCCCAAGATCACACAGAGACTTAGAGATAGAACCGAGACCAGAACCCAGTTCTTCCACCATTTTGGAGAGTAAAGGATGATTTCATGGATGAGAGTCAGATATGTCCAGGTAAATGTTTAATAATCAACTGAAAAAATGTATGCAGGGGACATTTTAAAATTTCATCTGCATTAATAGCATCTCCATCACTTTCTTGTCCAGAAAAATCAATAAAACAGTAAGTTAAGCCCTTATTTGTAGCATTTGTTGATTTCTGAAGCATAAATGCTCACACTGAAAATTTAACCATCAGCTTTTGAGAAGCAATGTGAACTAACTCTAGCAGACTCCTGTACTTAGACCTGTATCTTCTGCTTGTGAGGTAAGAATTCTCCTCCAGACCAGCCTACATACATACCTGTGTTTGGACCAGATGGCCAGCAGCAACTTCACGGGCTGGGATCGCCAAGGTTATAATATAAGATAATGCATATGGTTCAGTTCAATTTAATTCTATTTTATTCTACAAACATTTATTTAAAATTCATTATTTGTAAAGCACTATAGAAATGTATTGAAAATTAATGAGTATTTGGATATTTTCTCCTCTCCTTTTTAAAATAATATTTTCCCCAATTACATGTAAAGACAATTTTTAAAATTCATTTATAAAAATGAGTTCCAAATTTTCTCTCTCCCTCACTTCCTCCTTCCTTGAGATGGTAAGCAATTTCATATAGGTTATACACATGCGACCATGCAAAACATATCTCTATATTTCTCATGTTGTAAAAGAATATACAGACACCAAGGAAAAACTAAAAAATAGTATATTTCAATCTGCATTCAGACTCTATCAGATTTCTTTGGAGGTGAGTAGCATCTTTCATCATAAGTCCTTTGGAATTGTCTTGGATTAATGTATTGCTGAGAAAAGCTAAATCATTTCCAGATGATCACTGTACAATGTTCCTGTTACTGTATATAAAGTTCTCCTGATTCTGTTTACTTCTCTTTGCATCAGTTCACATAAGTTTTTCTAGGTTTTTATGAAATTTACCTGCTCATCATTTCTTATAGCACAATAGTATTCCATTACATTCATATACCACAACTTGTTCCACCATTCCCTAATTGATGGGAAACTCATAAATTTCCAGTTCTTTGCCCCCAGAAAAGAACTGCTAGAAGTATTTTTCTATATGTAGCTCATTTTCTCCTTTTTATAATCTCTTTAGAATACAAACCTGGTAGTGGCATTGGTAGTTAAAAAGGTATGTACAATTTGATTGCCCTTTGGACGTAGTTCTAAATTGTTCTCCAGAATGGTTGAATCAATTCACAACTCCACCAATAATGCATGTGTCCCAGTCTTCCCACATCCACTCTAATATTTATCATTTTCATTTTCTGTCATATTAATCCATCTGATAGGTATGAGGTGGTACCTCAGATTTCTTTTCATTTGCATTTCTTTAATCAATAGTGATTGAGAGCATCTTTTTTTTCATATGACTATAGATAGCTTTGATTTCTTCATCTGAAAACTGCATGCTCATATGAGGAATGATTTGTATTCTTATAAATTTGACTCAATTCTCTACATATTTGAGAAATGAGCCTTTGTCAGAGATTCTTGCTGTAAAGATTGTTTCCCAGTTTTCTGTTTTCCTTCTGATCTTGACTGTGTTGATTTTGTTTGTGAAAAAAACTTTTAAATTTAAAATAGTCAAAATTATTCATTTTGCATTTCATAATGTTCTCTATCTCTCATTTAGTCATAAATTCTTCCCTTCTCCATAGATCTGACAGATAAACTATTCCTTGATTTCCCAATTTGCTTACAGTATCACCCTTTATATTTAAATTATAAACTCATTTTGTCCTTATCTTAGTATACAGTATTTGCTCCACTCTTGAAAGAGAGACAAAGAGAAACTGACTGTATTCTATTTCACATTGTGTAAAAGCACACTTCTTTCTACTAAACTTTAAGCTTCTTTAAGACAAGACAATAATATCTCATTTATGTTTGCATTCACCCTTCTCTCTGTCATCTAGAAAAGTGCTTTAGAAATAGTTTGCCTCAATAGTTTAAAAGATTTATGATTTCATGAGTGCAGGCAATCCCACTAAATAGATTTTTAAAAAAATAAATGAACATCTTACATGCTTGCTAAGTGCCAGGTACTATATTCTATCAAGAAGATTTCAGACCTTTTATGCCACATTATGGGGTCTCATGAATTTCTGTGGCAAGAGCATTCATGACCTGGTAGCCAATGGTGTTGATGACTGCTGTTATCTTAGCTATGCTGGTGCTTGGAGAAGCACACATTACCTACCATTGAACCTATACTCAAATCCCTTCTATCTAGGAATTAGTGGATCTTATATTCCCAGAGGATAGCCTTTCAGCATCTAACTTACTTCTACCCATGATGAGGCATAAAGTCAAACACATTGTTAGCCCCATTATTTATAGTGAGTTATTCAGACAGTGAAAATCTGATAGGAAGGGGCAAAGTTTGTTTCCAGGAGGGGTCTAATCTAGGGAGGTATCATCTAGGATTTGATAGGAAAGAGGGATTTCATTGAAATGTCAAAGACTTGGGGTAGCTAGGTGGTGCAGTGGATAGAGCATCAGGAGTCAGGAGGACCTGAGCTCAAATCTCACCTCAGATATTTGACTAGCTGTGTGACCTTAGGCAAGTCTAACTTAATCCCAATTGCCTCCTGGGTCATCTCCAGTCATCCTGATGAATATCTGGTTAATGGATTCAGATGACTCTGGCGAAGAAGTGAGGCTGGTGACCCGCACAGCCCTCCCTCACTCAAAACAAAGTCAAGTGCAGGTCATGTCGTTATTTCTCTGATGGCATGGTCTTCTTCGGCGACAAAGGATGAACACACAAAGACTTTCCCCAGTGGTAACTAGATTTAGTTCCTTTTTTTAGGTAAATTTAAAGGCTACTGCCCCATGTATCTTTGAAAAAAAATCATCCTATGAGTTATTTTTGTCAATTAAATATTTTGTGGCTAGCATAAAGGCTGCCCTCTAAGTATTTTTCATTAGTACTTGTATAGATGGTGGGGTCTCTATTACATACTCTTGTGGACGTTCAGATATGGAGTATTTTAGGGTTTTTTTCAGCACTTTTTCCAGTAAGTTCCAGGTAGGGTAATGACACAAAGGAAGATAATGACTTGGAGTCCCCAGGATCAGTCCCAGATTGTATGAGCCCAGAGAGAGAAGGAACTTTGGGTCTTGAGTTATATATTTTTAACTGATGTTTTACAGAATTATGACTGTGAAAGGAGGAAATTAACACCAAAGCAGAGATAATGGACTGGAAGAACAGGAAGGATTGAGAGACATTAAGAGTTCATAGTAAAGAAGGAAAATATGTTTAGGGATAAAGTGGTGGGAAAAATGGAAGAAGAGGAGATTGGAATAAGAAGGGAAATGCAGAGTCCAAGAACATAGAGGTAGAAGAGTTTTGAGTGATAGTGGGGTCTAAGTTATGACCACCTTTGTGTCTAGAAAAACTAAGACAGAGATGGAGATCATGGGAGTTGAGGAGGTTTAAAAACACAACATGAATAATGAAGTAACTAAAGATAACAGAGGAAAAGAATGTGAGCCAGGTATTGAAGAACTAGGGAAAGGAAGGAGAGTAAACTGGAGAACCAGATGGTAACAATAAATATCTGGATAGGGTGGCATAAACAGAGAATAAGTGGTTAAGAAATGGGTGATCAAGGGAGGGTCTAGAAGTGATTGTGATAATCAGGAGTATGTTAACCATTCTTGTTGATGATCTTTAGTCAGTCTACAAGCATTTATTAAGACCCTACTATGTGTCAGGCTCCGTGCTAAGGGCTGGGGATACGAAAAAAGGCAAATTTAGTGATCCTTGCCTTCAAGGAGCAGATATTCTAATGGGAGAGATACCATCCAAGCAACTATACACACAAGATACATATCTCATAAATGGGAAGTGTCTGAAGGAAAGAGAAAGATTGATTAGCATTATAGCTGGAGATCGGGAATAAGAACAATCCAATGGAAGTCAAATCTCTGTTGTGTTTGTCCTTTGTTCTTGAAGAGGGCATCAACATGGTGATGACTTACACTTGACTTTGATTTGAGTGAGGAAAGATCGTGCAAGGTCACCAGCCTCACTTTGTCCTCCAGAGCCAACTGGGTTCAGTTTCTGATATTCATCAGAACTGGAGATGGCCCACGATGCAATGTATGACCCTGGCCATTGTAGGCTAAAGTCTTATCAGATTCTCACTTTGAATACAATACCCCCATTCAATGAATAGTCTTCTTTAAGTAGTTACTCATGCAATGACCCCTTCTAATAAAGAAAAAAAGGAAAAAAATATTAACAGGTCTTTGTAAGCTCATAATATAAGGAGTTTTCTGAAAATACATGTAAGATAAAGGTTTCCACCTGGCAAACTGGAAGGAGAAGTCAAAGGAGGATGGGCACTTTTAAAAAGGGTATTTATTAAACATAAAGAGCAAGTACAATCAGCACTGAAACATCACCCCCAAACTGGGGGACATACTCTCCCTTTGTACACATGTGGCTCTTGGGGAGAGTGAGCTCAAACTTAGAGAGCATATGTGGTCAAATGTTAAACTTCTTGGCAGGAGTATGCTGAAGGCAGTCTTAACTTGCTTGCTTACAAGTATCCATTGTTAAAATGTTCATTTATACCTTAAAAATCAGCAGTTGCTGCAAATTAGGGCTTGATTTATTATTTTGCTAATTGGACTTAGGAAAGTGTTAACAATACAAATTAAACTTAAAAGCATGTGTGCCTGTTTGTTTTTATTTTTCCCCCATTTACTGTTTGTTAAACTTTTATCCATACATTCCTATATTTCTTGAGCTCAGTAGGAGGCCAGAGAAGGCTCACAAAATAAAGTCATCACTTGAGTGGGAAGCCTGGTGACTCGAGTTATTGTTCAGTCATTTCAGTTGTGTTTGACTCTTTGTGACCCCAGCTGGGATTTTGGTGGCAAAGATATTTGTGTGGTTTCCCATTTTCCTCTCCCACTCATTTTATAGACGATGTAACTGAGGCAAATAGTGGCTAAATGATTTGCCCAGGATCACACAGCTGTCAAACATCTGAGGCCATATTTTCATTGAGGTCTTCCTGACTCCAGGGCTGATGCTCTATCCACTGCACCGCCTAGTAACAACTGGCATTTATAGAGAACTTTAAAGTTTGCAAAATGCTTTATATACATTATCTCATTTGAATTTTACAACACCCCTGCTTCCTAATTACTTGGATTTCTTTTCTCCCTTCCTGTAGTCCTCATAAAGGTATTCTTGAGTGTAGCTCTCTGCTGGACTCTGAGGCTTGTAGAGTCCTGAAGTGATCGTTCCTCAAATGTGTCTAGTTTGTATTTGATGTTTATCTTTCCTCAAATGTGTCTAGTTTGTATGTGATGCTTATCTCATTTCCCTACGCAGATGCTGCCATCAGTCACTGCTAGTCCCTCCAGCTCTTCTGACCTTTCGAACTTCCCAAGGTCAGTGGAGGGAGTAGGAGGAGAGGGAAAGTGAAACTGCTTCCCTTTGTCCCCCACTCCAGGAGGAGCCCAGATGGCGGAGTAGAAAGACATACTTATGCTAGCT
>CM053770.1:320036457-320064216 GCA_028658325.1 Potorous gilbertii
TAAATATCTGTCTTTTGTCTACTCCCTTCTCTCTTCTAACACTGCCACCAGCACTGTGTAGGATCTTCAATGACCTCATGCCTAGACTATTGCATTATGTAACTGGTTGATTCCCTTACCTCAAATGTCTTCTCAGTCTATTCTGTCCTCTACTCAGTTGTCAAAATTATCTTTCTAAAGAAGATCTAACCAGGCCAAACCCCACCCCCACCCCCAATTCAACAAGCTCCAGTGACTCCTTATCACCTCCAGAATGAAATGCACAATTGTTGGCTGATTTGGCATTCAAGTCCTTTACAGTCTGACTCCCTCCTACCTTTCCAGTCTTCCTTTCTTATTCCTCCTCTTGTACTCTGTGACCTAATGACTCTGACCTCCTTGCTATTCCTTGTCCAAAACACTCCCCTCTTGATTCTGGGCATTTTTTCTGGCTCTTCCCTTTGATTGAAATTCACTCCCTGCTCATCTCTACCTTCTAGGTAGGCTCCCTGGTTTCCAGGTCTTACCTAAAGTATTATCTTCCATAGTGGTGTCAGACAGGCAGCCAGTGTACCACATGCAGCCCACAACACTCCCAAGTGCAGCCTGAAGAGATTCAAATGTGAGAAATATTTAACAAAATAAATAAAAATACAATAGAACATAGGAAAGGTTAACATGAGGTTTTCTAAGTCAATATGCAACCCATAGGATTCCTTATTATGATTTAGTGAACTTGTTCCTATTGAATTTGGCACCACATCTCTACAGTAAACAAACCTTTTTTGATCCATCTTAAGGCTAGTGTCTCAATTCTACTGATTATATTCAATTTATCTTTTCTAGAGCTTGTTTGTACATAGTTGTTTGCACATATTCTCCCCATTAGACTCTGAGTTCTTTGACAGCAGAGTCTGTCTTCTTCTTCTTTTTGTATCTAAAGGCTTATTCATTGACTGAAATCTAACAGAAATCTGTGCTGGATGGAACATGTCTTTAAAGTTCTTTATGAATCAACTTTCATATTATATTAAAAACAGTATCTGATGGAATAAAATAAAAACATATTAAAGGAACTACTATGTATATTCCAAGTTCGTGGCTCCTCCGAGACCTCAGTATCTCTTTACAACCTATAGAGTGACTTCAATCCCTGCCTCCCCAAATTAGGAGTTTACAGACATAATACAGGTAATTAGATTGGGATATTCCCAAAGGGATCAAGACAATGTCTCCAAAGTTGTATCCATTTCAGTCCCCAATGTGGAAATGAACAAAAAATTCCTCCCATCTACTTTCTTCCTCTAGACTTCCTGAATGGTCAAGATCCAGGCATTCTCGGGGAACTTGAAAACTGGGGACCATCTGCTGCTGCTGGATGTCTATTCATAGGTACTGGCACTCATTTGTGTTCCCCACACTGACAGCTTCTTCACACATCCATTGATTATTCATTACAAAGGTGGGCATTATCTTTACCAAGTTCCTGTTCAATGTCTTATATAAATTCCAAATGGAAAAAAACTTCCCAAGAAATAGTGATATTCTCCAAGTGCTCTGGTTTACAGATGACATTACATTGAATTCATTGAGCCATGGAAATTATAGGACTTTTTCAGGAAGATCAATGACCACTTAAAAGAGGCAACTAGGTGGCACATTGGGTAGTGCATGTATGGGACTTGGACTTAGGAAGACCTGAGTTCAAATCTTTGTATCAGGAAGACCTCAACATACACAGCGGGGCCTGTTACCACAGGTTCTTAGATCTGCATTCATAAAAGGGAAGGCAACTTTTGAGGGCATAATAATCACTTTAATCAAGCACATGTATCAGTCCTTTAACCAAGCACATATATCATTCACTTAATTCAGGGAAGTCAGTACTCTGAACTTCAAAGAGAGTACAGAGAAATCAAAGATTAACAGACATAGCTTCCTCTGCCCGACTGTCAACAGATAGGCCCAACTGTCTGACCATAGTAAACAGAGAGGGAAGCACCAGCATCTGGGTTTTCCAAGCCAGCGGGTTCCTTAGCAACTTCCCAGAGTCCTCATTTGGACAAACAAGCATTTCTAGTAAGCCCCAAAGTAAAACCTCACCTACAGAGTATTTATATCTTTTTTAGAACCAGAGGGTATTCCAACCCTTGAAAACCAGTGCCTCACTAACAAAAGATGTAGGCCTTCCTACAAATCTTCCCTAATCAAACTTCCCTTAATGGACAAGGTGGGGAAGATCTTTAATCATATTACCAATACAAATACATATATCTTTCTAGTTAAAGAAACTCTTGTTTCTGTACTTGTAGTAAAGACTCTTGGTTGATAAAGGCAAGATTCAATCAGAGGCATTTGGTTATACTAAAACAAAAACAGTAAAAGATCCCACTTTGCTTGCTATCACAATCCTGTCTTAGATATTTTTATCCGTGTGACTTGGGGTAAGTAACCATAAACCTTCCAACCAGAGGTAAGAACTAAGGGAATTAGGAACTCTGAAAGCTTTCTCAGTTCTCTGATTGGTTGGTACATGAGTATCAATGAAAGTATATTGTCTATATATACACAAATGTCAACAAGTATTTATAAAACATCTACTATGCATCAGGCACTGTGCTAGGTGTGGGGGACAGATATACAAAAATGAGGCTGGGAGTTTGTATTATACAAGAGGAGATAATATAAGAATAATAAAATACATGCAAAATAAATACAAAGTAATTTTAGGAGGAAGCACTAGCAGTTGAAAGGACTGGGAAAATCCTTATGTAGAATAAGTTGCTTGAGCTCAGCTTTAAAGGGAGGTATGAAGTAGAGGTGAGGAGGGATTGCCTTACGGACTTGAGAAAAGCGAAAGTCCATGAAAAGGCATGTAGATAAGAGAACGTATAGAAAGGAGAAATATATAGTAAAGTTGAAGAAGAGGAGAAGGAATTGAACCAGATACTCTTCACATGAGCTGACCAGCACGTAAGTAACCGATCCTGCATGTATCCCTGAATCCAGCATTACCCTGAGGGGCTGCTCACATGGCACAGGCAGTGATAAATATGCTTATCATTGCCTGCTTGAAAAGTGTGTCACCGAGCTATTTGTTGGTTAAGAATCAGAAAATGCCAATAGAACTTGGAGAAAAGTCAATAGACATATGTAAAAAGAAATCGTTACATTTAAAATGATTTCCCCCTGGGGCCTCAGGAAACTGTCGCTATCGGGAAAGAAAGGAAGGTATGAGCCTATTTGCCGAGTATGAGCTTGTGCGTGTGTATTTATTTGTATGCGTACAAACACACACACAAGCAAGCTCCTTGAAAACTATGACATCAGAATCTAGAACAGTAATGAATAACATATGCAGTGCAACATTTACTAAATGCTTATTATTTATTTTCTCCTTCTGGTCTTGGGGTAGTGCCAAATCTGGACTCAAGAAAGCAAGTTCAAATCTGCCCTAGCTGTGTGACCTCGGGCAAGTTATTTAGTCCTGCTTGCCTCAGTTTTTACATCTGTAAGATGAGCTGGAGAAGGAAGTGGAAAACTGTACTGATATCTGTGAAAGAAAATCCCAAATGGGATCATGAGGAGTCAGACACAACTAAAAAACAGTAACCACATTTTAGTCTTCATGTCATTCCTTTTATGTAGTTGCTATTATAATACCCATTTTATAGCTGGGAAAAATTGGGGCTCAGAAAGGTTATATGATGTTCTAGGGGACACAATGAGAATGTTTCTCAGACAGAATGTGAATCTTAATTTTCCTGACTCCAGATCCAGAGCTCTCATCCCTGTGTCTGTTATCACTCAACCTATCCTGTTTTTCCTTCTACAAATACTTAATGGACACTGACCATGGCTAGGGATTTGTGCTATGCAATAGGCATGACTAAAAAGTCAGGCACTTATGGTATGCACCAGCTACCTGTAGTGTAAAAGAGAACATGTCGTTTCTCTCCTCATCTCTGCCTCTTGATTGCCCTGAGATTCCTTCAAGATTTAGCTCAAATCCTAACTTCTGCAAGCATCCTCTCCCAGTTTCTCCAGTTGCTAGTATCTCTCTGAGATACCTCCCATTTACACCATGTTTATCTTCTATGTACCTAGATATTTTTCATCCTTTATTTTCAAAGAGAAACAGCAATGTCATAGGTGATATCTTGACTCATCCATGAATTAGATTTAAGTGAGGACAAAAGTTGCATTAAGTCATCAGCCCATCAACCTCACTCTTTCTTCCAGTGTCATTAGAGTTCACTGGCAAGACAAAAGTCAGGACAACTGATGATGGTCCAGGATGCAGTGGATGACCTTGGCATCTTTGATCTGACCAAACTCTAAGCTCACCATAGCACCTGCCTCATCCACCTTCATGGACATTGGAACAAATTGTTCTCATCCACCCATTCCTTTTTTTTTTCCAAGTTTCACATCTTTATTTATCTGTTAAACCCAACATAATTTCATACAACATGAGGGAAAAATCAAGCATTTCTTAATTGTATGTAAAATTGTGCAGATGGCTTGTGAAAGACCTTCATTCTCAACAACTACAATAGCATCATTTTCACTTAGAATTGTGGGCCTTCTTTCTTTTGTTTGCTATAATCCACATTCACTGAGTAGAACTTGTACTGATCAGTGGGTTTCATTTTGTTCCAAGGCACTGGGTTATTCTTTCTCTCCCAGCTGACATCAGGATTCAACAGCACCAGGCACATTATGTACAGGGTCGCCCCAGTGTCCTTCGCACCAATGAGTACAAACTGGGGGATCAAGCTTGGCTGCTTCTGGTCTGAATGATGATCATGCAGAACATGGCAATGGCTGTGGGACTCGGTGGCTGCATTCGTTCATTTGCTGGTGGTCCAATATCATGGTGGAGGAGGAGCAGGAGGTCACAGCACCTCATCCAACCATTCTGGCTGGGGGAAGTCTCCACATGATTGGGGTAGACATACCCCCACTCACCAGTGGGTTTGAGGTGGCTGGTTGCCCATAATCTGGCTTAGCCCATGTGCTGAGAAGGTTGTATGGCATGTGGCCTCTGCGCATGCTATAGCTTCTGGGAGCCAGAGGTGAGAGTTGGGTGATAGATGGGACATCAAATATGGACAAGTAACCCTGAAAAGGGCTTGGCCAGCCCTCACACCCGAGGTGCTAGTTGTCTCTGAATATCTCATACACCTCCATGTACCTAGTTACCTACATGTTGCCTGTCCCATTAGAATATGAGCTTCTATAGGGCAAGGCTATATTTTAGCTCTTCTTTTAATCTGTAACACTTAGAAATTTACTGTTACCTGGGAGCAACCACTCCAAAAATGACTCACTGACATCTTTATTGATCTTCTTTCACCCATGGGTTACAAGTTGCAGTGAAGGAAAGGGGCAAGTTTCTGGGATGAGAAGAGATGATGAGTCCAAAGTAGGATAACTTAGATCTGGAAGGGACCCTCTTATTTTATTCATGGGGAAACTTATGCCCCATAGACGTTGAGGGACTTGTTCAAGGTCCCATAAGAAATTAGTGGCAGACATCCTCTGATCCCAAATCCAGTATTCTTTCCAGAATCCTATTCCACATTGTCAGAGGGAAACAACTAGGATATAGCACCTTAGAAAACATCCAAAAGCAGATGGCCAGTTCTGAAGGGGAAAGCAATGAAGAAGTAGAAAGGAGAGCGTTAGTAATGGGGCAGGGAAGAAAGTGCTCTTCAGCAATGTCACGGTAGAGTATTCATTGTATCTAGTATTGCATAATCATGTTATTGTGCTTATTGACCAAGGCTGTCTCACTATAGAGCAAATTCATTCTCTGCCATAGGCATCTGGAAGGACACCAGGTAGCAAATGTTCTGCCCTGCCCAAAAGACTGGGGAAAACCAGTGGCTCAAGTTGACTATGTCTTCAATCAACTCCTCCACAAAAACAGATTGGTGTCATAAGTTCCCTTTAGTAAGCATGGGAATTTCAATATGGGGAAATGGAGGAGTAATTTTGATCTCTGTTATGAAAAATAAACATCTGACATACGGACAGATGTGTACAACTGAACAAAGAGAAAGGGAAACATTTCCTTTACACAGCCAAGACCCTATGGGTGCTTTCTAAACAGATACGTATACAAAGTATACAGTGGTTCAGAGTTCTTAATCTGCTAGAGTGAGTGCTCCTTGGCTTGCCCTAGTGATGAAGCATATTTCAGAAATACCTGCTATACTGATATTCAAGGCCCTTTGCAATCAAGTTCCAATCTACCTTCACAGGAGATACCATGTGATGCCTGATGGTATATTGGAAACGGTGCTTGGATTTGAACCCCACCCTTGAAACTTACTAGTTGTGGGACCCTGGACAAATCTCTCAACCTCCCTTGGTTTCAGTTTCCTCATCTGTAAAATGGAGTTAATACCTCATAGAACTGTTCTGTAGAAATAATACTTATGATGTGCTTAGAGTACTTTGCTATGTAAATGTCACTTGTCATTGTTAACGATTACACTAGAAATCTTGGCAACGTCAGGTATTAAGATAACACTCATAATGTCATTATTATAGCACTTACTTGAGTTATTATTGTAATACTTTGCCATACTGTAAATACTGTGGAAATGTCAGGTATGATTATGTCAGTTATTATTATAGCACTTACAATAATGTCAGTTATTATAACTCTTTGTTATAGAAATGCTACATTCACGCTACTTAGGATTTTGTCAGTTACTGTCACTATAATGCCACTTTGCCATATAAATGTCAGTTTTATTGTTGTTTGTCACTGTCCACTTTCAGGGTCATAAAAGGCACAGTGATAATTTTTATGTTCCTTTGAGATCTATAAGACATAGATGTCATAGATAGGCAAGCTCTGCTCTAAAGAGCTCCCACTTCCCAACCTGTCTTTTTTCTGGAATAGTCACATCTTGAATTTTCCATGTTAGAAATGTTTGGATCTATGTCATACTGGAGCATGATTGAGATGGAAAAGGAATTTGGAAAAAGCCTTTCTTCCCATCCTCTAGCACCTCCCTGATTGTGACATCAGAGGTGCATAACCACTCAAATTTACCTAAGCACAAACCCATCCCTCTCCATGAAAACCATACCACTCACTCATCTCCCTAATCTACTCTGTTTGTGTCAAGTGATGCTAGACCCAGGCATTGCACTCTTAGTTCAAGGAGTTCTGGGATCTTGGTATTCCTTGAGTTTGCCAAGTTTGGAAAGCAGCCTCTTTCAGGGCCCCCATCAACTCTCTGTTGTAACCTAAAGGATCATAGTGACCTTTGTATTTTAGATATCTGACTGTGATTTCATCCTCAAATCTCACTGTGTAGTTGACTGCTTCCTCTTATCCTAGGTGCTTTTTCTCAAAAGTTTTCAAATTCCAGATAATCAAAATAATGTATTTTAATTTTTAAGATCAATATTGTCCCTTATTTGGTTAAGAATTTTCCTCCTAGCTGTAGCTGTGAAAGATATATGTGATTTGGTTCAATATATGTGATCTTTAATGTTTTAATTGAATAACAATTCTGAGCTTCTTGTAGCATGTGGTATAAAATGTTGGTAAAAATTTAATTACTGCCAGACTGATTTTTGGTTTTCCCAACATGTTTTTGTCTAATAAAGACTCCTTCTCAAGTAATATATAGTCATAGGTTCTCATAGTCTTAAGTTGTTGAGTTCAATTTAATCAAATCTACTTCATTGTTCTACATTTTTATTTTTTTAAGCAGTAACAAATAAGTTTGATGATTTATATTTCACAGTTTAATTTTAGATCTGGAAGTGCTATTTATAACTCTTTTCCCTCATTATTTTTCTTTTATTTCTCTAAAGAATTTTATTATTTTGCTTAGTTCTGTAAAAACATCTTTTTGGGTTGATGGGGTCATTTTATTTGTTAGTTTTAACTATAAGAGAGACCTGAAAGATGAAGACTAGACATAGGAGAGAGAAAAATATTGAAGGCAAAAATGAAAGAGAAAAAGAGAAAGGAAAACATACTAGAAGGCAGGAGAGAGGAGGAGACTGAATGGCAGCAAGGACAAAAGCAGAGGGGATAGTCATAAAGAGGAAGAGGGTCACTTTATACCTTGAAACTGTAAGGAAAGAAACAGAAATGGGTAAGAGCCTAGGGAGGCTATGCAGATAAAGTGGATGAGAAATAAAGGAACTTTCCAGAGGATCTCAACCTCTCCAGTAGTAAAAGAAGAGGAATGCTGGGTAGGGAGAACTTTTTCACTACTGGGAATATTCTTGGACCTGGGGTCTGGAGAACTAAGAACAAAAAAAGGTTGATGTGGGGAATTTTGTTGGCAACCACAGATGCATAGAAAGATCACTGAGAAATAATTAGGACTCTTTTAAGATTAGTCTAAATTTGTTGTGTGCCCAGCCAAGGAAGATTTATGACTTTCTCCAGTAGTATACAATGGAATGAAATAAGGAAAGTTACCTAGAATCATGTATTAGCTTAGGTCTTCATGAAACACAGATCTAATTTTCACACTTCTCTGTTCATAAAGCCTTAGCTGCTACCTATCACCTCCAAAATAAAATATAAACTCAATTTAAGATTTAAATCCCTTCACACTGGCCCCAATCTACATTCTCAGGCTCATTGCACATTGGCCTCTTTCATGCATGCTACATTTCAGCCAGACCGGCCTCCATGATAGTCCTTTAATTCAGCATCCCATCTTCCACTCTGAGACTTTGTTCTGCCTGTACCTACTGCTGGGAATGTACACCCCCCTCACCTTCAGATACTTTAACTTCTGAGTTTGATCCAGGCTCAGTTAGGGTGCCACCTTCTACACAAAACATTTCCAGTTTTTCATGAATTCTCCCTCCACTAAATTATCTTCAGAATTTTAACTTTAATTTTAATATAGTCTCCTTGTTTTATAGAAGAGGAAACTGAGACAAAAGATGTGAAGTGACTCACCCAAGGTCATGCAAGTAATACATAGCAGAGCTGGGACTTCCAAGTCCAATACAGTACACAGTATCACTGGTGACAGATAGTATGCTTCATTAGAATGCCGGCTCCTTCATGGCAAGACTGTTATTTCTCTTTGTCTCCAGGGCCTTGTGCATAATAAATGTTGAATTCAAATTTGGTAATAGATGAAGGTCAAGAGAGTGGAGAATTTCCGGCTGGATAAGAGTATCATTGAAATAGGTGGTCAGATCAGAGATGACGAATTGAGAGAATAGGGAGAGATCGATGGAATTCAGCACTTACAACATTCTGTTTCTATTATAGTTGATTGTAAGCATTTTTTCTCTCCTTAGTGCTGCAGTGGAATCAGATCCATGATGACAGGGTTAGTGGCCAGTATATTGAACTTTAAACTTTACATAGGGATTAGCATGGAGTCCTGCACATGGTGAATATATATGACATTTGTTCAACAATTTAGATAATGAATTTAAAGATTGTTAGAGGAAAATTCTTTCTACTCTTCATTAATCAAAGAAGACTTCTTGGAGAGGTGATGCTCCAGAGAAAGAGAGGAGAAGACATAAGAAGTTGTGCAAAGATTGTACAGCTTACTATGGCATATCTTTTACTCTCCATCAGATGAGTTTGAAGTCTTATGTCATTTTTTTTCCCCATCACCAGAAATCTGATTATCTGAAGATAGTAGTTTATGGTTCCAGATCTTGGGAAATTGCAAATTGGCAATACCAAAGGTGATATCTAGATGGCATTTCAAGTCCATATCACAGTATAGAGTCATCAGTTTAGAGGAAGGAGGAAGCAGGCCTTCAGATGTGGGTTTGCCTGTGGGATTGCTGTGACAACACATGCTTTGTACCCTGAACTGGTCTTTCCTCATCCTGCTCCGGCTTGCGTTTCCCCTTCAAGACAGGAGAACTGAGTGATTCTGGGTGGTTTTTACTCAGTAATGACTTCATCTCTTCCTTCTCAAGGTTGTTTCAAAATTGTTCATCTTAATTATAACTTCAGAGCAGCGAGGTTAGATTGTAAGCTCCATGAAGACAGGGATGTTTTATCTTGCCCCGGAATCCGAACCTAGTCTTTCTGTAGGTTATTTTGTGGGTAAGGGGTTGGTAAATGGAGAAAGAAGACATAGAAATGAAAATTCAGTGTTGTGGAACAGATTTTCAATGGTCTCAGCACCCCTTTATACACTCTTAAAAATGATTGAGGATCCCAAAGAAATTTTGTTTCTCTGAGCCATATCTATCTATATTTAACATACTGGCAATCAAAACACCTTAGTATTATTATGAAAATAGTTTTGATCTCAGAGACCCTCTGAAATGTGGGACCACATTTTGTAAAGAAAATGTGTGGTGAGAAAACTCTCTCTACTAAGGTATAACAGAAAAAGTCTTGTGGCTTGCAGTCTTAGGGTGCCACCTGAGGCAAAGAACTGACTTGTCTAGGTCTATTACATGTTATAGGCATTAGTCAGTCAACAAGTATTTGTTAATCACTAGGCAGTGTGCTAAATGCTGGGGATACAGAGAAAGACAAAAACAGTCACTGTCTTCAAGGAACTTTCACTCTAATAGAGGAGACAATATGAAAATAATTAAGTCATTACATACATATAGGGGCAGCTAGGTGCCTCAGTGACACCTGGAATTAGGCTGAATTCAAATTCAACTTCAAACACTTACAAGTTTTGCGACCCTGGGGAAGTCACTTTGCCTTATTTTTCTCATCTGTAAAACAGAGATAATAAATGTAACTACCTCCCAGGGTTGTTGTGAGGAGCAAATAAGGTAGTGATTGTAAAGCACTTATGCCTGGCACAAAGTAAGTGCTATATAAATGTTGGTGTTAGCTGTTATTATCTGCATGCATACATGCATGCATACGTACATAGTCAATGGAAAGTAGTCACAGAGGGGAAAGCAGTGGCAGCTGAGGTGTGATTTGGTGGGGGGCAGGTCCAAGGGAGAGGATTAAAAAAGGCTTCCTGAAGAAGGTGAGATTTAAGCTGTCTTGAAGGAAGCCAATGAAGATAAAAGGTGGAGGTGAAAAGAGAGAGCATCCCAGACACAACGGAGAGTGAGAGAAATGATTATTAATAACCAGTTAATAATGGAGAGATCCAGGTCTTTTCCCCTATTTCCTCATTCAAATACCAGTCCTTGTGAAGGACAGTGATGAGAGATGAGATTGCCCAAATCCTCTGGGTACATGCTGCTCTCTCCACTCAACTAGAAGATCTTACAAAAAGAATCTAATCTAGGTGAAATTCTTATCCCACCGTTGTTCATTGTTCATTGATTAGGTGGAGGATAGATCCTTTCCTATAGATTGCCCAGGGAAGTGGTCTGGCTTAAGATAAATGTCTCTTTGTCCATGAGAGACATGATCAGAATCATGTACCCAGCCCCTCATTAGAATAGGCCCACCCCTCACTATAATATTCATTCTCTCATTAACTGTTAACCATTCAGAGTTGATTTCCTCCTGTTGGGAGCACCCACTCTTGCATATAAACATTGAGTGGTCTCCATGATTTGTCTTGGGTCTCTGAGAGTGCCACTGTCTTCTTTTATTAATTATTCCCTAGCCATAATTAATAAAATGATGGTTAATTACCTAGAAATTACATCTCAGACTTTTTATACATCACATGAGCCAGGCATGGAGTCAGAATATGGAATATCATGGAAAGAAAAGCAAATAGGGTAGTGTAACTGGATGGCAGAGGATATAAAGGGAAGACTCTGACCCAAGCACTGAATCAACTGTAATAGGAAGGGCAATGTCCTGAATTCTGAACATAATAGCCACCAAGTTCTGAATTGGGTGATAAATTTGGATGGGAGGTTACTGAGAGAGAGACTGGAAGTAGCAACGGGCACTCTGAGATTGATTATTTATATGTTTTACAATGTTGTTCATAGTAAGTCTACATTTGTCATGAATCAACTATCTCATTTTCATGACTTTCCCCAATAGCACACAGAAGAGGCAGATGGTAGGGGTTTTACTTGCAGGCTGATGTAATTCAAAAGGTGACCCACGCTGATGATTAACAGGTGGGAACCAGGGAAAGGTGAAGGGCATGAGGGATTCCAGGCAAAAACAAGGTCCATCTCTTCTTCCAATAATCATCCCTTCAATATGAGAAGAGATTTAGTATTTTTGTTTCTCTGCCCTTCCTTACACTTATTCCACAAACATGAATGAAATTTGATCAGGGGGACTATGGAACCTCTCTGGGTCACAGTCAGGCCTTCTTCTGCCCCACCTCCCCTGTGCATTCATTAAATCATTTGCTCATTTAACAAACATCTACTAATAACCTACCATGTTCCAGTCAGTTGTACCAGGCATTAGGTATATAAACACAAAAAGGAAAAATAACACAATCCCTACTCTAAATATGCTAATATTCTAATTGGGGAAAGCAACATACACACAGAAAATTAAATATATATCAAAATATACAAAGTAATTCCTAGCGGAAGCCACTAGCAACTGGAAAGATCAGCATGGCCTTCCAGTAAGAGGAAATATCTTAACAAAGTCTCAAAGGAAGCAGGGACTCCATGTAGTAGAGTGCATTGAAATCATAGAGTATTGCAAACAAGAGATGAAATTTCATGGAAAGTGGACAGTAGTTGGTCATTCTGGCTGGAACATAGCATGTGTGAACCCAAATCATGTTCAATAAGCCTGCAATGGTGGGCTAGAACTGTTGGTAGGGGGCTGGTGTCAGGGTTCAGGACTTGATAAGTATGTTCTTTAAAGGACTGTCCTGTAAAAGAATTATTTGTCTTGTTCTGTTTTGCTTCAGATGCCATCAACCAAGCTTGATGCTGGAGAAAAAACACCTAAGAACAGTTCAAGCTGTCCAAAAGCTGGCTGCCTTAGGAGAGGCAGAGTTCTTCAATCAGGGGCTAGCTTTATATGGTACTGAAGATTCTTTCTGGGCATGGGTTAGGGAAACTGGCAACTGAGACGCCTTCTAAATTCAAAATTTATGATTTTGAGTTTGTATTTTATTCTAGTGGCAATGAAGAACTTCTTAAGCAGCTCTGTGGTTTAGGAATATCCTTTCAGTAGTTGAGTGAAGGTTGGATTGGAGTGGGGAGAGAACTGAGGCAGAGAGATGGATTCAGACAATAACAATGCAAATCTGACTTTACTTAAAGAATTATGAAAGAAATTCACATTCTATAAAAACATCTATGTCTGCCTCTCTGTTTCCATCTCTCCCTCCCCCTGTCCCTCCACTTGGTGTTCAGTCCATTCCCCCCAAAAAAAACCTAAATCTCCCCCCAAGTGAAAGTAGAGCTAAAGTGTAGAAAGACCCCCACCCCCATTGCTGCTGCCATATTGACCTGGCTTGAGATCTCCACTCCTTTGCCCTCCTGCCTAAGTGTCCACTCTGATGTCTATCTTCAGTCCCTCCAAGAGTGGGCCCTAGTATCTGTCCCTAGGCCTGCATGTCTCCTGGATTTGTGCTGGCCCCCTCCCTCCATTGGGGCAGAGCCCCCTTCTTTCCTTTCTTCTCTCCTTCCCTTCCTCACCACAGGCAAATTCACATTACATAAAATTGCTTTATGCAGAGGTCTGTAAAACAGTCCAATTACATAAAGTGAGAATTATCTGCAATCTAGGCAAAGACAACTAAGGCAGAGTGTTTGCCCTGTAAATGCAGAGAAAGAAAGAGGTCTGAACAAGACGAGTGGAGGATGACTCTGAGTTTGGGATCCTGGGTGACTGGAAGTTTGCTGATGCTCCCAACAAACACTTTGGTCCTGACTTTGGACAGTGCAAGGAATTCAGGAAAATAGGGCAGAGGGTTGGCAAGATCCCTTTTCCCTGCCCTTCAACTTCACACAGCCTTCCCATCCACAATGCTTGCTTTAGCCTGGGGTAGGGGGATTCCCACAAGGCTCTTGATTGCTGGTTGAGTGAAAAGCAGTGGTTTCTTCTTAGTAAACAGGCCATCTCTGCCAGAAACAGATGCTCCCTTTAATCACCCAGGGTAAGTTCTCAGTTAGACTAATACAATTCATTAATTCTCATGCAAACATCCAGTAGACAACAGGGCAAACACTGAGAGCAGTGACAAATAAGTGGAAGGAGTACTGAATCTTGGCAAATCTTAGCAAATTCTAAGGGTTCATATCAGGGTGAACCTTGAATGGGATCCCTGCTTTCAGAGAATTCTCTGTGTGATGGGAGACATCAAGTCCCTTGCCCTCAGGCACTTGCCAATCTGATGGGGGAAACATAGTCCCTACCCTCAGGTAATCCTGAATCTGATGAGAGAAAGCTGTTTGTCCCTAGGACAAAATGGGCAAGACACACTCTCTACTCTCAGTCCCAAGGGGAAAGTGTGGTTCTGGTGCTCAGTAGCTCCTAGTTTGATGGGGAAGACGTAGTTCCTCAGGGATTTCTCTGTGTGTGTATATATATATATATATATATAATATATATATATATACGTATATATATATATGTGTGTGTGTGTGTGTGTGTGCATGTATATGGATATACACATATTACTCTGTGTATTTGTATCTGCTATCTCTATCTATCCAACTATTTATCTGTTATCTATCTATCATCCATCTCTCTATTCATCTATCTATAACTTTATCTATCTAGCCTTGACTACCCTGGCTCATACTGGCTATATTTCGGCCCTCCTTCAGCATTCTCTGGTACCATTAATGGGCTTTAGAGGTTTTGTCATTTTCCAACCCCCACTATTTGTATTTGTTCAATTTTAAGGCATCTTTGCACACCAGTTGCATATGACAAAATAAAGAATTATTTTATATTATTTTATTTTTAATTTATATATATTATTTTATAAAGAAATATTTACTTTAAAGATACAGTACAAGAATAAAAGCATAGAAGCATCTACCCGAACCATATTCCCCACCCCTCCACAACATAGGGAGGAGGCAAAATTCCTTTGAATTACCTCAACCTCTAGAGAGGAGAGAGGGAATAAATTCATAGCTTAACTCATGAGGTACCTATATAGAAGGTTCCAAGTCCAGAGTTCCCATTAGACTCGATTCCCAGGTACCCTGTGACCTTAGGCCTTTCCTGCTGGGCTGACAGCAATTTCTGGCCTGGCACCCTCCCTCCAAGTTCCTCGTCGTTCATGGCAGGGACTCTACCACCTGTATCAAGAATTAATAAAGAGAAATGAAACGGATGAAGGCAAAACCACAAACTGATTTATCAGGGCCATAGGACCTATAAGGGGAAGGAGCAGGTAGTCCTTTTCCTCACCAAACTCAGTTTATGGATTCCCTAGAATAGGTGAACAGCTCCCTGTCTCCCACTCCCTTCCCCAATAACTCTGAAAAAGGAGAGGGAATGATCCAATCTGGGGTTTTTAATGATCAGCCTATTCTGACTATGCAACCAATGGAAAGAGGTTACTCCTACCCATGTGGTAGGGGAAAGCAGAATGAATTCTCCCAAACTCAGGTCCCTGGTATCTCTTACATGGGAGCCTCCATGTTACCTTATCTGGGCACAGATGAAACAAAGCCCCATTTCATATACATAAACACTGGCATGCACATAAAATGTGTGTGTGTGTGTGCGTGTGTGTGGTGTGCAATAGGAAAAATACATAAGGAATAATTCTCTCTTAACTGATTTACAGGAAAGTATATCTGATTCCATTATTAAATCTGCATTCTGGCTGCTACCAAGCCAATTTAGCAGTTCTTCAGGTTCCCCGGCTTCCTTTTGCTGCCCCATCTCTGTAAATTTGGTCATAGCTGAGGAGAAGACACTGCCCTTGACCTTTTCCTCATCTAGAAGACTGAAGGAGGCCTATATCACAGACAAAGGACCCTGAAGTTTGAGTCAGAATATATTTCTCCCTCTTGGAAATATTTCCAATTCCACAGGCTGTGAATATGATTAAAATGCCTGCAGACAGGGGCTCTCGAGCCCATGACCAGGTTCTTAGAGTCCCACACTTAAGAAATAAGCAATTTGAACTTGAATGTCAGGCAGAGCCAGAAGGGATCTTCAAGACTATTTTGTTCAACCCTATTATTTTACAGACAAGAGCATGAGACAAAAGGGGAAATGATTTACCCAAGGTCACACAGTCAGAAGCAACAAGTCAAGTCAACAAACACTGATCACTTACTGTGAGCTAGACACTGTGCTAAGCTTTTTTATTCTAATGGGGAAAAGAATAAAGAAAAAGTAATTGAAAAGCCACGGATGAGAGGAAAGAGATTATGAAGTTATCAATATTTGTTCATTGTATAGAGAAAATCTGGACAATCAGGAGCGCAACCAGGAAAAGATCGGCAAGGTGGAAGAGGAGATAGACCATCAGATGGTAAAATGGTATATATTTCAATTCAGGTTACTATGCCAACTAATTAAAAAGCTTTTGATCTATATCCCAGCAGATTTAAGAACGCCATGCCATGAGCTTAGTAAATAAAAGCTAGGTGGTGGACCGTAGGTAGAACACTGGACTGGGAATCGGGAAGACTCAGCTTCATGGGTTCAAACTTGGCCTAAAACACTATGTAACCCTGGGCAAGTCACTTCATTTTGTTTACCTCAATTTCCTCATCTATAAAATGAACTGGAGAAGGAAATGACAAATCACTCCAGTATCTTTGCCAAGAAAACCCCAAATGGGGTCATGAAGAGTTGGACACGACTGAAACAACTGAACAACAAAATGCATGTAGTATCATCCTTATTTTTCAGATGAGGAAATGGGGGCTCAGATGGTTTAAAATATCTTGCCTCATGTCACACAGTTCAAGTACCTGTTGGAACGTGAACTTGCAGAATTGAATATCCAGGGTAGTTATTACTACCATACCAGTCTGTGGTTAAATCTGGGCAAGTCATATGACTTCTCAGTGCCCTGGTGTCCAAAACTAAGTCCCAGAAGACTTGCAGCTCCACATTAATAGACTTTCCTCACTAGAAGTTTCCTGCCCATGTGTCTTCTTTCTTTTAATCAAATGGTTACCTCCTTAGTCCAGGCTCTCATCATCTCTTGACCAGACTTATATAGTAGTCTCCCAATTGATTTCCCTTCCTCAATTGTCTCTCTATTCCAAATCATCCTTCACATAACTGCCAAAATGACTTTCCTAAAGCAGAGGATAGGCTGTGTCACTCCCTTCCCCACTCAATAAACTCCATTGGATTCCCATTGCCTTTCTGGACAAATACAAACTCCTGTGCTGACATTTAAAGACTTTCACAACATCCATCCAACCTACCTTCCCAGCCCTATTATTAATTACACCCCGGGACCCCCTCCTTCATCCAGCCAAAGTGGTTTTCTCACTGTTTTTCACACAAGCTGCTCCTTTTCTCCATGATTTTGCATCGACTGTACCACATGCCTTTAATGTCTTTCTTTTACTCTTCTAAGAGTGTGTTCATCCTTCATTGCCAAAGAAGATCATGCCATCAGAGAAATGATGACATAACTTGTAGTTGACTTTGCTTTGAGTGAGGGAGAGCTGTGCAGGTCACCAGCCTCACTTCTCCTCCAGAGCCATCAGAATCCAGTGACCAGATATTCATCAGGATGACTAGAGATGACCCAGGATGAGGCAGTTGGGGTTAAGCAACTTGTCCAAGATTACACAGCTAGTGAGTGTCAAGTGTCTGAAGTGAGATTTGAACTCAGGTCCTCCTGACTCCTGCACTGGTGCTCTATCCACTGCACCACCTAGCTGCCCCTCTTCTAAGAGTAGGCTCTTAATAAATGCAATGTCCTAGTCTGAAAAAATATATATAATTATCATCCATTGGCTTTCAGGATAGGAAGGGACTAGTTCAGATCCTATAACTGACACTACACAACTTTGTATTATCAACTGTAGGTCTCCATGTTCAAGAGAGATGAATGAAATTAGACCCACTGACTCAGAGCCCTAATGTTCTTTCTACTCTACAATACTGGTGGAGGAATAATTTAAGAAAGCGCATAGAGGAAATTTCCAGAAGTCTCAATTAAAATATTACCAAATTGAGATAAATCATTACATCTCGGAGATGGAAAGGACCCCAAATGTCTAGTTCAACCAGTATTGAAAGAGAAATTTCCTCTCTGTCTACTTCGGGACATCTCTAATTACTAGAACACTTTTCTTTATATCAGGTCAAAATATATCTCTCTGCAACTTCCATTCATAGTTCCTAATTTTGTCCCTTTGGTGCCAAGAAGAATAAATTCCTTAACAACCCTTTGAAAATTTCAAAACAGTGATCATAGCTGCCCTCCAACATCTTTTTCTCTAGACTAAACATATGCAGTTCCTTCAGATGATAAACATATGGCCCAGTCTCCAGTCCTTTCACCACCTACATCACCATCTTTGAATTCTTTCCAGCTTTTCACTTGCCCTTCATAAATGTACTGCCCAGAGTTGTTCATAATATTCCAGATATGGTGATTAAATCATACTGTGACACTTGGAACAACCCAAATAGCAATCTGGAATGGGGGCTGAGCAGTGCATAGGAATCATCACTGTTGGGGAGGAGGGAAGAGAACAGGGAGGAGGTCAGTAGGAAAAGCCAGGATCCAACAGGATGGTAGACTTTCCTAGCTTCTCCTTCTGGGCTCCATAACCTCTTTCAACTCCTTCCCCCTCCTCTCTCTGTGTTCCCTGATGCCAAGGAAGCATGGAAATTGTAAGTCCCTTGCTTTTGGTGACAGGTAACCAAAGCCACTGAGGCTAATTAGTACCCGGCTATATGCCTGACCTCTGCCGCAGTACTGGGCTTTGCTGTTCCTCTTCATTCTCAATTAATGTGCTGGGATACCCAGGCTTCCCCCTCTACTTCCTTTCAGATTCTTTCCATTTCACTTTTGATCTGTAGCAGGTCCTCCCACTTTTTTTTTCCTTTTCCTTTTTGGTCCAATTGACTTAGTAATTAATACATTTACATATATATATATACATATATATATATATATATGTATATATATATTATTAAGATAATACAATAATAAATATAATACATGAGAAATATAATATTTTATATTATGGAATCACAAGACTACAGAATATTAATGCCAGAAAAGGAATGTCAGTGTGTGGTCAAAGTGCTCATTTTATAGATGAGAAGGTTGAGGACCAGAGAAACAATGTAATTTGCCCAAAGGCTCACAGTTAATTTGGGGCAGAGCAGGGACCAGAACTCAGGCCCTCTCATTTTCAGTGAAGGAGCGAAGTATACTAAATAATTTCCACTAGTGAATTAGGTACATTGGAAAGAGCCTTAGACTGGGAATTTGTCTTTGTCAATAAGTTGTTTCAGCAATGTTCACCCTTTCATGACCCCATTTTTTTGTTGCTTTTATCAGAGTGGTTTGCCCTTTCCTTCTCTAGCTCATTTTACAGATGAGGGAACTAAGGCAAACAGGGTTAAATGACTTGTCCAAAGTCACACAACCTAGTAAGTGTCTGAGACTAGATTTGAACTCATGAAGATGAAGCTGTCTGACTGCAGATACTATCAATTGTGCTAACTAGTTGCCCTAGCAGGGAATTAGGCAACTTGAGCTCTTATTTTGGGGCTCTCCTCTCTAGCAGTGTAACTATGGCTGGGCATGTCCTTTTCCCGTCTATGATCTCAGTTTTCCTATTCCATACATGGTGGGTAAATATAAAATAAGGAAGTAAGTCGAACTAGATTACCTATGAAATATCTTTTGGCTCTGACACTCTACATGTTTATCAGTTGGCGCCATATAGTACGCCTCTCAGGTATTGGAGGTGAGCCCAGGAACGTATGTTGCTGAACTCATTCCTGGCGATCACATAGGGCTGTTTATTGGTTAAAGGATACATTTAGAAACGTGTTATTTCTGTTGTGCAGATAGAAAGACTTGGGTCTCAGGATTCCTGAACTTGGAGACACACAGTATCAGAGATGTGACTGGATATTTATTTCATTAACTGGGAGATGCTTTGAATACCACTCATGATACTTGACGGGGGATGACCTGAGGGGTATATGCTGGTGCAGTTTTTCATACAGTTAGCAACATGAATTATCATAACCTCTGAGTCAATCAGTAGTCAGCCCCAAGGAATGGTCCAATAGAAATCAAATATTTAACTCAGATTGGCTTGGACCATGATGATTAGGACAAAAACTACTATGACACCTGAATTGTGCAAAGTAAGGGGCAAGGGATACAAACTATTCAAAGTCCTAAAACAGTGATATAGATCTTCCTACTCCAGGTTGCCTCAATTCCCTGGTCAACCGCAGCGGTGTACCATTAATTGAATATATTATATAGAATTGAATCTGGTCTCAGACACTTACTAGCTATGTGACTCTGGGCAAGTCACTTAACCCTGTTTGCCTCAGTTTCCTCATCTGTAAAATAAGCTAGAGAAGAAAATGGCAAACCACTCCTGATAAAAACAATAGCAATAAAAAATTGGGTCATGAAGGGGTGGACATTGCTGAAACAACTTATTGGCAAAGACAAATTCCCGGTCTAAGGCTCCTTTCAGTATATTTTATATATGTACATATACATATATAGAATATATTATATCTAATATATAACTCATTATGAGGTATTTACAGTGGATTTGGGTCTAAAGTCAGGAAGATCTGAGTTCAAATCCAACCTCAGGCACTTACTAGCTATGTGACTTTGGACAAGTCACTTAACCTTGTTTGCCTCAGTTTCCTCATCTGTATAATGAGCTGGAGAAGGAAATGGGAATCCATTCCAGTATTATTGCCAAGAAAAGCCCAAATGGGGCCACCAAGAGTTGGATATGACTGAAATGACTCAACAAAAATAAGTCATTTTCCATGGCACCTCTCCAATGCCTTTCGGTTGATTGTCAACTTTGATGTTTCAGGGAGTATAGTATTCCATAATTTCTAGACATACATTAAATATTGGTCCTGTACAAAGTAAGGGTGAATGACCCTCCTTGTCTTTGGTAGTGAGGTAAGGTCAGGGTAGGCCTTCAAGCTTGGGACAGATACACAATATGGAAAGACCCATACAAAAAAGAAAAACTCCAGAGTAAAAACATTAATCTGAGATGTGAACAATTCAACTCAATAATTCCTTACTCTAAATTTGTAAACCCTGCCCTCATAGTGCTTAAAGTCAAGGAGGTATACTAGAAAGTAGAAGGCATATAAGTATATAGATAGCTAAAAGTAGAGATATACACATAAAGTTATATATGTGTATATACACACATACATAAGTGAATGTGTATGTATGCATACATGATATTTCAAAAGTCTTAGTAGTTTTAAAACTTCAGGCACTTGGTCAATTAGACCAAATTCTTTTAAGCCTTTTGAAATTATTGTCTATATTATGAAGACGAGAGAGAGGGAGGAACAAAAGACAAGGGGCAGCTAGGTGGTGCAGTAGTTAGAGCTAGTTTAAATCCAACCTCTGACACTTACTAGCTGTGTGACCTTGAGCAAATCCCTTAGCCTCAACTGTCTCCCCCACTCCTAAAAGAGAATAGGTCTCCAGATTCAATGGCCATGTGTTCTTCTCAATGTTATCTCCTCCAATAATGCTATATTGCAACCATCCACTTGGGCCGATGTCCTCTCATAAAATGTACACTGGAGATCCCTCAACGCAGTAGGAAGCTTTCTCAAGTTCTATTCACATTGCATCCATAGCATGGGACAATATAGCATTAATTATAACTTGCTCTTACTGTCTTAACAGACTTTTTATTTTTTATTTGGTCACAAGCTTCTCAGATGACATCCCTCCCATTCCCTAGGCCTCTCCCTTTGGCATCTCAACTTTGATTCTTCAAAAATTACAGTATTCTGTAATTGCTAACCACATAAAATCATCAGAGATATAAGCACACCAGTTGAAAAGACAGGTCTTTGTTTCAGGGAGGAGTTGGGGAATTGTTACAAATCCTGTGAAATTTTCCCAAAACTAATCAATCTAGTTTGATTTCTCTGTATTCATCACTGGGTCCAAGTCATTGTTTATTTGTCAATATATGTACTGATGGATGACCTCTCTCAATTGTCCATCCAACTGCATATCATTGTCTGGACAACAGCTACCTTCAACCATTTGATCGCATAGACCAAACTCTTTTAAATGATTATGGATCTGATTTGAGAGCCTCTCTAATATATTATTATAAAAGTAGTTAGCATTTATGGGAAAGGAGGAGGAGAAAATTTAAAACTTAAAGAAGTGAATGTTGAATATTGAAAATAAATAAATTAAATATTTAAATTTTGAAAATAACATTTATATAGTGCTCTGATATTTTCAAAGTGCTTTACATGTGTTATCTTTTCCTTATTAAAAATCCCATTAGACAAGTGCTATTATTACAATCTCCATCTTATTTTCTTTTCAAAGAATTATTTTTCTTTTAGTTTTTTGAAATTATATTTTATTTTTTTCAATCAGTAAAATCTGCTTTCTCTGCTTGCCCCCTAACTTACTCCCACAGCTTGAGATCTAAAGAAAAACAAACCATGTTATAAACATATATAATCAACCAAAATAAATTGCCACATTAAGTGGAATGACACCCATCTGAGTCATTCACTTCTGTATCAAGAGGTGGGAAGCATGTTTCATCATTAGTTCTCTGGAATCCTGGCTGGTCATTGCACTGATAAGAGGTCCTCATTCTTCAAAGCTGATTGTGACTTTATTTTAGTGTTCCTCATTTCTCATGGAGTTACTTGTTTCTATTTGGCCCATTCTGATTTTCAGAGAGTGTGTTGCTTGGACATGGTTTTGTATCTCTTTTATCATACTGTTAATTCTCTTTCCAATTTTGTCTTCCATAATTCTCATTTCTTTTCCATTTTTCTCAAGTGTTTTCATTTCATTTATAAAAATCATTTTATAACTTTTTTCAAACCATTGCTTCATCTCATCCAGGAATTCTAGTTGAGCTTGTGACCAAGCTGTGCTTTTCTCAGAGGCATTGCTTGTTGATGTTTTGAAGCAATTTTCCTCTACATTTATGTCTTGAGCATCCCTGCTACCATAATAACTACAGGAGGTTTTTTTTCTTTTTCTCCATTCTTCAAGCTTTCACTCTGACTTTGGACTTGACATGAGGACTGGAGCTTTAATTGGAGGGAAGGTCTAGGTTGGTCCTATTGCCTCCTTTTTGGAGAATATTGAGTGCTTTGTTATCCTAGGATCTCAACAATAGGATGGAGATATGTAAGCTTTCAGTCAGTGCTCCCAGAATAGTCTGATTCAAGGCAAAGTCTCATTGCTGCCCTTCTTGGTCAGAGCTTTTGAGTTTGGGTCTGAGCCAGAGTATACTGCAATTAGACTCAGCTCCATCAACCGACTAAGTAGTTCTGCTGCTTCAGAGTGAGAACAGCAGGTTCCCCTTTGATCTGAGATTCTGCTATTTCTGTGTAGGCTGCGCTAGAGATACTGTAACTGAGATCCTACTCTACTCCTGTGATCTGAGCCACATTGTTGTTGATTGCTTCTGAATGTTCACCTGTCTTAGTACACTATCCAGGGACCCACTACCTGGGAATATGAACCCCTCCCCTTCTCAATCTGCCCTAAATCTGTGACACAGAACTGGGTAGTGGGCAACAAAACTGCTAATTCACACTTATCCTCATCAAAGTACCCCAGTGTGTGGTGACAACCAGGTATGGGTCTGGGACCTCATTTTGCCATTGTGCACAGCTTCTCCCTGGGTTCTAGAGCGCCCCTTCCTTGTTCTTTGTCCCCAGTGTTAACAGATCTCTGTGTTTATCTCCCTATGCTGAGCTGGGTTAAGCAAAGGACTAATTGTGACCTTTTCTGAATTTTCTTATCAGGATTTGGTCTGGTGAGTTTTCTAGATCTATTTGGAGGAATGGTGGATGAGAGTTCAACTGCATTGCTTCCTAACTATTCTGCCACCTTGGCTCTGCCCTCCATCCTTATTTATCCGGTGAGGAAATTAAGCCTGAGAGAGGCTAAATGACTTGTCTAGGGTCACACAGCTAGTAAGTGTTTGCAATGGGATTTGAAGTTAGATTTTCCTGACTTCACATTGAGCACTCTATCCTTCTATGAAAGAAAAGGTATCTTTGGGAAACTAGAAATAAAGCAATACCCAAGGTGCTCCAGGGGGGGCATTGGATTGTCTGGAGCAAACTAAATTCTCTTTATGTCCTACAGATCTCTCCTCTTTTCTACCTCAAGTCAATAAAAGAAAGCAAAAATAAAAATAATGATGAGTACCAAAAACATGCCTCAACTTTGTACTAGCCCCCTGAGTATTAGACGGAAGTATAAGCTGCAATTCCTGTTTGCAAGGGACTCACGAAATTGGAACAACAAGGCACAGAAACCATAAAAGGCAACTCAGCTTCCTTTCTGAGCCAAGCTGTTCACTCCAGGATTGTTAAAAGATGATACTGGTGAACAGGGGCCAGGAAAGAGTCTGTAGACATTGAAACCAGGAGGCATAGATCCCATGGAGGAAATAAGGTGATGCAGAATCTGAGACTCTAGACCCTTAACTCCAACCCTAATAGCGGAACTTCTGGTATTGTCAGTTTGTTTGCCAGGATAGAAACTGATCCTCTTAAGGGACTGGACATTTGACTCAGGGCTTTTTTTCCTAGCTATTCTCCTCTGACTGAAGAAGAAATTCTTTTCCTCTTCATCTCCACCCTCTGGCTCCCTTCAACTATCGGCTCCTTCAACTATCGGCTCTCTCTTACCTTCTATGAAAAGATTTTCCCAATCCCCCTCCATTCTACTAATTACTTCCATTTTATCTTGTATGTAATTTATTTGCACATAGTTGTGTGTAGATTCCCCCATTAGATCATAGGCTCTCTGAGTTCAGGGACGGTCTTCTGCCTTTGTTTGTATCCTTAGAACTTACTATAGTGTTTATCACATGGTAAGTACTTAATGAAACCAAGTTTATAAATTTGCTGTCTAGTTGCTAATGTGCACTAGCAGAGGGAGTTTGCACCCTGAGAATACCTCTCATTGTTGAAATCGCACACCTTGGACACAAATTATTCCCAACTTATAGTTTATCTTATCCTAACTGGTTCTGGACCTTGACATTCAGACCAAATTTGGAAGAAGCAGGAAAAACAAGGTGCCTGGAGCTGCTCCATCTGGATCTTCCTTGGAAAGGAAGTAGGAGTCTTGTGCAGGTAAAATGAGCATTATCTGGCTTCATTAGCAACTATGCAGGATGTAATGAGTATAATCTGTTCCCATCTCCCTGCCAATTGATGGGCATTGGAAAGAAGTATCACTGGAGACAAAAATTAAACTAGGGCTTTCTGAACTGCTCCTGAATCAGATCAGGGAGCAGGTGGGGCTGATAAAATTCCTGCTGGCCTTGTCATCTTGAGTGAGCAATTCTGAATACTAGGTACTTGCATTCAATTTGAGAATGAAAAGAAAAATATTATCCAGATGAAGATAAGCGCCTTGCAGAGTCACAAGGGCAGTGAATTGCAGAGCCAGAATGACTCCCAAGACAAAAGACCATAGGTCACGGATCTAGGACTGGAAGGGGGTTCAGAGGTGATCTGACCCAATCCCCACACTGTGACAGATGAAGAAACTGAGGCCCAGAGAAATTAAGTGATGTGCCCAAAGTTACTTGGTACTCAAACCTATGTAATATGATTATAGTTTCTTAACTAGAAGAATATCAGAGGTCACCCAGCTCAATCTTCCCACTTTAAAGCTGAGGAAACTGAGGCCCTCTTTATTTCCTGCTTCCTTAAATTTTTTAAAGTCTCAGATAGAATTGTCCTTTCTCCAAGAAACCACGACTGCTCTCTCTCTTAATGCTAGTGTCTTCTTTCTTAGAATATCTCCAATTTACCTTGCATACATCTTGTTTGTACATACTTGTTGACTAATTGTCTACCTCATAACACTGTGAGATCTTTAAGGTAGAGACTATTTTTTGCCTTTTTGTGTCTCCCCAAGACAGTGCCCAGTACACAGTAGGTACTAAATAAATGTTTATGGACTTGTTTTGACTTAAATAATCTATTCAGATTCACAAGGTAGAAGAGCTCGAATTCAAATCCATCACAGATTTTGAGGTGAAAAAACCTGAGGCTACTTATTCCAACTACTTAATTTTTTGTTGTTATTGGGTTTTATTTTTCCACAGTTACATGTAAAAAAATTTTAATATTCATTTTTTTAAAACTTTGAGTTCAAAATTAAGCAGTTTGATACAAAAACTATCCATAATAGTCATCCAACCTCTTAATTTTTTAAAATTCTAATTTATTTATTTATTTTTAGTTTTCAACATTTACTTTCACAAGATTTTAAGTTCCAAATTGTCTGCCTATCCCTCCTTTCCACCCATCCCAAGACAGTATGCATTCTGATTACCCTTCCCCCAATCTGCTCTCCCTTCTATCACCTCCCTCCCTTCTCTTATCCCCATTCCCTCTATTTTCTTGGAGTACAAGATAAATTTCTATACCCCATTGCCTGTATATCTTATTTCCCATTGGCCTGAAAAAACAATTTTCAACATTCATTTTTAAAACTTTGAGTTCCAACTTTTCTCTGTTCCTCCCTCCCCACCCATCTCCACTGAAAGGGCAAGCAATTCAATATATGTTACATGTGTGTAGTTATGCAAAAACTTCCATAAAAGTCATGTTGTGGCAGACTAACTATATTTTTCTCCATCCTATCCTGCCCTCCATTTATTCTATTCTGTCTTTTGACCCTATCCCTCCTCAAAAGAATTTATTTCTAATTACTCCCTCCTCCCATTTACCTTTCCTTCTATAATTCCCCCAACCCCCACTTATCCCCTTCTCCCCTACTCTCCTGTAGTGTAAGATCAAGTTTCATAGTAAATTGAGTATGCATGTTATTCCCTCCTTAAACCAAATGTTATGAGAGTATGGTTCACTTTTTCCCTTTTTCCCCTCTCACCTCCCCTCTTTTCCCTTCCATTGAAAGTTTTTTCTTAACTCCTTTGTGTGGGAGATAATTTACCCCATTCCACTTTTTCCTTTCTCCTCCCAATATATTCCTCTCTCATCCCTTAATTTTATGTTTTTGCATATCATCCCTTCCTATTCAACTCACTGTCGCCCTCTGTCTATATGCATACAATCCCTCCAATACCCTAGTACTGAGAAAAGTCTCAAGAGTTATAAATATTATCTTTCCATGTAGGGATGTAAAAAGTTCAAATTTAGTAAGTCGTTTATGATTTCTTTTTCCTGCTTACCTCTTCATGCTTCTCTTGACTCTTGTGCTTGAAAATCAAATTTTCTATTCAGCTCTGGTCTTTTCATCAAGAATGCTTGAAAGCCCTCTATCTCATTGAATGACCATTTTTCCCCTGAAGTATTATACTCAGTTTTTCTATGTAGGTGATTCTTAGCTTTAATCCTAGTTCCTTTGACTTCTGGAATACTATATTCCAAGCCCTTAGATTCCTTAATGTAGAAGCTACTAGATCTTGTGCTATCCTGATTATATTTCCATAATACTCAAATTGTTTCTTTCGGGATGCTTGCAATATTTTCTCCTTGGCCTGGAAGTTCTGGAATTTGGATACAATATTCCTAGGAGTTTGCCCTTGGGGATATCTTTTAAGAGGTGATCTGTGGATTCTTTCAATATTTATTTTACCCTCTGGTTCTAAAATATCAATTTTCCTTGATAATTTCTTTTTTTAACATAATATAAATTTATTTACTTAACTTTTACCTTCATTTTCACAAAATTTTGGGTTTCAAATTTTCTC
>CM053770.1:320064716-320087554 GCA_028658325.1 Potorous gilbertii
CTTAGAGGTGCTCTTGACTCTGGTTTTCTACAATAACCTATATGCAAGATCAAGGATGGATAATTTAATCTTTGAGATTGAGTTCATTCCATTGAGTTCAATAATAATTTTTTTGCTATGTAGGATCCTCAAATCTTTAAGCTCTCTTATTTCCCAATGACCAATAAATTGCTAATTCTGTTTCTTCTACCTGAAAATTTCTCACATTAGTCCCCTTCTTTCCCTTCATACAGCCACTCTACTTGTTCAGGCTCTCACTACCTCTCACAGGGACTTATGCCAATAGGTTCCCAGTTGGTATCCCTGCCTTGAGTCTTTTTCTTTCTCTAATTTATCTTCCACACAGTTAGCAAACTGATATTCCTAAAATAAAGATTGGATCATGTCACTCCGCTGCTCAAGAGGCTCCAGTAGTTACCCATTGTCTCTAAACATTTCTCTTTGTTCATTAGAGAACTTTCCAATATGGACCTTCCAAAGTGATTACATGGTATTCCTTTATGATCTGGTCAAATTTATGGATTTACTATATCTCACCAGTGCCCTGCCTCAGGATATAAAAAGTTCTTAATCACTAATCCTCAATATTATCGAAGAGATAATTGCTTTGGATTCAATGTCCCATCTCGTATATTCATCCTCTATAAAGTATATCCCCCATGCCTAGACCACACTTCTCCCTCACTTCCAATTTATAGTTTCCTTCAGGTCAAAGACCATCTACAACAGAAAGCTCTTCCTTACCACCCGTTTGCCATAGTTATTACTGTTTCTCAAAATTCCTTTGCATTTATTTTAGATTTATTTTTGTATAAATAGGAGTTATTAAGAGAAAGTACCTCTCTTAGGCCCCTTTGGCAGTCTGGTGAAACCTATGGACTTCTAGTCAGAATAATGCTTCCAAATGCACAAAACACAATACACAGGATTACAAAATAAACCAATTATGTTGAAATATAGTTGTCAAATGTATATTATATAGAAACATGTACATGCCACATATGTTATATATACTCACAACACACACAGACACACATACATGCATATATTGTTGTTTGTCCTAGAAGAAGTCCAGTGACATCTGGAAGGTGATATCTTAACTTGTAAGAGGATTGGATTTAAGTGGGCAGAACTGTGCAAAGGTATCAGCCTCACTCTCTTGTCTGGAGGCCTCAGAATTCAGTGGCAAGACATAGGTCAGGATGACTGGCAATGATGGAGACCTTGGCCTTTGAAGCTAAGGTCTTTCTCAGATCTCAGTTTGTCTAAGCCAATGTCAATTCAGTAATCAAAGACTAGGTAAGAATGGAGGCCAAAGATAGCCTAGTTTGGTCTGGAAGGAAAAGACCCTCAGAGTTTCATATATATATATATGTGTGTGTGTGTGTGTGTGTGTAGAGAGAGAGAGAGAGATGGAGAGAGACAGAGACACCTAGGTAGTACAGGGAAAAGGGTACTTGGCCTGAAGTCAGTAAGATCTGAGTTCAAATCTAGCCTTAGAAACTCACTAGCTCTGTGACCTTAGGAAAGTTAGTTAAACTCTGCCTCAGTTTCCTCAACTGTATCATGGGATAATAATAGTACTTACCTTCTATGATATTTATACACATATGTATGTGCTTGTACTTCGTTTTTGAAGAAGACCATGACATAAGAAAAACGATGACATGACTTGCACTTGACTTTGTTTTGAATGAGGGAGGGCCGTGCAGGTCACCAGTCTCACTTTCTCCTCCACAATCATATGGATCTAATGACCAGATATTCATCAGGATGACTGGAGGTGGCCCAGGAAGCAATGGGAGACCTTGCCCTTTTTAGGCTAAGGCCTTTTCAAGTACTCACTTGGAGGGATGTAACACCTATTCAGTGAATAGACCTCTTTAAGAAATAGTCAGGGAATGAGAGAAAGAAAAAAACAACTAAATCAAGCTGGGAGGGAAAGAGAAACTCTTACTATTGATAATCACTCTAAGCTAACTATTAAGTGGAATTTGGGAAGGGACCTATTGTAGTCCATTCTATAGGCTTTGGAGCGCACTAGGTTTAAGATTTTAGAGAAAAAATGATAGGAAGGAAGGAAGGAAGGAAGACGTCTAATTAGTAAACCCCAAGTTAACTGGGCAGTCTCTGACCAACCAAATTTACTTTCCTTTGGAGAGGAGAAGGAAGGAGAGAGGGAGACAGAAGGAAGAGGATGAGTTGGGTTACCCAGCTAGCTGGATCCCCTCTCAGTCTACTCACAGGTTGTGTTCATTCTTCATTTTTGAAGAAGACCATGACATCAGTCATGTCATCACTCATATATATTATATGTGTATATAAATACACACACACATGATTTCATGGATCCTAGGTTAAAAACTTCTGACTTACAGGCAAACATTTCTTCTCCCAGTAAAATGTATCATCCCCTTGAGAGAAGAGACTGATTCATTTTTGTCTCTCTATTCTCAGCATTCATCACATTACTGGCCCTTAGGAAGCACTTAGTAGATGTTTTCTTAGTTGCTTGCTATCTTGCTGAATTAAGATACCAAGATACAAAAGTAATATGGGAAAAAACAAAAATAATTTTCTGCCCTTAAGGAACTTACTTCTGGTGGGGAGCCCCATTATGGGCATATCTCATTTGATTGTATTTCACTTTACTGCACTTCACAGATATTGCATTTTTTGAAAATTGTAGGTTTGTGGCTACCTTGCATCAAGCAAGTCCATTGACACCATTTTTCCAACAGTATGTGCTCTCATCATGCCTCTGTGTCACATTTTGGTAATTCTCACAGTATTTCAGACTTTTTCATTATTGTCATATCTGTTATGGTGATCTGTGGTCAGTGATCTTTGATGTTACTATTATAAGTGTGTTGGGGCACCACATACTTTGCCCATTTAACTTTATTGATAAATATTGTGTACTCTGATGGTGTCACAGGCAGTTTCCCCATCTCTGTCTCTCCTTAGGTCTCCCTATTCCCTGAGATATAATAGTATTGAAATTAGGTCAATTAATAACCCTACAATGACCTCTAAGTGTTTGAGGGAAAGAGTCAATCAATGCAACAAATTTAATTGTCTTTTTTTTAAAAAATTGCCATAGCCACCCCAACCTGCAACAACCACCACCCTGAGCAGCCAGTCAGCAGCCATCAATGTTCAGGCAAGACCCTCCTCTAGCAAAAAAAGATTACAACTTGCTGAAGGCTCAAATGATAGTTAGCATTTTTTAGCCATAAGGTATTTTTAATTAAATCACATACAATTTTAACATAATACTATTGAATGCTAAATAGACTATAGCATAGTTTAAACATAACTTCTATATGCACTGGGAAACCAATAAGTCATATGACTTGCTTTAATGCACCATTTTATTATGGTGGTATAGAACTGAACCTGCAATACCTCTGGAGTGTACCTGTAATTGCTATATGTCACTTTATTGGTTCAAACACCTACTTTCCCATGAAGTCTTCCTAGACTGACTTAGTTGGATATGATTTCTCTCTTCCCAATTCTCACAACATTTTATATTTCTTATTGTATTTGTCTGCAAATAATTATCTGCATCATATTTCAAAGTCTATTCAACACCCTTCCAGATAGCCATTGTATATTTTAATTCCCCCATTTTCCAGAAGTGGAAACTGAGGTGTACAAAAGTAAAGTAACTTCTCCAGGGTTATATATTCTTTGGAAACAAATTTAAGGCAGTTTTCATCATTAGCAGAGTCAGTCTTAAAGTCAGGACAACACTGGTTCAAGTAAGTCCTGACTTCTCATAGTACTAGTTATGATCCCAAATAATTCTCTAACACCATAAGTTACAGGTGAGTTGTCTACCTTTATTAGTGGAGAGAATTTCTGTTTCCAGAATTTTGACTTTCCAGGATAATGAGTTACCATAAGTCTGGACAAAAAACAACTAAAACAAATCTTGTTGAGTTGTTTTTCAGTTGTGTCCAAATCTTTGTGACCCCCAACTGGGTTTTTTTTTTGGCAAAGATACTAGAGAGTTTTACCATTTCTTTCTCCAGTTATTTTACAGTTGAAGAAACCGAGGTAAACAGGGCTACGTGACTTGCCCAGGGTCACATAGATCCTAAGTGTCTGAGATCAGATTTGAATTCACAAAGATGAATCTTCTTGACTCTAGGTTTGGCAGTCTACCCACTACGCCACATAGGTGTTTACACACACACACACACACACACACACACACACACGGATATGTGTGTGTGTGTATATATGCATAAACACACATGTATATATGTGCATATATTTATATATCTATGTATTTATATATACAGATGCATACATAATATGTGTATATATGCATATATCTATATATTCATATATGAAGACACATACATAATATATATACATATATAAAAATCAATAAATATATGTATGTGTGTACACAATATACATAAACACATACTTTGCAATGTCCTTATCCCTTTCAGCACTCACTAACTATCTGTTGGATAAACTAATTTTTAGCTTTGATACTTATTAACTGTATGATGCTAGAAAAGTCACTTGATCTTTTAATATCCCAGTTTCTTCCTCTGTAAAATTGGGGCCAGTAATGCTAGCCACCAGCAGCATTTTTGTGAAGGAAAAGGCTTTCCAAACCCTAAAATGTAGTGGAAACATGAGCTATTATTATGATTTTATCTAAAAACAATTTTGAGGGACCTAAAACTTGCATTAGCAAAGAGATAAAATATTACATATTTATGGAAAAGGAAAGTAATGCCAGGAATATTGCACTTCACAAAGCTCCATAAAAATGGAGGACAAAAAGCAGGGTAAAGCACTTAGGGTCTAAACGTAAACCTCATAGACCTAGAATGAGGAGGAACTATCTAGACTAGTTTTACTAGTTCAGACTAGAAAACTACCTAGAGGAAACTGGGGGGGCCATATTGACCCACAAGCTAAATAGGCTTCAGCAGTCAGAATATGTATCATTAAGTTAAGGGGTGGTGGTCTTTTACAAAACATAAAACTCAAAAGATGTGGAGAGTAATCCTTCTGCTACATTTGGCCTTCGCTAGGCTATCATATCTAATTTTAACTGTCACATTTAAGAAGGATTTGGAGAAATTGGCGAGGGTCCAGAACCAAGCAGCAGAAACGATGAAAGGTTGAAAAATAGAACTTATGTGGAAAGGTTATAGAAGTTGGAAATCAAAGTAAATTAGGACATGGTATTTGGGGATATGGAAGGAGTAGGAGGTTTGCTTAGCTGTCCATCTCCAGAGGTAGACAACTAAATGCCATGGGTTTAGATGGCAGCAAGGGAGAATTAAGTTAGACTCTAAGAAGGAGGTAATAATACTGGTATGAGGGAGAATGACTTGAGTTCTGGGCTGTCTGTTGTCTCTGGAATTCTTTTATAGGTCTATGAAGAGGGGGGCTTTTGGAGGGTTTTATTTATTTCCCAGGTGACTCTCTTTCTCCAGGAAATGACTCTTCTGAGGATCATGAACCTTGTTCTTCCTGGCTTCAGAAGAGTTTAGAGAAGGAAATACTGGAAGGAAAAGGGCGGTGGAACCCCAAGGAATCCTAAGACATTTGAAATGGACAGATTTGGAGATCATCTAGCTCAGGGTTCATAACTTTTTGTGTCATGGTGTGATGAAGCTTATGGATCTCTTTTCAGAATAATGTTTTTATTTAAATATTTATAATAGGATTCAGTTGGGTATATCCTTCCCTTTCTCCTTTACTTTTTGCTTTCCTCCTTCCCTAGGCTATTTGTAAAACCTCATCAGACAGCCATTTTGCTTTCTCACTCTCTTTTTCCTTCTTTTCTTTTCTTTCTCTTTTTTTTTCCGTTGTTGTTGTTGCTGTCTCCTGTACAACATTGCCAATGCCTATCCAGTTCTTCAGGCACTCTAACTATATTCATCACCTCTACTTCATATTCGTAAGGGATGTTATTTAGGTTATTTCTATATGGCTTTATGGTTTTCCCTACTTTCTTCAATTTAAGGCTGAATTTCATAATACGAAGTTCACAATATGAGCCACAGTTGGATTCAGGTTTTGTTTTAATTGAGAAGAGAAATTCCAAGGAATGTTCAAGTTACTGAACTTTTGAGTTACTGAACAATTGAGTTCATTTTACATGCCAGCAAGGTTATGCTTAAAATTCTGTAAGCTAGGCTTCAGCAATATGTGAACTGAGAATTACCAGATAAGTAGGCTGGTTTTCAAAGAGGCAGAGGAACTAGAGATCAAATTGCCAACATTTGCTAGATTATAGAGAAAGCAAGGAATTCCAGAAAAGCATCTATTTCTGCTTCATTGACTACATTAAGCATTTGATTATGTGGATCACACACACACACACACACACACACACACACACACACACACAAATGTGGCAAGTTTTCAAAGAGTTAGGCGTACATCTTACTTGTCTCCTGAGCAATCTGTGTGTGGGCCAAGAAGCAACATTTAGAACCAAACATGGAACAATTGATTGGTTTAAGATTGGACAAGGAATATGACAAGGCTGTATATTGTCACCTTAATTATTTAAATTACATGCAGAGTATAATGTTTTTCACATAATGTGAAAAACAAGGCTAGGAGAATCAAAAGCCAGAATTAGGGCTGCCAGGAGAAATATCAATAATCTCAGATATGTAGATGATACCACTATGATGGCAGAAAGTGAAGCAGACTCTTGAGAAGGGTGAAAGAGAAGAGTGCAAAAGCTGGATTGAAGTTTAACATCCAAAAAACTAAGATCTTGGCAACTGGTTCTATCACTTTCTGGTAAATATGGGGAGAAGAAATGGAAACAATGTCAGATTTTATATTCTTGGGCTCAAAGATCACTGCAGAGAATGACTGCTCCCATAAAGTCAAAAGACACTTGCTCCTTGGAAGGAAAGCTATGACCAGTCTGGACAGCACACTCAAAAGCAAAGGCATGACTTTGCCAACAAAGGTCCATATACTCAGAGCTATTATTTGTCCAGTTACAATATATGGTTGCAAAAGTTGGACTATAAGGAAGCCTGAACATTAAGGGATCAATGCTTTTGAATTGTGGTGTTGAAGAAGACTTTTAAGTATCCTTTGGACAACAAGGAGATCAGATCAATTAATGCTTAAAGAAATTCATTTAGGCCATTCATTGGAAGGTCAAAAACAGAAGCTGAAGTTTAAATACTTTGGCCATGGAATGAGAAGACAGGACTCATTGACAAAGATCTTAATGTTGAGAAAGATAGAAGACAAAAGAGAAAGGGAATGGCAGAAGATGAGATGGGTAGATAGTATCATAGAAACAATGAACATAAACTTGGGCAAACTTCAAAAGATAATGGAAGTTAGAAGAACCCACTGTGCTGCAGCCCACGAAGGGTCAGACACAACTGAATGACTGAACAACTACAAAAAAATAATAAGATTACAAAGGAAACCAATTATAGTCAGATGTCAGTCAAATTAAAAGCAAACAAATTCATGAGTAACAAATTAAGGATTCTTTTTTTAGGGAAACCTATTTTCACTTGGATATAGGGAGGTGGTATGTTGTGGTAGAAAGGTTAATTTGGAGTCAGAGGATCTGAATTCAAATCCCATCTCTACCACCTATTGCCTATGTGACTTTGGGCAAGGCACTTAATATATGGGCCTCAGTTTCCTCATCTATAAGATCAGAGGTTTTGAGAAGATAACCTCTAAGGTCCCTTCTAGTCATGTAAGTTTTATCTTCCATGCAGGATTTAAGGCCCTTGTGAGAATGTAATCTCTTTACAAGTAAAGATTGTTTTATTTCTTATATTTGTATCCAAGTGACTATCACATAGTAGATGCTTAATAGATTCTTGTTGATTGAGTGACAAGAATATGTATCTGGTCAAGATAAAGCCCATACAAATGAGGTCATAGATCCATCAAAGTTACAAGCTTTAGAGAAGGAACAAGTTGAAAAGGAAAGGGTGAGAGAACCTTATGTGTTTGGACTTTTATTCCACCTGATATATATTTTTCAATCAATCAATAAGCATTTTTAAGCACCTACTATATGTAAGTTAATGTGGATACAAATACAAGATATGAAATAATCCTTCCTTCAATGACTTTTACAAGGCAGCCAACCAGAACCCTTACATCTTTTGCAAAAGATCCATCCTGTATGCTAGATACATATTACATATCTGGGTCTTTTAGCATTGCATAGACAGTGCAGCACTTGATATGTGCCTAATCTATTTCCATTTCTAATCGTACATATCCTTGACCATAGCTTCTATACAACTTCTTTCCTACAAGTCATAATTAAGAAGATAGAAATTGGGATAGAAAGAGCAGCTGGGCCAGCCCCAGTGCATACAGGGGAAATCCAAGTTGAAGGCAATGATTTTAAAGACATTTTCAAGACCTCAACAAGAGGGAGATCCCTGAAAGGAAGGATGGAAGAGACACCAGCCATTATCAACCCATAGACCTACTTTCTCATTTTATAGATAATATTGTTGTTTGTTTTCAGTCATGTCCAACTCTTCATGACCCCATTTGGGATTTTCTTGGCAATGATACTGGAGTGGCTTGCCATTTCTTCTTCAGGTCATTTTACAGATGAGAAAACTGAGAGAAACAGGGTGAAGTGACTTGCCTACGGTCACACAGCTAGATAGCAGCAAAGCTTGGGGGAAGATGGAAAACAGAAAAGTTGACTGTGTGTCACTATCTAGTCAGCTTGTGCTTCGCTATGTCCCTCAAGATCACCAAGGAGGTTTCAGCGTCCAAGAAGTTTGTCTTCCATTCTAGATCTGTGGAGTTTTTATATAGAATGGAGAACTTTTGCTTTCTTGTCCAGTATTCTGCCTAATGCCATGGTAACTCCCAGATACAGGGTGGGGAGATCAAGGAAGGAGAATGGAGCACGGGTAATAGGGGTAGAAATGCAGGGGAAAGGAATAGGGGAGTTCAGAACCCTGAAACTTTAGAGCCTTCAACTCCCTTTAGGTTGAAAGACAGGAAAGCTAAGGGGCATTGCAGTAGATAGAGTGCTAGGCCAGGAGTCAGGAAGTCTCATCTTCCTGAGTTCAAATCTATCCTCCAATACTTACTAGTTGTGTGACACTGGGCAAATCATGTAACCTTATTTGCCTCAGTTTCCTCATCTGTAAAATGAGCTGGAAAAGAAAATGGTAAACCACTCCAATATCTCTGTCAAGAAAATCAGGAGTGATGAAGAGTTGGAAATGACTGAAAAACAAAGTCTAAAGATCCTCTTATCTAGTACTCTTAGGAACTTTAAGGTGGAATAATGGGAAAGAGGGGCAGAACTCCTTGGGGGAGAAAGAGGGATGGTTGAGAAGTAGGACTTCCTAGGTAGGGGGACTCCTGGGTGGGCCACATCACTAGAGTGGGGGTATTCTATTTCATATAGCACTCCACAGCATCAGTAGAGCTTAAAATGGGAAGATAGGGAGAAGAAAAGCACAGACCCCCCCCATCCCCTACCCACCCATACCCTCAAACACATACAGAAAGATATTCACAGATATACATACATGGACACATACAAATCATACATTTCTATAGCACTCTGAGGTTTATGAAGCACTTTGTTTATAGCAACCCTGTAAGGTAGAGCCATAGACACAATACATAGATGGAAGAATATATAATTAATCACAAATACTGATGGGGACCTTGTATTGAATCACATACTTACAAACTTAGCTCTTCCTTTCTTCTCCCTTGATTTCTCTCTTTTATTAGTAACCTCGAGCCCTTTTCCCCAGCTGGGTCCTGAGGAAGACTTATGAAGAACAGATGTTTGAGAGCAGGTGGGCAGACACAGGCCCATGTAAATCAGGGCAGGATAAAAGCAGTTCTATGCATGGGCAGCCCTGGGAGAGAAGCTTCAAGACACCAGGTAAATGATTTCTACCCCCAGTATGTGGGAGGCAGAGTCATCACTGGTAATTGGAGGGCTGGAGAGGGAGGAGCAAAGCACCCAACAATGTGGTTCCTTGTAGACTTAGCTTCCTTCAAAAACCTAAAATCATTAAGCCCTGTTAGCTAAAGAAACTCATAATTCTCAGACCTCTACTTCTCCCTCATTTATTTGTAGGTCAACTACAACCAAGGCCCTGCCTCCAAGGTAGGGCTGCCCCTCTGTATTCCAGAGGGAAGGAGAACTTTGGCTTCCAAATCTATTTGTAGCAATATTTCTTTTACTCCTTCAGGCACTAGTAAATTAATCAGAAAGCTGCTAGATGGCACAGTGGATAGAGTGCTTATCTGGGCCTGAAATTAAGAAGACTCATCTTCCTGAGTTCAAATCTGGCCTCAGACACTTGCTAGTTTGGTGATCCTGGGTAAGTCACTTAACTCTGCTTGCTTTAATTTCCTCATCTGTAAAATGAACGGAAGATGGCAAATTGCTCTAATATCTTTGCCATGAAAAAAACCTCAAAATGGGAGTCACAAAGAGTCGGACATGACTGAAATGAATCAACAACAAAATTAATCAGGGTTTCCACACTTGGTTTTATCATATACGTTCGAACTGTGGCCTTATTTGTTTGTTTCCTGACCAGGCCACATCAGACTTGGGGCTTCTTTAGGGCAAGGTGTCTGTCTTTCCTGTTAGACTCAGAGCTTTCCAAGAGCAAGCACTGAGTCTTCTCTTCCCTCCCCCAACCGCCAATCCATTCCTCACTGGGAGTTCATTGAGAGCAGACCCCTCCAAGCCCAAGAAAAGTAGGATTTTTTTTGTTGTTTTCTTTCTTGAGTTCAGTTTCCCAGGGTCACTGAAAACATCTGAAGGATTGATCTCTTTTGAACCCTGATAATTCACAGCTGTGCTGAGTCATGATAGGTTTCAAGCCTACTGGCTCTGAGCCAATCAGGGGCAGAATCTTTGTTATATATGCTGTGAGATTGGTATTTTTACTTTGGGGGTTTGCTTATGGGAAGGATTTTGATTTCCTGGAAGGGACTCTGAGTAGTCGTTTGTTAAGAGCCCCCTGCACTGACTCAGAGGGTTGTGTTCTCCCATCCAATGATGTATGTAAGTAGTTGTATTACTTTATTCAGGTAGTGGAAACCCTGTCTGTTGATCTTTGTGTTAATTTCTCTGCTTGTATTTTCTCCAGGTTCAGGGTGTTGACCTTTCCCCTAAACTAGTGAACGTAATTAAAATAAGATTGTTGACCCCTTTGAAAGTTGTCTTTCCTTTAGTAAAGTAGATCAAAGAATCTGTGCTAGCAGGCCATCATGGGTGTGTCTCATCCATCGGACTGGGGACTCTCTAATGAATGCAGAATGTGTCTCTGTGAAAGATGAGCTTTCCCAAGCATATACCATTCCCTATTTAATTACTGGTGGTTATTTAATCACTACTTTCATACTTTCAGGATCTGTAGCTTAACTCCCTACAATACAGATTGTAACCCTGAATGTCTTTAAGTAAACCTGTGGTCAACCTGGTAATAAATGAGCCTCTCTGAAACTCAGCTAAATTGGTCCTTAAATAACAGACCAATAGTTCCCTAAACCCATTTCATCACCTTTTAAAAATCAATCCATAGTTATTAAACACTGGGGATACAAATGTAAAATGGAACAATCTCTGCCTTCAAGGAATATACATTCTATGGCAGAAAAATTTGAAGGGGGGATGGGACATCAACAGTGTAGGTAAACTCTAAAGGGAGCTGAAGCTTCTAAGAGGTGGAGCTAAGGATGTAATGTATTCCCACACAGGAGGTGGGAAGAATGAGGGAAATGGGTTTATATATATGAGGGACAGATAGGTGACACCATAGTGCACAGAGTGGTACACTTGGAGTCAAGAAGACTCATCTTCCTGAATTCAAATCTGACCTCAGACATTTAATAACTGTGTGAACCTGGACAATTCACTTCACCCCGTTTGCCTTGGTTTCCTCATCTGTAAAATGAGATGGAAAAGGAAATGGTAAACCTCTCAAGTATCTTTGCCAAGAAAACTCCATATGGGTCTCAAAGAGTTGGAAACAACTCAATAGCAAGAAGTTTCTTGAACAAGAGAAATTAAGAGGATGAAAGGGTAACTGAAGATCTTTGTCCGGGATGTCTGGAATGGATGACTGAGGGACATTATTATCTAATCACCTGATTTTACTGTCATCACACCAGAAAGCAGGAGAATGGATCAAATCATCTTTCCTAAACTGTTGTACCATGATGAGGTTATGGGGCAACACCACAAAGCTGCTTCTACTTTAAACTGTTTTTCAACTACTTCTAGGCCTGGCAGGCTTAGCTTTTTAAAAGATACTGTGGACGTGGCTGTTCTTTAGCCAAGCAATGATGCACCGCCTTATCCAGTCCCATCAGAGAAACTTCCTCACAATTTGTAAAGCATTAACAGTGTGTGGACATGTTTTTGTATTTCATTCAACACATTAATGCCTCTTTATTTTGTATTATCTGCCATTTGCTTTCCATGATCATATCAACCATCTCCCTTTACCATTATGTTCTTCCCCCCCACCTCACCTCAGTACCTATAATAACTTTCAAACATTCAAATTCTGCTGCAGAGAGTGCAACTCTGAAGGGCTGACTATGCTGTTTGAATCCCAAAAAATACATTTGCCCAAAAGACTATTTAATGGAGAACTCATACAGAGGTCATAAGATGTGTTACAAGGACACTCTCAGTGTCTCTCTAAGAACTTTGGAATTGATTTGAGACATGAGAGACACTGGCTCAGGACCACTCAGCATGGTGTGCTTACATGAAAGAAATCATTGTGCTCTATGAATGAGGCAGAATTACACTAGCTCAAGAGACTTGAGATATGCAAATTAGAGACATCTTCACTCCAAATGTTCATCTGGACTATTTGTACCCTACCTGTGATAAAGTCTTCCAAGCTCATATTGGTCTGTCACCCATAGTCTGACATACTGTACCTTGACCCTGACAAAGTGATAATATTTTGGTGCTCTTTTAGCACAAAGGACTGCAACCAACAAATCTAGCGTAATGCGTGAAATGTAGTAGATACAGAAAAAAGTTGTTAATTCCCTAATACTTTCTTATCCCTTGGTTTCCAATGCAACTTTACCATTAATAGTCAATAAGCAATAGTTATTATGTTATATCATCAAATGTACGGAAACTTTGAAAAACAAGATCCCTGTCCTCATGGAACTTATATCAATTTGGGAATAAATGCACATTAAAAAAACGGAAAGCAATTTGTAAGAAGAAAACTTTAGGGAAAGTCCAAAAGTCTTGGGAATATGGAAGTCCAGAGCAATCAAGAAAGATTTCTTGGAAGGTAGCCTTTGAAGGATGAGGAAGATTTGGACAAGTGAGAGGAGGCATTCTAAGCAATAGGAATAACCCGACCAAAGACCCAGAAACAAAAAAAAAAATGATCATAACGTCCTTGTTTTAGGAAGGGGGCAGGGGGAGATAGAACAACGAGCAAACTGTCTAGACCAATACGACTAGACAGCTTTTTTTCCCATGGTCAGCAAGTCTAGACATCTTTTTGGAAAAACAGCATCTTATTTTGTGGACCAATAAGAAAGAACTAAAAGTCATAACTGAATCAAGTCATTGATACTAGTATTAGTCCCATCAACAAGAGAAGAGTTTTGGTCCTCTATATCATACATATGTATATAATTATATATTATATGTATAATATATATTATGTAATACAATTATATATAATTATATAATATATAATAATATATTACACAATATATAATTATATATTATATTTATAATTATATTATGTCTATATTATATAATATATATAACATATATATTACATAATATATTATAATATAACATGTACATATAAACACATACATATATGTATATATAGGACAGATATATGAGGCATATGTGTGTATGTATATATGTGTGTATATAGACATGTACATATATGAGACAGAGCCTACCAAGACCTATCAGTCTTATTAACTGCTATCTTCTTCTTTTGACTCATGCCAGTATCCCAGTTCTGTCCTTCTCAGGACCTTACAATATCTAAAGTCCATTCCACTTCTAAATTCCATGATCCCATAAGAGCGGGATAGAAATTGGATCTGTTATGTCATTGTTATAAGGAACTTCCAGTGAGGAAATTCCTCTCACCAAAGCAAGTTGGTAACTTCTCTTAAATTTCTAGTCTTTTATGGAATCCCAGAGCAGGAATGTAAACTCACATAGAAATGGGAGCCACTAATCTGTACACATGTATCCCTGTATGCTTCATAGTATCTAACTTTCCGAATGTAATGTTATCAATGTTTTATTGTATTTTTACTTACTTAAAAATATTTCCCAATTACATTTTAATCTATATCAAGATACATTTCTCTGGGTTTGACACCTCTGTTCCACAGCACTGAAGGATTATATGAATTAATCCAGAGAACATAAACAATATGTTTCAGAGGCAAGACTTGAATCTAGGTCTCCTTGATTTCAAAGCCAGTTTTCTTTCCAGTATACCATGCTGATCATGTGCATCTACAAATAGACAAACAAGCAAATAAATGGACAAGTAAATAATCCTAGAGTAATCCTAGACTATATTATTGGTAACTTTTAAGCTTTCAGAAAGAAATTGAGGGTAATCCTAGAGTATATTATTGGGTAACTTTTAAGTAATCCTAGACTATATTATTGGTAACTTTTAAGTCTTCAGAAAGAAATTGAGGGATTTCATGGCTACAGGTGATATTTTCATCTTTTCTTTCAATTGAAGGTTGGCGTTTGGAAGAGAAGGAATGATGTGGAGAAAGAACAGGTGACTATATAGAAGCTAACACTTATATGTGTTATATGCTATTATGTGCTGAGTGCTTTACAAATATTATCATATTTATTTTCAGAACATCCCTGGGAAGTAGTTGCTGTTATCCCCATTTTACAGGTGAAAAAACTGAGTCAAACAGAGATTAAGTGACTCGTCTAGAGTCACACATCTAACAAGTGTCTGAGGCTGGATTTAGACTCAAGCTTTCTTCCTGACTCCAGGTTTGGTAATCTGTCTGCTGTGCAATCTGCCATGGGATAAAAAGTCTTTAGTTTTTTGCACCTTGGACCTCATCCAGATACCAAAATAATGAACTAGAGCTTTTCTCAGAAAGGCTAAAAAGGAAGGATTTGACTAGAGGCTTGTCAACCTAAACAAGAGGGCTTGAAGTTGAATGTTGAGGAGCATAGAAACAAAAAGACAGTAAAACTGGACACCATGGAAGGACCACTATTGCTCATGCTTTGTTCTCAAAGAGAACCAATGACATCAGAAAGGTGACGTCTTGACATACAAGTGAATTGGATTTAAGTGAGGCAGGGGTGTGCCGTCATCAGCCTCACTTTCCTCTCCAGAGTAATTCAGAGTCCAGTGGAAGACACAGTCAGGACAATTGGTGATGGCCCCCAGAAGGACGATAGGTAGTACAGAAAGAAGGATGACGGCAAAATAAAAGAACTTGGAAGAGTGTCTGAAACAACATTATGGTATTAGATGTCTACTTGTCAATCTAAAGATCATGAGATATGGACAAAATGAATCCCAGGTCTAAACATGAAATACATTGTTGCACAGTAGACAAAGAGCTGACCTCAGAGCCAGGAATATCCAGGTTCAAGTCTTGTCTATGACACCTATTGGCTATGTGTGATCCCATACAAGCTACTTGTCCTCCCAGTGTTCTAGGCAATTATCTAACACTTGAAAGTGTCCCCCTCATTGGTAAAGGGAGTTGACTCACCTGGGAGTTGCCTATACCAAAGAAATTATAGGTCTAGCATCTGTCTCTGCCATTACACTAACTTAGAACTCTAGACATGTGGAATCTCAAAGTTGGGAGGGAGCTCAGAGATCATCCAGTCCCCCTTAGACCCACCCAAAAGAATCCCCTCTAAAACATGCCCGACCAGTGGCTTTGCTTGAAGATCCCTCTTGAAGGGAAACTCATTACGTCAAAAGGTAGCCCATACAATTTTGAAATAGTCCCAATTGTTAATGAAAGCTGGGCAAAGGTTACTTACATATGTTTGCCTACTAGTTTTAACCACTGTGATCTTGAGCTCTTTGCATTTACTCGCCATCACCACCAGTCCACAACACACACACATACACACACACATACACACACACACACACACACACACACACACACACACACACACACACACACTTCCTGTCCTAAACTGTGCATGGCATTGAATTATCTATCATTTCTGAAAAAAATAGGTGGGGTAGAGGAAGGTAGAATACAGGAGATGGGGTATTTTATACAAGAAGTATCTTTATCATTTAGGACCTACTGTTTCTTTTTTATAATTTTCAAATATTTTATTTTTCCTAATCAAATGTAAGCGATTTTTAACATTTTTTTAAAATTGAGTTTTTATGTTTTCTCCTTTCCTCCTTTCTCTCCCCCCTCAATGAGAAGGCAGGCAATTTGATGATAAAGGTTATACTATGTACAGTAGGACCTACTGTTTCAATAACTAACAATATAATAATTATAATTCATTCAAATATTCACAAAATTTTTAAACATTTTTATTAAAGTTTTAAGCTCCAAATTTTAACCCTCTTTCCCTCCCCTTGCTTCTCCCTGAGATGGTAAGCAGATATAGATTATACATGTGCAATTATATATAACATTTCCACATTAGTTATTTTGCACAAGACTTGAATAATAGAAAAAAAAGTAAAAAAAAATAGCATGCTTTGTTCGGTATTCAAATAATATCAGTTCTTTCTCTGGAGGCAGAGAGTATGCTTCATCATTAGTCCTTTAGGATTGTCTTGGATCATTGCATTACTGAGAATAGCTGTCATTCACAGTTCTTCCTTGAACAATACTACCTTTATTGTGTACCACGTTCTCCTGGTTCTGTTCACTTCACTCGGCATCAGTTCATGTAAGTCTTTCCAGATTTTTCTGAAACCATTCTGAATGTCATTTCTTATAGCACAATGACATTTCATTGCAATCATATTACACAGCTTGTTTAGCCATTCCCCAATTAATAGGCGTCCCTTTGATTTCAAATTCTTAGCCACCACAAAATGAGCTGCTATAAACATTTAACAAATGTTTTTAATCACCTACTGTGAACAGGGCGAAATACAAGTTTTTAATAAGATTTGTACTCTCCTCTAGTTAATAGTCTAGTAGCATAATAACACATAAATGCAGATAACTACATTATACGAAACTATAGGATACATATTTTGGGATAAAATCCATCAAAAAAGGTATAAAGCAGAGGTTTATATGAGATCCAAGGTCTTTTTTTACCTATTAGCAGGGACATTGAAAGCTTTATGTTGAACAAATGCATTTGGCCCTTTTAGACTCACAATTGAAATAAATGAAAAGATATGCTCTGTTCAGAACAGATTTAATAGAAAGCTCTCAGAAGGAATTGCATGGCAAACATAGCAACCCTTTATTTCAAAGAGATATAGACCTGCATGTTGATGGAAAAGGGATATCAGGGTCCCAAGAGTCTGATTGCCAGACTCCCATAACTTCTAACACAGGTATCCCTGTCCCCCCCAAAAACAAACCTCAAAAAGATGTTATTGGACTGTTGGCATTGTCATGATTACCTGAAACCTTCATTTCCTCCATGCCCAATAGCTTAGGCTGCTAGCATTATAACGTGGTACAGACATACAGGGGCAGTCACCCAAGACTAATACAAGATTCCCCAGAACCACATTGCTTTGCCTTCAAACGGTTCCATCTGGTTTTCTCTCTTTGATTGTTTTAATAAACAACTCTAAGGTTCAGGCCAAAAGTTCTTGGTATCTGAGTTTTATCTACTGTCAACCAACAGGCTTTGAGTAGGTGAAGAGCTAGTGGCCTTGATTAGCTCGATCAAGAGTTAAGACTCTTGATAATATGTTTTTTTCTGCTTTCTCTGATGCAATTGAGATAGGTACTGCACAGGATAGATTGGGCGGGGAACCTGTGACCTCGAGGCCACGAGTAGCCCTCTATGTCTTCAAGTGTGACCCTTTGACTGAATCCAAACTTCGAAGAACAAATCCCTCTAGGTCCTCAAGTGTGGTCTTTTAACAAAGGGCTACACGTGAGGACGTAGAGGGTCACATGTGGCCTCAAGGCCATAGATTCCTCTCCCCTGGTACAATGTTAGATCTAGAGTCAGGAAGACTTCAAATCAAATCTACCCATATACACTAGCTGTGTGACCCTGAGCAAGTCATTTAACCTCTGTTCAGGTTTAAGTTTCCTCAACTGAAAAAATGGGCATCACAAAAACACTTACTTCCAAGGATTTTTGGGAGGAACAAATGAAATGATATTGGTAAAGTGCTTTAGCACAGCTCCTGGCACTTAGTTGATACCTTATAAATGTTTCTTCTCTTTATAATTCAGCCACTTTGCCTTGCTGATTATAAATGAATGGGATGTAAAATGGGTTTGTGAAAAATTCTAAGACCCTTAAAAAGGGTTTGGAGTTTGTAGGTCTGTTCAAAGGAAGAACAAGACACTTAGCCAAGTGTTAGGCACATAGCAGGTACTTCATAAATGTTAATCGATAGATTATGATTGAGATTAATTCATTGTTTGGTGTAGTTTGTTTAGTGTTACTAAACAATAGAGAGAAAGTAGTACTACTCAACTTTCATTGTACTTTCATCTTTTCTACTAAAGAGAATATTTGTTTTTGAACTAGAAAATGCAAAACAAACATGATTATAAGGGAATTAAAGCCTGATAGGAAAGGAGATAGTAGGAAAACACTGTAGATGCTTTAAATAGCTGACATTTATATAGACTTTTAAGATTCTCAAAGCATTTTTATAAACAATGTCTCATTAGGTTCTCAGAGCAAGCATGTTAAATAGGTACTATTCTTCTCCCCATTTTACTGATGAGAAAACTGATGTTTAGAGAAGTCGAGGGTCACTAGTAAGTCTAGGTAATAGTGACTAGCAAGGATAACTGGTAACAGTAGGAAATAGGATTTGTCCCTTGTTGTCTCCTGTCTCCAAAGTCTGGTCTTTCCCTTACATTATGATATGTCCCAAAATCCTCTTGAATGTAGGGATTTGGTCAGATTATAACCTAGAGTACTGCAAAAGTTGCAGATAAAATGGAAGAACAGTTATCAACAATCTTTGAGGAATCCTAGGGAATGGCAAAAGGGTCAAAAAAACTCATGGTGGTCAAATGTTTGGAATTTCTGAAAGGGTAAAAAAGTAAATTCTAAAAACCAGAGATGTGTTAATCTCCAGCAAAAATTTGGGAGAGAAAAGAGAGTTTATGAGACCTTTGAATGAGAAGCAGGGATCACCAGAAGCCAAGAAAGGTCTAAAAAAAAATTTTGTCAAAATAAAGTCATTATCTCTTCTGACAGGGTAGCTAACCTAGTAGATTAGGGAAATGACATAAACTATATATCTCAATTTGATAAAGTTTGCTTTGATAAAGTTTTTCATCATGTACTGGTAGAAATGATAGAAAAGTATCGACTTGATGATACAACACTTAGACAGATTTGTAGCAAAGAAAAAGATGATTCATTTATTTACGACAATCTTGGATTGAAGGAGGACTCTCTTGGAATGCCCCCAAGGACCTGTCCTTGGAAGCCTGTTCTACTCCACATTTTTTATCACTAACTTGGATAAAGACATCATAATTTTCAATCACGCAAGTCTATGAAGGATATATAATATGTTAGATTATTGAATCTATCTCAAAATATCAACAGACTAGAAGAATTGAGTGAATCTAATAAGATAAAATTTAAGAGAGATAAATAACTTAAGTTTCAAAATCAACTGTAAAATTATGGGATGGGAAGGTGTGGTTTAACAGCTGTTCCTATGAAAAAGATCTGAGGATTTGAACAATGATGATGATGATGAGGAGGAGGAGGTTTAAATAGCTCTCTCTCTCTCTCTCTCTCTCTCTCCCTCCCTTTCTCTCTCTCTTTCTCTCTGTCTCTGTCTCTCTGTCTCTTTGTCTCTCTCTCCCTCTCCTCCTCCCTCCCTCTCCCTCTCCCTCTCTCTTTCCGTCTCTCCCTTTCTCTCCCCCCTCTCCCCTCTCACTCCCTCTCTCTCCCCCTCTCTCTCTCCCCTTTCTCTCTCTCTATATATGTTATCTCATTAGATCCTCCTAACAAACCTGTGAGGTAGGAGCTATTTTTATACCCGTTTTACATAGGAGAAAACAGAAATAAGATGAGAGGTTTGAAGTAACTTGCCCCAAGTCACACAGCTGGAATGTATCTGGTGGTATTTGAATTCCTCTGCCTGACTCGAAGTCCAAGACTCTTATTCACCAAGTCACCGAGCTAGCAGGCTTTAAATTCAACATAATCAGGGTGAAGTAGCTGACAAAACAAACAAATAAACAAGCTATTGTGGTCTTGGGCTACATTTAGAGAATTGTGATATTCAGAAAGAGAGGTAAGACCTGCTAAGTCCCTATCAGCTCTAAACATAAGACTAAAGCTACTCACTATACTATGCCCCAGGGGGAGCCATATTAAAAACAATACTGATAGATTTTGTTTGTACATTACTTTCATATGAATATATCCTTTTCCCTATAACAAAAAATCAAATGGAAAATGGGGAGGGAGGGAAAGAGGAATGGGGCAGTTCAGTAAAACCAATACATCAACTGAATCTGACAGAATATTCAATGATCTACAGCCCTCTCCCTCCACAAATGCAGAGAAGAGGGGAATGTGCATTTCTTCCTCTCTTTTTCATAGACAAATTTGATTATTATGTAAAGAGTGGTGTTTGATGTACTTTGCCCTTGTAAGTTATGTTTGTCCACATGGGTCTGTCTAAAAGAGAGAGGCACGTATACATCTCTAGAGTCTCCTCCACACACCCTTCTATAAGGGAGACTCATTCTTACCAGAAAAAGAGGCAGAAAGTTGGGGTCAGAGATTGGACACACTGTTGTCTTCAAAGAAAGGTAAGTGCACCAAAAGGATATATATCCACTACCCAAAAGACTATTAATCTAGGGAAAATAAATTCTAGCTTCAAACCAAGTTCCTGTTTGCTTAATGGGGAAGGAGTTTCCTTTAATGGGGAAGGGATACCTATAGTTATGTACTCAAAACTTGGATGCAAACCTTGGATACATACCCTTTCCCAAATACCAGGTCTACAAGAATGCATGTAGAAAATAGAAAATAAATCCATTTATCTGATCTGATAGCAAACAGAAATCAGAGATGTAATACCAATAAAAATAGACTGTATACAGAATGAATGAACTCTTTCATTAATAGTGAGATATTCCAGCTCATCCCAGAAAATTTCCCAAAGTCTCAAGTGTAGTAAACTGGGACTAGGGGCGTGAACTGCTCTTCTGCATTCTAGATTCTTCTTTAGTGGCAGTGAGGGGGCGTAGTGAAAGGACCTGAAATCAGGAAGACCTGAATTCGAATCTGATCTCGCATACTTACTAGTGGTGTGACCTCAGTCAAATCTCTGCTTCAGTTTCCTCGGTTGCAAAATAAGAATGATAATTTGCACCTACCTCCTAGGGTTGTTGTAAGGATCAAAAAAGATAATATTTATAAAATTCTTAGAATAGTGCCTGACACATATAGATGATTATCTCCCCCTCCCCTCCTTCCCCCCTGCCCCCCTCTTTGTCCTTCCCAGAGTCTTTCTCTCTCTTCAGGTTGCAGGAGAGAAAGTGGAACCCTGTGCCTTCTTTTTCAAATCTGGAAGCTAGAAAATCAATATCTCCCTTCTCTCTCAAACTCTCATGCCCCTCATGCAGACATGGAGGATTGAGCAATCCATTTCTACCATTGAGGAGAGTCTTATGCACATAGGCTTTGAGTCACAGAATATAGTTATAATTACTCTTTAGTCAGTATAGTTTTGGTGTTTTTCATTCTATTTGCATTGGTGTGATTATTAACAATATTGTTTTCTTGGTTTTGCTTATTTCACTGTATCCATTTATATATGTCCTCCCATATTCATCATTTCTTTGAGTTTAGAAATATCCCGTGACATTCATGTACCACAAATTATTTAGTCACAACCCACTCTGTTCTTTGCTAATTTAAAAACTGATGCTATGAATATTTTAGTGTATATTGGACCTTACTTTCTCTCTTTGACCTCCATAAGGTATATGCTTAGCAGTGGGATATGTCAATCAAAGGGTATAAGTATTTTAGTCACTTTCTTAGCATAAATCAAAATTCCAGAATGGCTGGGCCATTTCACAAGGAAGTAATATTTTAAGAGGGATGCTGACAGACCAGGGGATATTCATAACAGGACAGATATGATGATAATAGAACTACAACTAAAATTGAAGACAAGTGAGATGAGAGGGGGCACCTAGTTGCCATCATTGAGTTAGTCACCAGCCCCAGGTGAACCACATCCCAGGATTCTAAAAGAACTTCTTTTCAAACAGTGGAAGAGACTAGAATTTGGTGAAGGTTAGTTCATCTGAATTCAATTCTAGACAAAACTTAATATTTAAAGAATTGTTTGTGAGAATTTAAAAAATAAAGTGATCCTGAAGGGCCAATTTGAATTTTTCAAGATGAAATCATGGCAGATTAATCTCTTTTCCTTTTTTACTAAGTGGATAAATCAGCAGAATGCTATAGAAAATAGCAAACTTGAATCTCAATAAAGCATTTGTGATATGTTTGAACAAATGCAGAGGTGTGGTCTAGGTGACTGAATATCTAGGTGAATCCAGAACCTAATGAATGATGTTATTGAAGTAGTCATTTATAGATTGATGCAAACTTGGAGGATGGCTGTTAA
>CM053770.1:320088054-320127983 GCA_028658325.1 Potorous gilbertii
CTGATCATCCTATGCAAATGAATTTCACCCACTTTTTAAATTTCATTGCAGGGGATTCATGTAATATAATGGAGGTCTTTTCAAGTTCTCTCCATATTGCAAAAATGTCAATGGGATGTATAGACTATTCATTGGTTAATCCTCACTCTTTCTATGTGATTATCCCTTTCCACCTCACCCTGCACCATTATATGTGTCTTTGATAATATCCTTGACACAACTTTTCCCAGACAATCTTTGTTTATAACATATAGTCTACTTACATCAATCATACAACACTTCAGTTCTTCAGCATTATGGTGTCCTTCCACTCTCAGTCATACAATACCACTAGAAAAATATTGATGCTAGAATGAAGAAGTTTGAAATTTGGAATCACTGAAAAAACCTAGTTTTCCAAAGGCAATTTTGCCTTTTCTTTTCCTCCTGTTAAACTCCCGGCCTCGCTCATTGTCCATTTAATGTCTGTCCAAGACAGATATTAATGGACAAGCTTTATGGATTTCTTCCACCAATTGTATATCCTAGTTTGGACAATAAACATTCTTTATCCACTTGAATTTTTCTATATAGATATCTACACATAGATATCTTTTTATCTGTATAGATGTTTGACCAAATTATTCTGATCATGGAAACTTACACTTCCTCTGTAGAATGAGGTGACCCTGAATATTTGAATGATACACTAGAAAATGTCGGCTCTAGAAAATACATTGACTCATACTGGAATGATTTTGAACATTGTCTTGGCAACAAACTGTATTTCATCTAAGGACCAACCTAGAAAAACATGGAAAAAGGACTCATCCCAAGTAGGCTAGCTTCTTGATGATTATTTTGGCTATGGCAATACATGAAACAATGACAAATGTAAGTGGAATAAATGTAAAGTCTAACAACTGGGTTCAGGCATATAGCTATATAAATATAAGATGAGTGAGACATGGTTGGACAATAAGTTCTTTAGAATTTTAACAGACTGCAAGCTAAGTGTGAAATACTATGACATAGCAATCACAAAAAGTGAATGCTATCTCAAGCTGCTACATTAAGAGAGTTATTTTGTCCACAATGAGGAAAACAATGGTCTCATTGCATCTTGCCCTGGGCAGACTACATCTGGAATATTGTATTAAATTCTGAGCATGACAGGGAAGACATTGATGAACTTCACTGCATCTAGAGACAGGCAACAAGGATGTTGAGGAGACTGGAGACTATGCTATATCATGTAAAGGAATTAAAAATGTTTATGTAGCCTGGAGAAGTCTCACCTTAGGGTGAAGGACTGTGAAATGATAGCTATCTTCAGACAGCTGAAAAACTACCATATGAAAAGGGGATTATATTCTGTCTATGATCCCCAGAGGGCAGGACAAGAAATAAATTGATAGCTAGAGATAAGAACATTTTAACTTGATGTTAGAGAAGATGTTTTACCAATTAGAGACACCTAAAGAAAGCATCTTGGTGACTCAGTTGATAAGAGTATTAAACCTGGAGTCAGAAAGATCTGAGTTCAAATCCATTCTCAGATAGATTTGCAACCCTAGGCAAATTATTTAATCTCTTTTTGCCTTTCTACTGAAGAAGGAAATGAAAAAATACTCTAAAATCTTTGCCAAGAAAATTCCATGAACAATATTGGTGTGTTAGAGTCACAAAGAGCTGAACATGACCGAACAAGCTAGAATAGGCTAACTCAGGAGATAGTGGGTTTCCCATTACCACATGTGTTCAAACACATGCTAGACAGTTGCTTTTCAGGGATGCTATAGAGAAGTTTCCTGTTCAGATTATTGTTGTTCATCCTTCATTTTCAAAGAGGACCAGTGACATCACTGTGTGATAAGTAATGTACTTGAATTTAATTCGAGTGAGACAGAGTTGTGCAAAGTTATCAGTTTCATCTCTCTTCCAGTCATTGAAATCCAATGGCAAGATAGTCAGAACAACTGTTCAGATACAAATTGGACTAGTCTCCCTTCTAAACTCTAGCCCCACATCCCTAATTGCCTAATGGATGCCTCCAGTAAGATGTTCCATAGACATCTTAAATTCATCATGCTTAAAATAGAATGTATCTTTCCTACGATGACCTTCCCTTCTTCCTAATGTCCCAAATGTTGCTGAGAGAATCGTTATCCTTCTAGTCACATAGGTTCACAATTTTGGAGCCTTCCTTAATCGATCCCTCTTCCTCATACCCCATATTCAAGTCTTATTGATTCAGCCTCTACAATATCATCTCTCATTTTCTTCCCTTTCTCCACCATTCCACTACAAAGCCCTCACTGCCTCTCACCTGAACTATGGCAATAACCTCCTAATCTCACTGCTTCCAATCTCTTCCTTCTCCAATAAATACTCCATACAGCTGCTAGACTGATATTCCCAAAACACACATCTGACCATATCACTTCTCTGCTAATGAAGTACCAGTGACTCCCAATCACCTATATGAAAAAATTCAAAACTCCTCTGTATGGCATTTAAAACTCTTCACAATCTGTCTCCAGTCTATTTTTCTAGGTTTATTACACATTACTGCAAAGTGGAGATTGCTTCATTCATTACAGTTAATAATAAAATTAAAGATAGCAATTATATAGTACTTGGTAAGGTTTGCAGTGTACTACATATTATATCACTTGTTCCTCATGACAACCCTGTGAAGTAGGTGATATTACTACCCTTATTTTACAGATGAAGAAACTAAGGCCGAGAGAGGCTAATTGATTTGCTCAGGGTTACACAACTAAGGTAAGTGTCTGAGGCTGAATTTGAGCTCAGTTTTCCTAATTCCAAGTCCAACACTCTATCAGTTGGGCCATTTAGCTACTGCCTTCATCACTTAGCACAGTGTCTGGCACTTTGTGGGTGTTCAGTAAATACTTATGGTGTGCTTGCTTGATTAACAATATTCCAGTCAAACTGCCCTACTTGTCGATTCCCACCGAAGACATTTTATCCTTCACCTCCATATGTTTGTACAGGCTGTCATCCATGCAGGGAATTCATTTCCTCCTCACCTTTATCATTAGGAACCCTTAGCTTCCTTCAAGTATCAAGTCTCATTACTTTCTACAGGGACATATCCAGAGCCCCATGCTGTTCCCTGTCACCAGTGCTTTCCTCTGCACAAAATTACTTTGTACACAGTTGGTGGCACAATGGATAGAACACTGGAATTGGAATCAGGAACTCATGTTCATGAAATCCAATCCTTCCTCAGACACTTACTAGCTGTGTGACCCTGGGCAAGTCACAACCCTATTTGCTTCAATTTCCTCATCAGTAAAATAATCTGAAGAAGGAAATGACAAAGCAATCCATTATCTTTGCCAAGAAAACCCCCAATAGAGTAGCAAAGAGTTGGACGTGACTGAAACAAACTGAGCAACAACACATTTCATATTTACTTATCTATGTTTGTGTAGTGTGCACAAGTATGTGTATTTGTCTGTGTGTGTTTGTATTCTCCCTAATGGGTTAATGTACCCTAATGGTACAATAGAAATTCCTTGAGACTTAAAGGCAGGGAACACTTTTCTTTTTCTTTGAATATGCAACACCTACCATATAGAAGGAGTTTAATAAATGTTCAATAAATGAATGAACTCCATGGTCCTTGCAACTCTGGATTCTAAGGGTCTGTGAAAACCATGTCATAAGAGGATGAGTTAAAATATTTGGGGATATTTATTTATTCTGGAGAAGAAAAGAACATGAGTCATGAGCTAATTCTGTCAGAGTCAAAGACCGTCCTGAGCATCCTAGTGAGCTGAGAGCACGGATGAAGCCATGGGGTAGGATGGCTCGAGATGAGGTTGATGCTAGAGAGACACTCTCCCTTCCTCCCCACCTCCAAAACACATGTCACACAGTATGCTAATTATTACTAACAAGCCTCTATTGCTTTTGTTTTCAGCACCAAGCTAATATAACACCTTGTGGGGAGGAAGCAGAGGGAGGGAGAGGGATTTCCAGTGAAGGGATTTCCATTCCTTTATCCCTGCTAATCAACAACTTCTCTACAATTTATGCCTCTGGAACTTGGGAGATTAAATGGCTTAATTGGGGTCATACAACCACTTTATATCAGAAATAGGATTTGAACTCAAGTCTTTCTGACTCTAGAGGACTGTCTATTTACAATCCCAGAAGAGTAATTTAAAAAAAAATTATGTGTGTAGCCTTTATGATTAGATTTCATTTTCATTATCTCATTTGATCAGCATGATAAGGTAGGGCAGGAATCATGCCATTTTACAGGAAGACAAACTGAGGTCCAAGGGGACTGCCTAAATTCAATTGAGTAGGTTCGGGATAGATGAACTAGAACTCAGTCCCCTGATTTCCAACCCAGTGCACTTTCCACTACATCATGCTGAAAGATTTCTTAAAGAAGCCCTTCTCAGTTCTGTTTTCAACCAACAACCTTCAGTCCCCTTTATCTACTCACTCCCACCCACACATGTTGCAGGTGGTCCCTGTGCCCTTTAGTTTCTACAGCTCTTTGGAGAGACCCAGTCAGTCCCTGATGGTGCTGCTTCCTCTCTCCCAGGCTGGCTCCCGCCTGATGCAATTATAAATCACTGCACTTTCCCTACATTCAGACCTGATGTTTAATTCATTGCTATCCTGGCTGTTTTAATGCAGAACATTTATTCTGTGGAAGGAACAGCTTTGTTTTCCCTCTGCAGTGTTATTCTCTTTGCTTAGAATGCCATTTCCATGGATTTGGGTGGGGGTGGGGGGTGGCTTGGAGGGAGTAGATTTGTTGTTTGGCTGCTCATTGGCCTCTCCTCCTCCCCCTCCAATGAAGTGACCTACTCTGCCTTCTCAGGCGTGTCTGCTGGTGAGTCAGCTTGGAGAGGGGAGGCTGTTGGGAACTGGGACTTGCCCTGTCCTGGCTCTGTATTCACCCTCCTCCTTCTACCAGCCCCCATCCCCTCCATCCCTGGATCCTGAGGCCATGCTGAGACTAAGCTTTGATCTCAGAGATCACAAAGTCCTATCATTTGGTAATGTCTCTCAACATTTCCAGTTTCTGCCTTAATCAAGGTGATACTTACTTCAGATCATGATGGGAAAGAGAGAGAGAGAGTCATTCACATTGAATAAAGCACAAAAATCCTGTGAAGCCAAACTAGCCAACCCCAACTAAGACATTTCATCTCCTGCACCTAGGCCTTTTCATAGGCTGTCCCCCATGCCTAGAATATACCCCTTTTTCACTTCTGTCTGATATCCCCCTTACTCCCTCCCAGTAACACCAAGCAACACAGTCTCCTTTGATCCTCTTATATGCTAATGACCCTTCTTGGAAACTACTTTATATCTGTTACTGTTATTCAGTCCTTTCAGTATAGTTCCACTCCTTGAGACCCCATTTGCGGGTTTTCTTGACAGAGATACTAGAATGGTTTGCCATTTTCTTCTCCAGTTCATTTTACAGATGAGGACATCGAGACAGAATTAAGTGACCTACCCAAGGTCACACTAGTAAGTGTGTGAGACCAGATTTGAACTTAAGAAGATGAATCTTCCTGATTCCAAGCTCAGTGCTCTATCCATTGTGTCTTCTTAGCTGTCCCTACTTTATATCTAGCTTGAATATATTTTCTATTTACCTTTTATGTGTATGTGCTATTTTCCCCCTTTCCCTCCCCATAGACTGTAAATTTCCTAAGGTCAAAGACTGATTTGTTTTTTTAACTTTGTATTCCCCAAACCTATCAAAGAACATGGCATCTAGTAGGCACTTAATAAATGCTTGTTGCATTAGTGAATAAAGAACTACAAATATTATAATCTTCCTTTTATGAGATAAGATTCCTCTACTATGGCCATCCTCTATTGTATCTTCATGCCTGACTTAGAGGCATGGTACTTAGAGGCAAGGTCAGTGAAGAATAAGCTTCTGCCAGCTCCTAACAAATTAGATGTGTTTCAAGGGCGCTCCCATGGTGGACCATGTCCATTATATAAGGACCAGCCTACCTAAGTGTAGAGAGGTTCTGATAGATTCTTAGTCATTAGGTAAGAGTAGGAGCATCTAGGTGGCACCATAGTGGATAGAGTGCTGACCTGGAATCAGAAAAACTCTTCCTAAATTCATATCTGAACTCAGACACTTACTAGCTGTGTGACCCTGGGCAAAACACTTAACCCTGCTTGCCTCAGTTTCCAAATCTGTAAAATGAACTGGCAAACCACTCCAGTATCTATGCCTAGAAAATTCCAAATAGAGTCATGAAGAGTTGGACATGACTGAAACAGTAAAAACTACATGTCAAGCACCGTGCTAAGATGAAGAAATGTAAGCGTATAAGAGATTTTTCCCAAGTTCACATAAATTGTTGTTGGCAGAGCAGGGATTAAATTTATATCTTCCTACTCCAAGTCATATGATGTGAAAGGAACAGGAAAGTTCCACTGCCCCAAAGCCCTTCCCCTCCTGGTCTGTCATGGAACCTGAAAATGTAATATTAGAGATTTATCCATTCGGATCCATGAGATTGTTCTGGTCATATAGACTCTTCTATTAAAAAAGGCAGAAACTTCAAGTTAAATCAACACACACTTATTAACCACTTACTTTGGGCCTGGCACATTGCCAAGACCTGAGAATATGAATTCAAGAAGTGTTAAAACTTTCTAGAGGCAGCTGACACAGTGGATAGACCACTGGGCCTTAAGTTGAGGAGACCTGAATTCAGATCCAGCCTCAAATTCAAATCCCTGGGAAAGCCATTTAATCTCTGTCTGCCTCAATTTCCTCATCTATAGTTAGGGTTGATAGTAGCATTTTGTTGCTATTCACTTGTTTCTGAGTCTTTGTGTTCCCATGGATAACTGCTTATCAAAGGTGTCCATGGGGTTTTCTTGGCAAAGATATTGGAGTGATCTGCTATTTCCTTCTCCAGTAGATTAAGGAAAACAGAAGTTAAATGACTTGCCCAGGTTTACACAACTAGTAAATGCCTGAGGCTGGATTTGAACTCAGGTCTTCCTGCCCAGACCCAATGCTCTATCCACTGAACCATTTAGGTGCTTCCAATAAGAATATTTACCTCTCAGGGTTGTTGTGAAGATCAAGTAAGATAATAGTTGTAAAGTGCTTTGTAAACCTTAAAGTGACACATAAATGCTAGCTGTTATTATTTCCCAGTTAAAATCTATGAAGGGATTAGCATATGTGATCTTTTCCAATTTGAAAGTAAGGCTTAGTGGGAATGGGAATAGTTAGATTTCCTGAGTTAGTAACAGAGGGGTGGCATGTCATGGTGGACCATAAGTAGAAAGAGCAGTACATTTGCAATAGAAAATCTAGATTCCATTTCCTGTTTCTAAATTTTCTAGCAAATGTGACTCTGAGTAATTAATAGGACTGTAAGGCTTGGAACTGGAAGAGAGATAATGTGTTCTTCATTCCATTTTACAGATGAGGAAACTGAGGGCTAAGGAGTGGGAGTAACTTGCTCAAAGTCCTACCAATACTAAATAGCCAAGTTGGATTTGAATTCTCTGACTCCCATTCACCTCTCAGAGCATGTATTTCTTCACATATATGTATCAGCAAGGATTTTGGTGTACTCAAGAGGGCCTGCTGTACAGGTTCTTAGATCTGCTTTTCTGAAAGGAAAACAAGTTTTGAGGGGTCAACAATCTACTTTAATCCAGCACATACATCATTCACTTCGTTCAGAGAAAAATGTTAGCACCCTGAACTTCAGAAAAATACATACAGAGAAATAAAGACAAATAGACAGGGTTTCTAGCTGTCTGACCATAAGCAATACATATATCACAGATTAACAGACAGATCCAACTGTCTGACTATACATATATACGTTATTACCAGAGAGAGAAGCACCAATATCTGGGTTTGCAGAGCTAGGGGGGCTCCATAGCGACTACCCAGAGTCTCATCTGACCTAATAAAGTCTTGCAATGAGTAAGCCCCAAAACAAAACCTCATCTCATAGTATTTATACACTTTTTAAAGCCAGAGGGCATCAAAATATTTGAGAACCAGTGCTTCATTAGAAATTAACCAAAGGTGTGAGCCTTCCTATAAAACAAATCTCTAATCAAACTTCCCTTAATGGGCAGGCCCATTAATGGGTGGTGAAGATCTTTAACTCTCATAATTAATATTATACCATAAAATTTATGACCTGCTCCGTCAGGTTGTAAGAAAATTGCTTTTATAAACTTTAAATGTGACCTTATGGGGATATTCTGAACAATCATCATTCTCTCTAAACTTCAAGAAGGCAGGAAAAGCCATAAAAATGTCTATAGGAGCAGGCTAGAGCCAAGATTGAGAGGGGACCTGGTGGTCTAGAATAAAGAGTATAGTTCAGAGTATGGTCAAGACAAGTTGAGAGTGATGGATAAATAATTAAGCAATCACTAAGCATTTATTAAACATCATATTTTAGATTCTATGCTAGACGCTAGGGCACAAAAGCAAAAATGTAATAGTCCCTGACCTCAAGGAGATTATGTTCTGTCAGAAAAGAAAATATGCATGTGCTTCAGATAAAGTGATTTCAATAATGTTTGGAAGTCAGACAGGCAGAGGGGACCCTATGGTGGGGAGGTCCTTCAGAAATAGAATGAAAACAGAAGTGAAGGAAAGTATTGAGAGGCACATGAATATTGTCTGATATAATGAAATGGAGGCAATGGGAGTCATAATCCCACGTGCATTTTGAGCTAGAGAGATGGGGAAGCATTTTGTGTCAGTTCCGGATTCTTACATCTTTGCTACCTAAGAGAGAACCAAGGAAGCCTGTTAAAGAATGAGATTTTCCCAGGAGTTCTAGAGTGGAATGTCAGTCTGACTGGGTGACAGAGGGTGAGAACTGGGGAATGACCATAGACCATTCTTTCATTAATGATAAAAGGAGGCATGGAAGATGCTGAATGGGAGGATTGAAGATAACCAAAGACACATTCATATATGTCATAATTTTGCTCAGGGCTGGCCCTGGCTACAGGAATCAGAGTAGGAGTTAACAAAACTCAATGCCTTGGCATTGACTATTCCCCATACCTGGAATGAATTCACTTCTCACTTTTGGTTTGTAGAATCTCTTACTTTCTTTAAGATTCAGATCAAGAACCACCTTCTATCCTAATTCTTTCCTGATCACCGCCCCCCCCCCCAATTTGAAGGTCTCTTTCCCTTCCTAAAATTACCTTGAATTTATTGTGTTATGTGGTTATATACATACATCTTGTCTCTCCCCATCAAATACAAACTTACCAAGGCAATGGATTTATCCATTTCACTCTTTGTATCTGCAAAATATACCACAGTGCCTGGTTCACACTAAACATTTCGTAAATTCTTGTTTGACAGCTAAATCATTGAAAGTTATGGCCCTGTATTATTATGCTTATTAGGGCATCTTAATTTTCAAAGCTTCAGATTTAATTTTTTCTAAACATGAAATAGGCTGGGTTATATATAGTAGAGGGATTGAAGGAGATTCATGGTCCTAGGAAGGTTATCCTAATTTCTCTGCCTTTCCTGTGGAAGAAATCTCGCTATTGCCTTCTATTTATCTACTCCCACCTTCCTCATCTCAGATCTCCAGGTTGAGTAACAACAAGATATATAGTTGAAGCAACACTAGACTGAGAGTCAAGAGACCTAGATTCTACTCCTACTTCTTCTACTAAGCAATCCAGTGACCTTGGGCAAGTCTATTTCCTTCTCCTGGGACTTGGTTTCTGTAAAATGATGGGGTTGAACAAGACCATCTATAAAAGCCAGTCACAGATTTTCAGATGGCACAAAATTGATAGGGATAGCATTATATTAGGACATTAGGCTAAATCTAATCAAATAAAATTTAATAGGGATAAGTGAAAAAGTTTACACTTTGGTTCAAAACATCCCAAGTACAATACTGGGAACCATGGCCAGAGAGAAGTTTGGAAAGGATTTGGGGTTTTAACGTCTTCTAATCTCAATAAAGAGTAAAGAGGATATAGTCAAGAAATCTAATACAATCTCAGATTCCAGTACAAGATTCATAGTTTACAGGATTAAGGAGGGGATAATCTTATTACACTCTTCTCTGGTTGGATTACATCTCTAGTATTATGTTCAGTTCTGCGCACCACACTCCAGAGAGCATGTTGGTAAGTTATCAAGCTTGACAAGCATCCAGAAGAGGAAAGTTGCAATAGTGAAGAACCTCGAATTGACACCATATGAGGATCAACTGAGGTAGAAGAGTACACTTAGAGGATATGTCCTGTCTTTCATCTATTTCAAGAGTCACATGTAAGAGGGATTAAACTTGTTCTGCTTGGCTTCTGAGAGCCAAAGGGTAGAAAATACAAAAAGCCGTATTCAAGTTCAATGTCAAGAAAAACAAAACAAAATTTCCTAATGATAAGAGCTCTCTTAAGGTGAAATCAAAAGCTTAAGTTTGGTCTTAGGAAGCTTCTTTGAAGGAGATGAAGCTTGAGAAGAGTTTTGAAGATGGGATATGGACACAGTTTTGTGAAAAGGAGATCAGGGCAAAGAACCTTTAGACTGACTTGGAGATAGGAAGACATATATCATGGTATATGTTGGCCTGGAAGGACCTCAGCCCTCAAGATGTCAAGATCTAAGATGAATCTTCATATTCTATTATAAGATTTAGTCACAGGCATTCTTAAAGGTTGTCAGGTCTCAATTATGTAAATTTCTAAAGAAACAACCAAGGCCTAGAGAGCAAAAGTATCCAAAGGACACCTTTAATTTCCAATATCATATACTTCTCACTATAAGAAATAAGTAAATCCAGAAATCATAATCTGTTCAGAACAAATATAATTCAGCCACATTTAAAAGAGTATACAGTCCATGAGGACCCATACAAACCATATACAAAGACCTCTGTCTCTGGAAGTTTTAAAAACTGAGGCTGAATGACCACTTCTTAGAGACTACAGAATCTGTGAGTTGGAAGGAACCTCAAAGACTATCTGGTCCATGTGTCTAAACAGGAATCTGTTCTACAGTAATTCCACTAAATGGCCATTTGGTCTCAATTGAAGTTCTCCAGGAAGAAGGATTCTGTTGTTTCCTAAGACAGTGCATTCCATACTTAGCAGCCTTACCTTTATATGAGCTTGTCTTTGTTTTGAGGTTGATTTCTCTACACTTTCCCCCTATTGTTCCCAGTTTTGCCTTCTGGAACTAAGCAAAATAAGACTAATCCTTCTGATAGTCTCTGTGCCATTTAATATTTTTATCAGTGGCTTGAATGAAGGTCTATATGGCATGCTTCATCAAATTTACTCATGACACAAAAACTGCATGCAGTAGCTAAGAGGATAGAGTGCAAAATCAGGATATTAAAAGATCTTCACAGGCTGGGATGTCAGGCTCAATCATTTAAATGAAATTTAATAGGAATAAAGATAAAGTCCTATACATGGACTAATTCCCCAAATTCAAAATGGAGGAGACAGTACTAAATTGCAATTCTTCTGGGGAAAAAAAAGACACAGGATTTTAATAGAACACAGGATATCAATGGCATCTCTGCCATCAGGTTGAGGGCTGACTTCTTGGGGGCTAGGATATGTGTTCATCATCAGATTGGTCACTTTCCAAAAATATTCCTCATATTTATGTCTCCCTCTGCTCTATTTATACATTCTCTGTCAGTGGGATCTAATGAACCATGCAAGTTATCTTATACCTTTTGTAAACCTATTTTTCCTCCTTAGTCTCTTCTCAAGCCAAAACAAAGATCACAATCTCCCCATGGAGGAATCCTCTCAGGTACCTTTGACAGATGGTCTTCTGCCTCATCTTGAATATTTCTGGTTATAGGGAGTTCATTATTTTCCAAGGTGTGGCATTTCACTTTTAAGTAGTTCTAATATTAGGAAATTGTCCCTTATATAGAGCCCAAATCTCTGCCCTTTTAATTTCCACCCATGGATTTGAGTTTCACTCTTTGGAGCTATTTAGAACAAGTCTAATCCCTCTTTGAGATAACAATGATATAGATGTTTAAAATTGGTTATCATTTCCCCACAGGCAGAGCAACAGTGGAGTGTTGCGATGGTATCCATGAAGTGTTGATGTTAGCAGGAAACTGACAAGAAACATAACATGGTAATGTCAGACAAGTTGAGGAAGGGATAGGAAGAATCAAGAAGGAGGAAAATGAAAGGGGATATGTACGTATGACAATAGAAACAAATGAAATGAGAAGTAGAAAAATTTGAAAAAAAATGAATAGTATGACCCAGAGAGTAATTCACTTAAGTTGATCCTGACCAGATAGATACATAGAGAAGAAAGCTAATCTGAGAAATTCCTGGGCATGAAAACTAGGAAGGACAGAATAATTAAGTTGGGATAGTGGGGTAGAATGTGGGGAACATGACAGGAGGAGAAGTGGTTTGAACTCAGAAGTTGTACCTGGAACAAAGATCAGAAAGGGTCTTATGCCCTCTTGGATGATGGAAGCTTTGTGTAACCAAAAGGAGAGAAAAGAGAGTAGAAAGTTAAGAATAAAAAAAACAATCAAACATCTTTTTAACTGCACCATACTAGATTCTGTAACTGTATACAGTAATTTTCTGACTCTCTGTCCACTAGCAAATGTCATTTTAATAGTTTTTATTCATATCTTTTTTTTATCCACTAGATTTCCTCCTGCTCTCTTCCCCCTCTCCCTCCAGAGAATAATCTTTTATAACAAACAACAAAGAAGAAAAGCAGAAAAGGAAAAAGAAATCACAAAACCAATCAACACATTAAAAATATCTGATATTATTTGTATCACTCCATATGCATGGACCACCTTATCCCCCCTCACTCTGCAAAGGAGTTGGGGGAGGGGAATATCTCCTCTCATATTTATTATTTGGGGGCAAGCATGTCCTTTCTTATCTCACAACACACATCTTCAATTGTTTGTGGTTGTTCTTCCCATTGATATTGTAGTCACTATGTTTGGTAACTTTAAGACAAGATGAAAACAAAATGCCCTTCCAGGAGCATGCCAGTTTCATTTGACTTCTGGGGATCAGTAATGGCCCCCTTTACCTGTGTGGGAACTGCCATCCAGATTTCTAGCCCCATAGAGATGCCCAGGCTTTGCTCCCATCCTACCCTATTGCATACCTCTCAAAGAGAAAAGTCAGCTCTCCAAGAACCAGAAATACTTTTTGCTCTCTTAAATTATTCTTGTTTTTTCTTGTTTTAATTCTGTCCCCTGAAATTGGACCCTGAAATTTGACTCTGCTTACTTCACTTTGCATCAGTCTGCATAATTTTTTACATGCTTTTCTGTAGTCATCCCTTTCATAGTTTCTCACAACACAGTAATATTCCATTACATTCATGTATCCCATTTGCTTAGTCATTCCCCAATCCAGTTTTCAAATGTTATTATTTTAAAACTATCTCACCACAAAACTTAGAGCTAGAAAGGATTTTAGAAGTCTTGTAGTCCAACCATTTTATACACAAGGAAACTGGCTCCCAGGGATGGAAAGGGGCTACTTCCCTAAAGTCACATAAGGAGTGAGTGATGGTGCTGACATTTGAACTCAGGTCTCCCTACTCCAAATCAGTGTTCTTTTCATTAGACTAGATACAGTGTGTAGAGATTCAGACTTACTCCAGGGGAAGAATTATAAAGAGAAAAATTTTCATTCCAAATTTTAAAGAGAATCCTACTTTTGCCTCTTCAGTGGTTAAAATGACTATAACAAGGACCCAATCCACAGATTTAGGATTAGAAAAGACTGTAGAAGCCATTTAGTCCAAACCCCTCATTTTCCAAGTTAAGAAATTAAAGCCAAGAGAAGTTCAAGGTCACAAAGATAGAAAGTGTCTGAGCTAGGATTATAAATTCTCTGATTCTCCATTTAGCACTCCTTCCTCTGCACCAGGCTATTTCTATATGAAGTTTTCAGTTTTAAAGGAGAACTAGTAATGCATCACATGGTCCCCCAAATACTGTCCTCTAACCTCCCCTAAGTTAAAAATCAAAGTCATGGGGGTGGGTGTCTATTTTTTATTCAGACATTCTCAGGGAAAAAAATATCCTTGCCACCTGGTGAAGGGGGACAGAAAAGGAATAAGCAGTGGTTTTTATTCAGCTATTTTCAGTTGTGTCTGACTCTTTGTGACCCCGTTGGGGCTTTCTTTACAGAGATACTAAAAAGATTTGCCATTTTCTTCTCCAGCTCATTTTACAGATGAGGAGATTGAGGCAAACAGAATCAAGTGACTTACCCAGCGTCACATAGCTAGTAAGCATCTGAGGCTGGATTTGAACTCATGAAGAGGAGTCTTCTGGATTCCAAGGCTCCATTCACTGTACCACCTAACTGCCCCAAGTATAGACCATGTATCAAGCACTGTGCTAAGTACTTTATAAGTTTAATATGTTTGATCCTTGTAACAACTGAGGGAGGTAAGTGCTACTATCATTCCTGTTTTCCCTGAGGTCCATAGGTCCTGTTTGTCATTGTACCTAAGTACCTTCTGGCTTAGAGGAGAAACTGTTCTTTCCCCAGCATGTGCCTGCTTATCCATTGTCATGAGGATAGGGGTTGGGGGTGGGATAAGGTGTTTTTGCAGATTCAAATCCTGAGGCTCTTTCTAAGAAATCACCTGTACATTTCTTGTCTCCATGGATCCCTATTATCCTGGAACATTATGTCCTGCCCGTTTTTGGCTTGTTCCTCTACATGCATCACAGAAACTCTGAGCACATGATCACACCAGATGAAATCATTTGGTATGGTTCTTTTCCACACCTTTATTCTACAAAATCTTAATTCCCATCCCTGATCCCAGTGATTCACAGCAGTTCTGGGATCATCACATTGAGAGCAATGCTAAAAGATCTTCTTCTAGGATCATGCTAATTTCTTTTGACTTCTAAGGATCAGTCATGGTCCCCTTTACCTTTACTGAAATTTCTATCCAGCCTTCCAGAACCCTGGGGGTGCCTAGACCCTTGCTCCCCTGCTGCCCCACTGTGTACCTCTGAAAGAGAAGTGTCAGCTCTCCAAGAACCAAGAGTGTTTCCTGCTCCCTCAGATTATTTTTGTTTGACTGTTCTTGTCTTAATTCCATCCCCAGCAATTGGAGTCTGAGTAATGAGTTATTTCACACTAAGATTGATCTGGGTATTAGTGTGTCGTTTAGTTTGTGATTATGGCAGCCAGTTCCAGTTACCACCTCCAAGATGTGAAGGGAAAATCAGCCTCAGGCACTGATTTGCCAGTATTTCCCTAGTTAGGGCTCCATGCCAAAGGGGAGGGCAGAGGAGGAGATCCTGGGCATGACGGGGTAGGTCTGAAGGGTAGAGGAGCTAAAAAGGAGGAATTGTAGGAAAAGGTGACTGGAGGATTTATAAGGCTGACATATGAAAAAAAAAATCTTCTTGCCAAGTCTAGGGAGCTGAATGGAGGGTAGACAGAGCTAGGAAAGGGATAGACCAAAGGTAAAGGGAAGAAATAACATGGGGTCCAAAGGAAGAGATGCTGATGGTAGAAGAAACTTTGTCAGTAGGGAGAGCACTTTTCTTCAATAAAACCATTTCCAGGAATCAAGTGGAGTTACAACTCATGATTTAGGAAACCAGAATTTCTAGATGGCTCAATAAACTTCCTCCTCTACACAGTCACTGGCCTTATGTGAACATATCCTATGTATATAAATCGGTACTAAGCACCTGGATATTAATTGAATGAATGGATGGATGGATGAATGGAAAAGCATTTATTAAGTACCTACTATATCCTAGGCAATGGGCTAGGTAATGAGGACATGAATTCCTGACTCAGTTGCTTCCCTCATGGAACTTACATTCTAATGAAGGAGATGGTGCATTGCCTGGAGTGGTAGCCAGGGAAAGGAGTTATGGTTAAAGAATTAACAAGTAGTGAAAGTAGAGATAAGTGGAAGAAGTTAACAGAAAAGAAACATGCTTCTTGACCTCACAGAGGATCCAATCTTATGGGAGAATGAGGGCACACAGACTTCGGTAATATGGTATAGAATATTATTGAGTAACATACCAGACAGGTTTTTTATTTGTTTTTTTGTTAAGATCTATGATTGCTTCAGTTCAAGGAAGTCTCTCACCAAATGCAAATTGTCAACCATGGCATCTTATATCTTAAAGAGTAACCTGAGAAGTGAAGGTACTTGCCCTGGGTCATATAGACTATAGCAGAGGTGAGAATAACTTGTACATTATAAGTTGAGTTCATACTTACTGAAGGGAGACAAAAAGGAAGGGCTGCAAAGGAGTCAATTAGTCAAACTTGGAGTCATCAGCTTCCCAAGAGATGAAATCTTCTGATACAGTCTCTGCATGGACAGTCACCAGCTCATTCACTAAGTGCAGTTCACAGTGAAGGTAAATGCTGAGCAAGTGAAACCCCAATGAATCCTTCCTTAGAAACAATGCTGTGAGGCACTGAGTAAGCTCCCATCATAGACCATGTTCCTATCACAGATTCTCTCTGATCTGGAGAAATATTACTGGACTTTTTATAACTGTTATAAGTGAGTAGAATCAGCCAATGTCATGGAGGGAAGAATGACATGGAGCAGACACAGGAAGGGAGAGTAAGAGGAAGAAAAGAAAGAAAGAAACACTGTTACAGAGAACTCTTTTGTTAGACAATGATTTATAGCTGGGGAAAGGAGGTATGTCTGTGTGTAGTGAGGGTATCTAGGGAAAAAATAGATACGCTAATAATATGAAGGAGAAGAGTCTTTGAATGTGTGAAGAAAATCTTACCATAACATCTTAGAGGGGCAACTGGTTAGAGCGTCACAGACACCAGGCTCTAAAGACAATGGCAGACTTAGAAAACAGCATTTGGCTATGAAAACAGAGGTGGCTTTGACAAACTGCTCCAGGACCTAGCTGTGAACAGCGCTAGGCTCTCCATACAGTGAGCCAAACCACTACTCAACTTAGAAATAGCACCAAAACATTACAAACTGAGAAATGATCTTCAAATAATGAGGAGCTTTTTTGGTTGTTATTTGTTTTTTAAAACCAATGGGTTTTCTGAACAGGCAAAGGGTCTGCACAAGATAAACCAGTAGCAAAATGTGTTACAAAGAGCAATTCAGAAAATTATAGAATTTAGAGGAGGGAACTAGTCCTGTGGAAAGGGCAATGGCTTGGAAGGCAGGGGACTTCAGCTAAAGTTCTGCCCTTTGGTGACCTTGGACAAATCACTTAGCTCTCAATTTCCTCATTTGTAAGAACCGAGACCATTTTTACCTTTCTTTCTATCTTCAGTGCCTAACAATGTCTGGCAAAAAGTAGGTGCTTTTTGATTCTTGCTCTACATCTATGATCCTAATATTGGTTTTTTTGGGGGGAGGGTAGCTAGGCATTGCAATGGGCAAAGTGCTGTGCCCAAAGTCAGAAAGACTTATCTTCCTGAGTTCAAATTTGGCCTCAAATACTTACTAGCTGTGTGATCCTCAACAAGTCACTTATCCTTATTTTCTTTAGATCCCCATCTGTAAAATGAACTGGAGAAGAAAATAGCACACTTCTCCAGTATCTTTGCCAAGAAAACTCTGAGTGGGGTCATGAAGAGTCATACAGATTGAAATGACTGAACAACCACAAAACATTAGTCATAGTGCGACAAAAGCTTTTAGAGACCACTTAGTCTAATTTTGTTCTTTTAAAATATATTTTATTTCTTCAATTACCAAGCATTTTTTCTCCCTCTTATATCTCTATATCTCTTCATCCATGGAAGGAAGGAGATAAGGAAGGAAGAAGGAAGAGAGGAAAGGAAGGGAGGAAAGATTGTTGTTGTTGTGCATCCTTCATTCTCAAAGAGGATCATTGACATCTGGATGGTGATGTCTTGACTTTCAAGTGAATTGGATTTAAGTGAGACAGAGCTGTGCAAAGTCATTAGCCTCACTCTCTCTTCATCAGAGTCCAGTGGCAAGATATAGGTCAAGATGACTGATGATGGCCCCAGATGTTGTGGGAAGCCTTGACCTTTATAAGCTAAGGTTTTTCCCAGATCTCAGTTTGTCTCAGACAATGCCCATTCAATAATCAAAGGATAAGTAAGAACTTGGGCAAAGGATGGGCTACTTTGCCTTCATAGAAGAATCAATCTAGGAACCAATATGGTGGAAGCAGGGACCTGCTAGAGCTCTTCCCCCAAACCTCTCAAAAAACCTGCAAAAACAACTCTAAAAAAATTCTGGAGCAGCAGAAGCTATAAAAGGACACACTGAAGCAAATTTCCAGCCCAAGACAACCTAGAAGATCAACAAGAAGGGTCTGTTGCATTGGTTGGGAGTGGAGTGCAACATGGGTTGTGCCAGGTATGGACAGAGCTAAAGCAGGTCTTAGGGGACTGGATCACTGGAAGTGCTGTGGTTTCAAGATTTTTTAATCCACAAATTCTAAAGACAGCTTCAAAAGTCATTGGGAATAGTCTCTCACCTGGTTGAGAGGGTAGTGTAGTATGCCTCAGCCCCAATCCCATGCTGGCAGTAGCCACTGATGAAGCTGAGACTGCTTCTGGAATCCCTGGGGAAATGCACAAACAGGGAAAAAGAGACAGACTATAGATTATTACTTTCTCTGTAAAGAGGTATTTTCTTATGTCATTGGTGATGAGGAAGATCAAAACATACAACCAGAAAAAGACAATAAAACCAAAGCTCCTGCATCTAAAGCCTCCAAGAAAAACATTAATTGGTCTCAGGCCATGGAAGAGCTCAAAAAGGATTATGAAAATCAAGTAAGAGAAGGAGAGGAAAAATGAGAAGAGAAATGAGAGTGATGCAAGAAAATCATAAAAAATGAGTCAACAACTTGATAAAGGAAACCCCCCAAAATGCTGAAGAAAATAACAGCTTTAAAATTAGACTAACCCAAACAGCAAAAGAAGTTCAAAAAGCCAATGAGGAGAAAAATACCTTAAAAAGCAAAATGGACCAAATGGAAGAAGAGGTCCAAAACCTTAATGAAGAAAATAGTTACTTCAAAATTAGAATGGAACAAATGGAAGCTAATGATTTTATTAGAAATCAAGAAATTTTAAAACAAAACCCAAAGAATGAAAAAAATAGAAGACTGTGTGAAATATCTCATTGCAAAAACAACTGAACTCTTAAAATCAATCCAGGAGAAATAATTTAAAAATTATTGGACTACCTGGAAGCGACAATCAAAAAAAAGAGCTTTGACAACATCTTTCAAGAAATTATCAAGGAAAACTGCCCTGATATTCTAGAACCAGAGGGTAAAATAGAAATGGAAAGAATTCATTAATCACCTCCTGAAAGAGATCCCAAAAGGACAATTCCTATGAATATTGTAGCAAAATTCCAGAATTCCCAGGTCAAGGAGAAAATATTATAAGCAGCCAGAAAGAAATGATTCAAATATTGTGCAAACATAATCAGGATAACACAAGATTTAGCAGTTTCTATACTAAGGGATGAAAGGGCTTGGAATATGATATTCCAGAAGTCAAAGAATTAGGATTAAAACCAAGAATCACCTACCCATCAAAGTTAGTTATAAGACTTCAGAAGAAAAAATGGTCATTCAATGAAATAGAGGATTTTCAAGCATTCTTGATGAAAAGAACAGAATGGAATAGAAAATTTGACTTTCAAATACAAGAATCAAGAGAAGCATGAAAAGGTAAACAGGAAAGTGAAACCATAAGGGACTTATTAAAGTTTAACTGTTTATATTCCTACATGGAAAGATGATATTTATTACTCATGAGACTTTTCTCAATATTAGGATAGTTGGAGGGAATATATATATATATATGTGTGTGTGTGTGTGTACATGTGTACATGTGTATGTGTATGTATGGTACATATGTGTACCATATGTATGTATGTGCATATATATTTGCATATATATGGAGAGAGAGAGAGAGGGAGGGAGGCAGAGAGCATAGGATGAGTTGAACAGGAAGAGATGATATCTAAAAAAGAAAATTAAGTGTTGAGAGGGTTGTACTAGAAGAAAGTGAAAAGGAGAGGTAGAATATAGTAAATCATCTCACATAAAAGGGGAAGAAAGAGTTTTTACAATGGAGGGGAAGAAGGGGAAGATGAGAGGGAATAAATGAGCCTTACCTTCATCAGATTTGGCTTCAGGAAGGAATAATATACACACTCAATTGGGTATGTAAGTTTATCTTACCCTAGAGGAAAGTAGGGGAAAAGGGATAACTTAGGGGGAAATAACAGAAGGCACAGTAGACTGGGGAAAGGGATAATCTGAAGTAAACACATTTGTAGAGGGGCAGGTCAAAGGGGATAACAGAATAAATGGAGGGCAGGACAGGATAGAAGGAAATATAGTCTTTCACAACTTGACTATTATGTAAGTATTTTGCATGACTACACATGTCTATGCTGTATTTCTTGCCTTCTCAATGAGGGTAAGTGGGGAGGGAGTAAGGGAGAGAATGTGGAATTCAAAGCTTTAAAAATGAATGTTAAAGATTGTTTGTACATACTGCTAGGGAATAAGATAAAAGGGCAATGGGGTATAGAAATATATCTTACCCTACAGGAAAACAGAAGGGAAGGGGATAAGGGGGGCAGTTATAGAAGGGAGAGTGAATTAGAGGAAAGGATAATCAGAATGCACATTGTCCTGGGGTAGGGGCAGAGTGGAGATGAGAAGAAAATTTTAAATTCAAAATTTTGTGGAAGTGAATGTTGAAAACTGAGAATGAATTTTTTTTTAAATGTTGAACAGAGAATTTTGTATTTGAATGAGGAGGCAATAAAGAACCACTGAAGTTTATTGAGTAGTGGGATTGAAAAGAAATAGAATTCAAGTCTAGTTGAAACTGTACTTTTGAACTGGTTAACCACAGGGTTTACAATATGTAGGTACAGAAAGGAGGCCAGATCAGGGATGTTAAAGAGTCTATGTCAAGGATAATGAGGGGTGGATATCATGTTGAGGATGAAGGACAAGTTAAGAGGAAGTTATGATTGGAAAGAGGAATTTCAGAGGTAGTAGTAGTGACTAAATAATAAGAAAGGTATGAATAGCATGAATAATTTGGAAGAGAAATCATTGGGATTTTTGTGACAATTGCTATACTAGATGTAAAAGAGTAATGATAGTTTAAAAAAAATTGTTCTGAGAGGGGAAGACCCTCAGTGTTTCTGGCCAAAACAGAAACAACTGAAGAAAAGGAGGGAAGGAAGGAAGGAAGAAGGAAAAGAAGGGGAAGAGAAAGGGAGGAGGGAGAGAAGAAAGGAAGGAAAGGAAGAAGGAGGGAAAGAAGGAAGAGAGAAAGGGAAGAAGGAAGGAGGGAAAGAACAAAGGAGAGAAGGGAAGAAAGAAAGGAGAGAAGGAAGTAAGGAAGAAGGAAGGGAAGGAGGGAGAGAAGGGAAGGAGAAGAGGGAAGGTGGAAGTTATAAGTGTAGGAAATTATAAATGAGGGCACTAAAGCACAAAAAAGTTAAAGTGATCTGTCTCTTTTTGACAGGTCACATAGTTATTGATTGAATCGAACCTGATTCCAGGTCATCTTATTCAAAATCTGTTTTGTGAGAACTTTACATCTCTCCAGAGAAGGGAATTGGACATCAGACTCATCCTGCTAATCAACCAGCAAAGTTAACAACTCTGGGAAGGGTGAGAGAGTGCTACTAATTTCTAATCTGTAAATTAGGCAGGCAGCTGTTCTGAGGGTTATGAGACAGGGAGAAGGCAGAGAGGAAAAGAGGGAAGGTCATTGAGAGTAGGGGAACAAAGGAGATGAAAGAAGAATCATCATAGGCAGAGGGTAGGGAAGGGGAGAAAAAGAAGCAGATGGAGGGCAAATGGAGAAGAAAGACAGGGAATCAGAAGAGGGCAGAAACAGGGAGGGGGAAAGAGAAAAGGGTATAGGGGGAAGGAGAGGTAGAAGAGAGACTGACATAAGGAGGAAAATGAAAAGATAGATGATAGATATTTAGGTAGTTGGATGGATGGATAGATAGATTAGATAGATGGATAGATAAAATTTGTTCATCACATACTATGTGCCAGGCATCTGCTGAGATATAAATACAAGTAAGCAAGGCAGTCCCTGTCCTCAAGAAACTTACATCCTAATGGGGGAATGTTACATGGAAAGAGGAACTAGAAAGCTGGGAGAATGGGGGTGGGGCAGGAGCATGGCAAGAAGATGGCCAGAAAATGCTGTGGAAACTTGACTCTGGCAAGATAAGGCCTATTAAAAATGCAGGCAGTCCCAAGGATAGAGTCCAGATTTCAGTTGAGTACTAGGAGACAAGCAATGGGGTGGTTATTAAGGGATGAAGGAAGTAGTGAATCTTACAAGAGATAGGTGGAAAGCAGACAAAATGGGGGTGAGGGAAGTAGGCACCAGAATGGGTACAGGGAGGGAGGGACGAGTGGCATTATGGATGAGAGAAAGAGTGGGCGCTTGGAATGAAGACAGTAAGGAGTATGGGAGGGGAGGAGATAGATGAGAGACTGGAATAGTGATGGGAAAAGGAGGGGGAGGTAGGATGGGAAAGAGAAATAAAGAAGCCAAGAGGAAATAAATCAGGAGGGGCAGGTAGTGCAGGGAAAGATGGCGAAGGAACGGGACATCAAGTGGAAAGTTTAAAGCAATGACAAATGGTGGAGAGGAGTGGATGAGAAGGGAAGAGAGAAGGGCGAGTGGGACAGAGGAGGAGAGAGAAGGAGGCAAGCAGTGAGGAGAGGGGAGGGAAGACAGAATGAAGGGAGGAGGAGACAAAGGAGGGAGGAAGACTTGTTTCCACTGGGAGAGAATGCAGAGGTAGAGTGTTTGTGTGTTGAGGCTGGAGGTGGTGATAAATTTCAGGGCAGCAGAAATCCCTGTTAGTAATTACAGTGCTTAAGTGAGAGGTAATTTGAGGGGCATTGCTGGGCAGTGGCAGAAGCACTTAATGAATGGAGAAGGAACCACAAATACCTACCCTGCAGAGAAAAGAGAAACCAAGTTCCCTTATAGTACCTGGGAACCACAGCCCAGACTCCTTGGTCAGGAAGTTGGCCCATTAGCTCCTGCTCAGGCTCCCTAGCTTCCGGCATAACCAGTTTTGAAGCATCTCATCTCCTTTTCCTGTCCTACCCACCATCCATACCTGATGAGGAGGCTCCAGCATGAAACCTTCTTGCTTCATTTTTGCATACAGAACTCCAAAAGAGATGCCCTTTTCTCTGTCCATCTTATTCAATCCCTGCCATTTTCTTTTTACACCTACCTTTGTTTTCATTTTGGAAGGTGTCCATTCTGTCTTAAGTGGAGAGTTTGACTGCATTCTTTCCAGACTCCTGGACTTAGAATCGAAGGACCTTGGTTGTAGTTCTTGGTTCTCTGCCACAAATTTACTGTGTGACATTGAGTAAATCACTTCCCCTCTATGGACCTCAGTTTCCTCATCTGTAAAATGAAGAAATTAAGCTAGATGATCCCTAAGTGCCCTTCAAGTTCTACTTTTCTATTCTATTCTCCTTTGGGTGGTTAATTAGCTTCTCTTCCTCCTTTCCTTCTTTCTCCCTTTCTCACTTCTTTTCTTACACTCCTCTATTTTGTCCTCTTCTTCCTATTCCCCCTCATATCCTTTCCTACCTTTCTTTCCTCCATTATGCCCTCCCTTCCATCCCTCCCTCCCTCCATTTCTTCCTTCCTTCCTTTTTTCCATTTCTTTCATCCTTTCTTTCTCCCTTCCTTCCTTTTAGAATTGGATAATTTAGAATTTCTTAGAATTTGAGAACTGGAATGGATATTGAAGGTCATCTAATCCTAATTTTTCATTTCATACTTGGAAAAACTGAGACCCAGAGATGGGATATGACTTATCCAAAGTCCCAGAGAGAGTTCAGGGCATATCCAGGTCTTTTAACTCCCAGTAAAGTCTTCTTTTCACTACATTTCATAATCCCTTCTTCCTCTTAATCGTGAGATGCCTTTTTAACTTGTGGATAAGTTTTTTGAGGGTTCTGACCAAATTTTCTTCATCTTTTTATGCCTCCAGCACAATGCCTTACACAGAGTAGTTGTTCAGAATGTAAGCAGCAAGTGTGACACATTATGTCTTTCTTAAAGTCAGAGGAGCTAGAATGTTGATCACAGGACAACCTAAGTAAATAGTTGGGGTGAGTATGAAGCCATAAGAGGTTGGGGAATGGGTAAAACTTTTCATGCAGCAGGAACACAAGAGGCAAGACATTTCCTTTCTCCTTAGCCTTTTTGTGACTATGTGTCTATATGTGAATGTTCTTCTTTTGCTCTAACAAGGACTTCTGGTCTGCCATTTCATTTAGTTGCAGGAAGCAGGTGATCTATGGATACTGGCAAAGAGACTCAATCTCTCTACCAGCTTTTTGGCCTCTACCTGTGGATCAGGAACACTGCAGGTAGGAAAACAGAAATCCAGATCTGCAGTAGGGAAGCAAATTGCTGGCTGGAACTTTGGGCAACAATGCTGTTGGGATATATCACAGAAGACCAGGGTTTGTGAGCTACTATGGAGCACAGAAGAGGAATGGTGAGCAGAGAATGGACCTTTCTTCCCAGATGGCATTGACTTCCTATTTAAACTCTGAAGCCCTAGACATGTAATGTCTTTCTCTAATCCTTTCTCTAATCCTTCTCTAATCCAATCATATCCTGGAAATCTGGGAGAGATCAGTGGGAAAAAGGTTTTGACTTGAGAGAAGATTGGATGACGTGTTCCATGAAAGAGGCATACTTGACATTTTCTTTCACAATATGACATGTAAGGAGTGTGTACTGCTGCATTTTGCCCATATAGGTTATGAGTCTATTCTTCCAGGGAAGGATGAATAGATATTTCCAGGGTTTCTTCCCCAGCCCCCACCCTTCTTCAAGAGAGATGTTGATTCCTGCCAGGTGGGAAAGCAGGAAGTTGGGGCCAGAGGCTAGCCACTATGTTCTTCTTATAGAAAGCGTACCAGGATAGAATTATATCCACATGGCCCCCTAATTGTTAGTCCAAGAGACTCTTGACATTCAGCTGAACTCTTGACTGCTATCCCTTAAAAGGGAAGCAGTACCTCAAGATATATTCAAGGTTTGACTTGCTTCCTACCAGGTACCAGTTCTGCAATAAACATACATAAAGAATAGTAAATAAATCCATTTATCCAAGCTATTAGCAAACATAAATCAGAGAACATATACAGATGAGACTTTTCTAGACAGTACACAAAGCGGATGAACTCTCCTGCCGAATTAATTAAACTCAACCAAGAAAGAATGTTGCAGATATCATTTAAAGGGGAAATCTCCCAAAGTCTCTACTGTAGTAAGCTGGGTATAGGGATATGATCAAGGTGCTTTCTCCTCTATATCTTTACTTCTCAGAATCTTTCTTTCCCTACAGGGACCTTTCTCTGAAGAAAATCTGGAACTGTATGTCTTTTATCTTAAAGCTGGAAACCAGAAGACCCAGGATCTCTCTTTAGTCTCAAGCCCTTGCTAAGTATGCCCTTCACACAGGCATGGAGGTTTGAGTAATCAGTTTCCACCAATGAGAAGATTCTTATGGAAATGAGCTTTGAACTGGGGGTTACAACTATATTTAATAAAATACACAACTAAAGAAATCACTATTTGCCAGAATCTTATAGACTATATTTTCAGGAGCAAAATTTGTGGTCTGGGGGTGGTGAACCCATACAGATTTCCTTATTTTAATAATCATATCCATACTTCATATCCTATTACCCCTACATCAATACAAATTTAAAAAATAAAGGACATATGAAGAAAAAAGCAGATGAGTCTTCCCAACTTCAGATCTGGCCCTCATCAACTGAACCATTTTTCTGCCCTATACTCTCAAGAAGTATTGTCTGGAATTGAGATGGAGGTGCTCCTATCAGACACATTGGGGAGGAATGTTGGAGGGAAGGGAACAGGAGAACTTACTAAGGTCAGTAGGGACAAGAAGAAATGGTGTGGCGGGGGGCGAGAGAGTGTTAAATCTTCTAGTCAGGTAGCTGCAGATCTTTAGTAGAGAGGGATAAAAATGGAAGTCTGTTGTGGTAGTTTGGGTTATAGGTGTATCCGGGCCAGCTCTAAACAAAACTGAGAAGATTGCTTTTGACATCAGTACCTCCCAGCCCATTTTGTTCTTAGCTGATTGACAATTAATCTTCTGGAAGCGACAATCATAAATGAAATGGCTCGTGGCTTAAGGTGTAAGGGACAGCACAGTCCATTGGAAAGAGTACCAGTTTTGTGAGTCAGAAGGTTTGAGTTAAAATCCTAACTTTACCCCTTACAACCCCTCAGAAAAATAGGTAAAATCGCTCCTCCATTCTGGGCGTTGGTTTCCCTTTTGTAAAGTAAGTAGGTTGGAGCAGAGAGTTTTTAAGGTCCCTTCTAGATCAACATCTTGTGCTTTTTCACAAAAAAGTGAGATTCCCTGAGATGCTGACAGACCAAAATGTCTTAAAAACATGAAGAAATGAAGTTTTAATGGTGATATTTGGAAGAAAAGTTGCATATGCACGTGTACATCTATGTATGTGTGTACTTGTGTACTTAGGTGAGTGAGGGCTTCCAGATTCACCCACCTCACATCATCACATATGTAAAAGAGCTCTCAATCATGTCCTCTTCTGGATCCATCTGCTTGGAGTTTTCACATGTCACAAAGTAACTTCTCAGAATAGATGCTTACCGATTTCCATTTATCTCACGCTTTTCAGCTAAATAGATCCGCCAGGACCAGACAGGTTTTCCTGCCTAATAGTGCTCAACACATCTCTAACCAGACAGGGAGTATGAGTCTGAATTTGTCACTCGACAGATACAGATGTTTGAGGCTCTCATCCATGAGATGGCATTATTCCCAAGGATCTGGGGGACTCTGGTGCCAAGTGCTGTCAATCAGAAGTAAGCTGCACACTTCAAATCTGAAGCCAAAACCCCTCTATCCTCTGACATATTGGGGTCACATGGCCAATCACTTTGCAAAATGATCTCTGTGGATATTTGAACCTAACTCAATTTCTAATAAAGCTTCCTTCTTATACATCCCTGAAGATAAGATAGGAAGAGAATTGTATTTGGACTTAGAGGATCTAGGTTCAAATCCTCACTGTTATTTGGTATCTGTGTGACTGGGTAAGTATCTTTTCTTCTCTGCTTTGTTCGGACTTAGACACTGGATTTTGGGCTGAAGGACACTAGGGTTTGGATACTGATAAAAACCTGCATATCATTTAACTTTTCTGTGACTCAGTTTCCTCATCTGTAAAATGAAGGAGTTAAACTTGATGGCTTCAAAAGTCCTAGTTGACTCTAAAAACTAAAATCCAATGACCATTTACCACCTACTTGTGCTTTTTTTACTTCTTTTTCAGGTCTCCAGGAACCTCATCATCCTGTAAGATCACATCAGCTTTGGTATTCCCACCTCATTAGTATCCTTTGCTCCTGAAACCTCTCTGATTGGAGGACAGAGCAGAGGGCTCCTCTCAGAACCTCTATCTAAGAGAAACATCCAGGTCAGCCATCTCCTCATTTCTCACCCATCTACATACATTGTGATGTATGGGGTCTTCAGGGTGGACTAGCCCCTCTGGTATGAGGACTTGCTTTGAGTGGCTGCTCATCCATCTTTGGTATCCATCTCTCACCCAACTCTCACCTGTGGCTCCAGGAAGCTGTGGCATGCACAGCAGCTATACTCTGGCAAAAAATATCATGGAAGGTGAGCTAAACCAGGTTGAAGCTAACCAATGGACCTCAAACTCAATGGTGGGTTAGGGGGATGTCTACCCCAAGTATGTGAATGCTTCCCCTGGTGGAATGGGCAAATGAGAGCAATTTACTCCAATGGTCATGAAGGCAGATAGATGAAGCAGGTACTCTTAGAGCTTAGTCAGACATTGAAGATGCCAAGGTCATCCACTACATCCTGGGCCATCGCCATTCATTCTGACTTCTGTCCTGCCACTGGACTTTGATGGCTCTGGAAGAGAGAATGAGGCTGACAAGTCTGTGAGACTGCCTCACTTAAATACAATGCTTGGGCAAGTTAAGATAAAACTCTGTGATATTAGTGGTCCTCTTTGAAAAAGGATGAACAACAATAATAACATTTCTTTGGATTTCTTCATTATGTCCCTGCCAGTACATCTTCTCCCCACTTCTCCTTGCTTTTCAACTTCTAGATTATAAATCCCTATATGTCTGTCTATCCATCTATCTATTCATCCATCCTCTATCTATCCATCCATCCATCTATCCATCCACTCATCCATCTATCATCTATCTATCTATCCATCCATCCATCTATCCATCCATTCATCCATCTATCATCTATTATCTTTTGGTCTATCAATCTATCAATCCGTCTGTATCCCTAGGACTTAAAAAAGTGCCTGCCTCACAATAGATGCTTAATAAATGTTTACTGACTGTTTGACTACAAAACAAAGGGACTAGACTAGACGATCTCTTAGGACCTTTCTGTCTTTAAATCCTATGATTTCTTCCTGGACTGCAGCCCTCCCTCCCTGGTATTAATTGTCTCCTCCCTATCCTGTTGCTAATGGAATTTAACTTAAAGAGGATGTGGTTGGTCTATAACGGGGATTAAGCATTAGATCTAAACTTTTAAATCCCTTAAAATATGGCTTTGATGCCCTCTCATTTCCCCTCTTCTTCCTCGTCGGATGCTATTCCAACCGTGGCTCCCTATTCAGTACCATGGCACCCAGCACATGCTGCCCAATGCTCCATAGCTGCCTCTACCAGTCCTCCATTATTATTTCAGTGCCCTGCCCTGAACTTTACACTTCTGGAGCAAAGGGTGACTATTGCCCATGCTTAGAACATGGTAAATATCTAATAAATGTTTGTTCATTCATTAATTGTTTTTTTTTACTATTCTCTTTAATGTGTTTACACTAAGTTTTGAGAAAGTAAGAAATTAAAAAAAACATGCCACTGATTTTGGGCAAGTCGCTTCTCCCTGGGCCTCGGTTTTCACTTACATAAAATGAGCAGACCTGACTAGTACTCTAAGGTTTCTTCCAAACCTGCCACTCTATATTTCCTGAATTGGATAGTTTAATGTGTTAACTATTCCAGGACCTGCATTTTAAAAGAAGAATCTCAATTGTAGTCATGACTTAACCCAAAGAGGTGGATTCCTGGTAGAATTTTAGGCACCAAAGTGGATAGTTGTAGAGGAGATATTATGGGGTGGGGATGGGAGGAAGAATAATTTTCTGTTGACCCTCAAATCACAGGATGAAAAGGGTAAGGGAATAACTGTGAACAGTACCATGGGCTAGGCACTGTGTCAACAAAGAGTATTTCTTTGTTCTTCATAACAATTCTGGGAAAAAGGTGCACCCCCATTTTACAGATGAAACTGAGGTAGACAAAGCTTAAGTGAGTTGTTCAGGGACACACAGATAGTAAGTGTCAGAAGCCAGATTTGAACTTAAGTCTTCCTCACTCTAGACCCAGCTCTCTAGAGTGACCTTCCATTCAATGTTTAAGGCCAGATTCTCAATTTAATTCAAGGTGTAAATGCATACTATGTTCAAGGAATTAATACAAAGATAAAATCTAAACAACCCCAGTCCTCAAGGAGCCTAGGTTGTCCTGGATGCTGTTGTGTTAATCCAATCTGCCTCCCTTGCTCCATTCTCTCCTTTCTTCTCTCCCAACCCTCAGCTTTCACATGACTAGGGGAAGTGAAGGGCAATAGTCACCACACTGGGACTTCCCCTCTTCACATCAACAGGGAGATAAATTGTGAAGTCAGTGATAGGCTCAGGCCACTGCCACACATGGCCATCCTCTTAATTTTCCATCTTCAGAAAGTCTTAGAATTTAAATGTCAGCAGATGATATCAGAGCAACATGACCCTTATGAGCTTAAACTGGAATCTGGGTTGAGAGGGGCAGGGAACCCAAGGAATCAACCTGAGCCAAACAGCTAGTTTCAGCTCCCTCAGAGACATTGACTCCTCAACTGCTCTGCACACAGTGGGGATGTTGCCGAGAGCTGGTGGTAGAAAGAGTGCCTTGTCTGAAACAGGGTGAATACATTGTACTGGAATCACAGGATCCAAGAAATTTAGAGTCAGAGGGGACCTTAAAAATCATACAATTGAGCCCTTTCAATTTTACATTCAATGGAACTGAGGTCCATTGAAAAGGGAATGGCTTTCTGGGGTAAGGAGACGCATATGTCAGCAAGTAGTAGGGTTGGAATTCACTCATGTAGATGTATTCAATAAGCACAGTCTTGGAGGTAGAGAAAGGAACATTGTGCTTGGAGTCAGAAAACCTGAAAGCAGCTTGACTCTGACATTCATTAGCTGTGTGACCCTGAATGAGTCACTTCAACTCTGTCTGCCTCAGTTTCCTCATCTGTAAAATGAAGACGTTGGGCTGAGGTTTCTGAGAGCTCTAAATTGATGATGTCATTGTTGAGTCCTGTCTCTTAGACCAATTCATGCACAAGTTAAGATATCACCTTGTGATATCATTGGTCCTTTTCAAGAAAAGAAAGATAACCCAAACTGTTGATCCTAAGATCTTAGGGTGGGAAGACACCTTCTCCAACCCAATTTCCTTCTAATGCTAGTTTTTCCTGTACAGACTTCTAGCCTCTTCTCAAACCAATAACAACTCACTACTTTGAGAGGCAAACCATTCTATTACTGGACAGTTCTATAATGAAGAGAAAACCAAGAGAGTATTCAGTGTTATACATTAGAGGAGAGTCGGGAAGTTGTTTGAGTAAATTAAAGGGATTTGCTTCATGGAGAAGAGGTTGTGAGGAAAAAAGATCAAAGTCATTATTTATACCGTTGCCATCATTGACCAGGTAGTTGCTTACCTGTCCACCTCAATTGGCCAATGCAGATGGCTTCTCTGGCATATCTGGATCAGGGAGTGACTTTGTTTTATCATTAAATCAAAAGCTTGAAGGAGCTTTGGAGATGATCTAGTCCAACCTCTTCTGTTTAAGATGAAGAAACCAAGGTTCAGAGAGGATAAATGACTTTACTCAAAGTGATGCAGCTAGTAAATGATGAAGTAGGGACATGAACCAAGAAATACATGTCGTGCCATAGAGAGTGCTGGACTTGGAGTCAAGAAGACCTGAATTAAAATCTTGCCTCATACATTTACTAGTTACATGACCCTGGGCAACTCACTTAACCTTTCGTCCTCAGTTTCCCCATCTATAAAATGGAGATGATTATAAGTATCTACCTTAAATGGTTGTTGTGAGTTTTAAATTAGATAAATATTTGTCAAGTACTTCAAAAACATGAAAGTGCTATATAAATATTAGTTGTTGCTCTTCTAACTCCTAGTCATGCTGACTCCATTACTATACTTTGCTCCCTCTCAATCCTCAAGTCAGTCTCAAGCCTTCTAGAGGGACTAAGAAGGTCCCACAATAAGACTGGGAACTTCTTCCATTCTGCCTGGTTCTTCTGTATCATGTTTGTTTTAGCTTCCTGAGTTTAGGTTAGTGTCACTCTTAGTGGGAGCAGGGGGATGGACAAGATGATCCCCAAAGGCTTGTAGGAGCCCTGGTACTTCCTGTGAAGTTGAATGACATCTTAATTCCCAGTCAGTGTTCCTTAAAGGAAGTCAGATCCTTAGAATTTTGCTTCTGAACTTTCTGTGCTGAGGATATGCCTAACAGAGTGTGGGATCTCCTGCTTTGTATTAAACACACCCTAAAAAACTTAAAATCCTGGAAGATAGGGAATGTTTTATTTTTGTCTTTGTATCTCTTGTACCTAGCACATGGTAAATAATAAATGTGTGCTGATTGATTAATTTCTCTTTCCATTTCCTTTCACAGCTAAGGAAAGAGGGAAGAAATGGTTGTAGACTCTCTCTTTGGTGCTGAAACCAGCTTTGAAAGGGGCTATTTCACTGAAGATACTTGATTTATGGTATAATCTTCTGTAGTCTATAGGTCAGGGCACTAATGACCATCATGTAATTACATGCCCTGTCACCCAGATATTCTTTTATGCATGTTCCTATAAATGAATACCCCCCCACAACTCTTCCATATACTTCCAGTCTTCAACCCTACCTTTTCTGGACACCCCTACCTTCTCTGGATTTATTTCCACCTCAACCAGGTTGTCCAACAGCTGTTTACCTTAGATCCTGCCCCCTTGGGTCATTTTAAAAATTCTTATCCTGTTTTCATCATCTAGCCTCAGCTTTTAACCAAAATCCCTGCTTCATCTCAGCCCTTGCTCTTGCCCAATCTAGAATGTTAATATCTTCAGCCTAGCCCCTATCTCAGCACTGGGGGAGGCAAGGGAGAAAAGGTAGAAAGGGGTAACAAAAATGTTGCTGGGTTGAGAGTCAGAAGACCTGGAATTTTAGTCATGGATCTTTTGCTTTTTGCCTTTGTGATCTTGAGTAAGTTTGCTCTTCACTTAGAAAATGAAGTTAGAACAAGTTGTGGTATATGAATGTAAAAAATGATGAACAGGTGGACTTATGAAAAGTCTGGAAGGACTTATATGAACTGAAGTGAGCAGAACCAGGAGAACACTGTACACAGTAACAGCAACATTGTGCAATGACCACCTTTGATAAACTTAGCTCTTCTCAGCAATACAATTATCTAAGACGATTCCAAAAGACTCATGATGAAAAATGCTATCCACAGCCAGAGAAAGAACTATGGAGTCTGAATGCAGATGTAAGTATATTATCTTTTCTCTCTTTTTTTCTTTCCTGTGGTTTTTTCCTTTTGTTCTGATTCTTCACAACATGCTAATGTAGAAATATATTTAATATGATTTTACATGTATATCAATGTACTTACTGTCTTGGGGAGAGGGAAGGGAGAAAAAAATTGGAACTCAAAATCTTATAAAAGTGAATGTTGAAAACTATCTTTACATGTAATTGAAAAAATAAAATACTATTAATTGGGGGAAAGAAAAGGAAAGAAAATGAAGCTAAATGTTTTTAAAGACTCCTCCCAGACTCATAACTCAAAGATCTCTTAGTATTTCCTTATAAGTGTAATGAGGATATTTTTGTGGGGGAATTGGCTAAGGAAGGCCAAAGCCTGGAGTCACTGATGGGCACTATTCAACTGGGTCCCCAGATGGGACTGTGTATAGACAGATTTATGCATGAGCACACACCCATAGATGTTCTCCCAGGGGTGCCTGGTTCAGCTTTGCTGGGTCAGTCCAGGATCATAAGGATATCGTTCTGGATAGTGGGCAAAGTGATGAGCACTCAGGATAGAGCCTACCTGAACTGCACTCTCTTCCCTCCCCCATCCCTACCCAAGTGAAAAGGAGTATGGGGGCATGTTGAAGGGTTGAGAGTTGAGCTAGGAAATTGCTACCCTCTGCATTATTCCCTGGGTCCAAGTTTCCCCAGAGGTCTTCCTTCGCCCTTTCAAGCCTACCCCTGCAATGGGCCCAGCTCCCCAAAGAATAGACAAAGCCCTTGTGACCTTGAAGCTGCACATCCAGCTTAATCCGCATCAGCGTCAGATTGAAGGCACTCTCTGTCACTCGGGGATATTTATAACTTCCCTGCTGGGCTCTGGGTACTGGCAGCTGTGAAGAAAGTAGGCCACAGGAGCACTGGGAGATGAAGGCCCTGCCCCTGTCCACTTGCAACAAATGCTGGAGGCAGCCCTCTTGAGGAAGGATGCCTAGAGTCAGAGCCTCATTCTGTGGCTAGAGTTGGGGGAGGGGGAAGCAGCATAGGGAACATCTTTGGGCTCATAGCTGGGAAAAATGTGTCCCCTTTCCCCACCTCCCACACCAGCATGAATGGGGTTTCTACTAAAATCAGCAAATCCTATAAATAAAATTCCTCTCTGTTTTCTTCTGCCCATTCATCAGATCAAGCTTGTTATTTTTATGCACACAGTAAGAGGCCACTTCTTTGAGACAAACCAAGGCACATTTTCCAATATAGTGGGAAGAGGTCAAACTTGAAGATAAGATGTGGTGGAAAGGTCATTGGGTTCAGTCATCCATATATTTAGACCTGGAATGAACCTTAGAAATCCTCCACTCCAACCTTTTCCCTCTTCAGATGGGGAAACTGAGTCTCAAAGATGTTACAAATGACTTTTGAGTATTTGAGGCAGTAGCTGAACTCTAATCATCTTGGTTCTAGACATTTCCACTGACTGTTCTCCATGCCTGACATGTTCTCCCTCCTCATTTCTGGCTCCTGGCTTCCTTCGAGTTCCAACTAAAATCCCATCTACTGTAGGAAGCCTTTTCCAGTCCTTTTAAATTATCATACCTTCCTTCTGTTGACTATCTCCAATTTATCCTGCATCTGTCTTGTTTGTACAGAGCTGTCTCCCTCATTAGACAATGAGCTCCTTGGGAGCAGTGATTATCTCTAGACTGCCTTTGTATATCCTCACTGCCTGGAACATAGTAGGCACTTAAATGTTTATTGATAAACTGTCTGACTGACTCCAAGTCTGGTGATCAATCTACTCAGTCACACTGTTTTTCATCCTGAATTTGCGACTTACTACCTGGATGACCTTGGAAAAGTGACAGTCTCTCTAGGCCTTGGTTTCCTTATCTAACAAAGAGGTTAACTAGATGACTTCTCCAGACCTTTTTAGTGCTACATCTGTGATCTTATAACCAGAGAATCAGAGTGCTGGATCTGATGCTTACTACTTGTGTGACCTTAAAGAGAAGTCACTTCATTTCTCAAACGCTCAAATGCTTTTACATCTGGAAAATGACCGTCATAATACCTAAATAATTTACCTTGTCCTTTTTTCTCTTCTCCCTCTCCCCTCACCAAACTCAATTTGGAATGGAAATGACTCTTAGCTCTTCATGGCTATACCAACAGAGTGAAAATTTTGAGCAAGTGATTCCCAGAGGAACAGATTTTAATTATCTGAACATTAGCCCACCTTACATTTGGAGAGTTATATCATTTCAAATTGTTGGACCCTTTTTTTAGCTACGGTCATTCATGAAGAATTATCTGGTAAGGCATGTAGGGGTTGAGAGCTGCCCCAGTGGAGGGACTACTCATAACAAAATGATAATGGCTCCTTGGAACATTGAAGTAGCAACCTTGCAAGGTTATTGTGGAGATACAATTAGATTTTATACATAAAAGCATTTTTAGCTTCTAAGGCACTATATGAACTGTTATTACCTCAAAATGCAATATTGGCTTTGTAATTCCTGTAGGAGCAAGTCTAAAATTTTTATCCTCGCATTCAGAGCCCTCTACAGTTAGACCTTAAAGGACATCTCCAAGACATACCAATGACTCCTGTATTCTCCACTCCAGCCTGGCTGATCTCCTCAGTTTCTTGAACTCGCCAAGCCAATACCCTTGCTTTGAGCACACGTGACATTTATGGAGTGATTTGAGTTTTACAAAGTATCTTAAAGGCATTATTGCCTTATAATAATAATGTCATATAATTACTATGGATATCATACCATTTTACAGATGAGAAAATTGAGCCTCAGAGGATTAAATGATCTGATTGTGGTCACACAGTTAGTGTCAGAAGTAGGATTCAAACCCAGGTTTTATGTGACTCCAGGTCTGTCCACTGTATCACACTATCTCTCTATGCCTTCCATTATAGCAAGCCAAATCCATACTATCCTTCAAAGCACATCTCAGATTCCAACTATTCCATATTTACTTTCCCTGACCATTTGAGAGGTAGTATTGTGCAGTGGTTAGGGTCAAGAAGACACAAGACCACTTTAGACACTACCTCACTGTGCCTTGGTTTCCTCATCAGTCTAATGAAGGGTTGGGTTCAATGGCCTCTGAGATTTCTTTTAGCTCTGATTCTCTGATCCTATTAAGAGTAGGTAGAGCTTCACCAGGTATGATGGGGCATGGCAGGAATCCTTGATACTGAGAATCCTGAAGCTGGTACATCCTGTGAGCTCAGGAGTTCTAAGCAAGAGTAGGGTTAAAGTCAATTGGGTGTCCTCACTAAGTCTGTCACCAATATGGTGAGCCATAGGCACAGATGGCTACCAGCCTGCTAAAGGAGGACACACCAGCCAAGATCAACTGTGACAACCATTAATAGAATCAGGCTATTGAGCGATCAGCTTGAAAGAGACTGGAAGGTCCAATCTCAAAAGAAATTTTTAAAACATTTTTTTCAAAGACCCAATCTTATCTACACAGCACCTTTCTGTGTAAACATACCTATTTTTCTGATCAGACCCTCATAGTGACCCTTCAAGGTAGATTATCCAAGTGTTTTTCTCTGTTTCATAGATGATGATATTAAGACTCCATTAACATCTTGCTCTGATGCTTCATCCTGATATGGAACTGATCTGGGGTTCTTAAAGGCTTTCCTCAGGGGAGAATAAGTTTTGGCAAGTCCTAGCAGACTGGAAAAATTTTGAACATGGGACTAGTAAATGACTCTTGGCTTGATATCTAGGAATGAGTGGCTCAAATTCCATCATCAGAGGAAATATACACAAATTTTATTTCAATTCTGAGTTCCACCACTAACTAGCTGTGTGACCTTGGGCAAGCCATTTCCTTTCCACTAGGCTCTCTTTCCCTCCTCTGCAAGATGAGGGATTTGGAACTAATAAGGTCTCTTGCAGCTCTAAATTCTGTACCTCTATTCCGCAACCCAGCTGCTTGCCAAATGAAAACTCAAGAGCATTTTCTCCTATGTTAAAGCATGACTGACAGAATGTTTACCTTCCTGAACCCAGCTGCTCTTAACATCCACCATTTCCAGTGGGAGCTAAGCCCCTGGGTTCCTCTGATGTTCTGTCACCTACCTCTGCTTTCTCTCCCTTCCTCTCTGCTCACATTCCCCTCCCACAGGCCTGTCTCTTCTTTCAGAAAGGAGTGACTTGTTTCTAACCCATGTACCTGGCACTCTCTTTTATTTTACTCCCACATCGCTTGTCTGCCCCTCAGAGGTTTGCCTCCATCTACACCCTTACCTCCCATCCTGCCCTCAGGGGACTCAGAGGAAGGAGGGCTTGAATCAGGACCCATAACTTCTCTTGATCTCCTTTCTCCTCTTCTCCATGTTTTTCTCTGTCTTCCTCTACTCTTCCCACCTTCCTATCCCCACGTTTTTTTTCTTGCCTGTAGCTTGGTCTGACTCTGTACTGAGAAGAAGAAAAGGCCTAGAAATGGTATTGGACTTGGAGGTCAAAAGACCCCCTCGCTCCCTCCAAGTTGAACCTCACTCATTCATCCAACCCCCTGGACCATCTTAGTACCCCATTTAACCTAGTTTCCTTTCTCCTACTCCTACCCCTTCCTTGAAACATCTAATCTCTCTAATGCTATCTCTTAAGAGTACAATTGAGAAAAAACTGCTGCATCAGAAGAACTGAAAATGAGTCCTAATTCCAACACTTGCTACCTGTGTGACCCCAATGAAAGAATTGAAATGCCAAGGTCTCAGTTTCCCTATCTATAAAATAGGGATAAAGATATTCTTACCGTCCATCTAACCCTCATATTGATTTTCTCTAGCTCCCTGAACATGACACTCAATCTGTTCTTTAGCTTTACCTTTACACCAGCTGTTCCCTGTGCCTGGAAAGTTTTTAAACTCTCCCCCTCAAATTTCTAGTTTTTCTAACGTTCTTTAAAATTCTATTCAAATCTCACCTTGCATAGGAGGGATTATTTCTTAGTTCCTTCAGTAGTTAATGCCTTCTATTTCCAAATTACTTTCTTCTATTCTGTATGTATCTTTTTGTGCCTAGTAATTTACATATTTCCTCCCCCATTAGAATGAATATCCCTTAAGTGCAGGGACAGGGAGCCAAGATGGCCAATTAGGGGAGCCACTCAACTGAACTCTCCCAATATTCAATTCCACACAACTTTAAAATTACACCTCAAGTAAAATTTTGGAGCAGCAGAGCCAACAAAAGGTTAAGGGGAGACATTTTTGTGACTTCAGATAATGTAAGAAGAAATCTGTGACACTGGAGTGATGGCCTGTTGGGATCTCCACACACATAGTGGAAGCAGCAGTGGTTGCAGCAGCAGCAGCAGAAGCTTTGAGAGCTCTCAGGTCAGAGGTGGTAAAAAGATTGGACAACTGGAAAGAAAGAGATAGCAAGAGATCCTTTACTGGCACTACATACAACTGGTACTGATTGTCAACTGCATTGTCCAACAGTTCTGGTTTGCAGTTCAAGGGCAGAGAGAAGTGCTGGGGTTCAATCACGAGGGACCAGGGGCCCTTTCTGAGTGAAGGCCAGAACACAGACCAGGAGAGCAGTGACCACACTTCTTCCAGGATCATATCACCTTGAAAGCACAAAAAACTTGCACACTCCCAGAACTAGCTCTGAAAACATCAGTACAAAAAAACTTGAAGCTTGGGACAGTGCCTCCCCACTTCCAGAAGAGAAGAGTACAACTTTAACATGAAGTTCAAAATCAAGAAATAGTCTGGGAAAATAAGTAAAGAATTAAAAACAAACTTGACCATAAAAAGTTACTATAGTGGCAGAGAAGACCAGAAGAGGACAACAATGTGCAAACAGTTACCCTCCTCCTCACCAAAAAAAGCCTCAAAGAAAAATTCTAATTGGATCTAAACCAACAAGAATTTTTGAATATGTTTTAAAAAGAGATAAGAATGTTCAAGGAAAAAATGGAAAAAGAAATGAGAGTGATGCAAGAAAATTATGAAAAGAAAATCAACAGCTTGGTAAAAGAGGCACAGAAATACTGAAGAAAATAATATCTTGAAAAACAGAATTGGAAAAAATGGAAAAAAGAGCTACAAAATCTCAATGAAGACAATAAGTCCTTAAAAATTAGAATGGGAGAAGTAGAAGTTAATGACTTCATGAGACATCAAGAAACAATAAAATAAGGTCAAAGGAATGAAAAGATAGAAGAAAATGTGGAATATCTCGTCAGAAAAACAACTGACCTACAAAGTAGATCAAGGAGAGTTAATTTTAATATTATTGGACTGCTTAATAGCTACAATTGAAGAAAGAGTGTAGACATGATGTTTCAAGAAATTATCAATGAGAACTGTCCTGATATCTTAGATTCAGAGGGTAAAATAGAAATTGAAAGAAGCCATAGATCACCTTCTGAAAGAGATCCAAAAATGAAAACTTTCTGGAATATTATAACCAAATTCTAGAGTTCTCAGTTCAAATAGAAAATACTTCAAGCAGCTGAAAAGAAAAAATTTCTAATATCATGGAGCCACATTAAGGGTCATACAAGACTGAATACACACACACACACACACACACACACACACACACACACACATATATATATGAATATATTCTGAAAGACAAAGAATCTAGGATTGGAACCAACAATGCTCTGCCCAGCAAAATTGAACGTAGTCCTTCAGGGGAAAAAATGGCTATTTCATAAAATAAATGACTGTCAAGCATTCCTAGTGAAAAGACCAGTGCTAAATAGAAAATTTTATATTCAAATACAACACTCAAGAAAGCATAAAAAGAATAATCAAGAGGGACTCAGTAAAGTTAAACCATTTACATTTCTATATGGAAAGATGATACGTTAACTACCAAGAACTTTATCATTACTAAGGCAGTGAAAAGGAGTTTACATAGACAGAAAACATAGGTATGAATAAATTATATTGGAATTATCTCCCCAAAAAATGAATGACCAAGAAAGAGGAATGCCTTAGGAGGAAGGGGAAAGGAGAGGTCGAATGGGGAAATTTTTCCAACATAAAAGAGGCATACAAGGAAGAACTTTTATAATGATGGGGAAAATGGGGCAGAGGACAATGTTTGAACCTCACTCTCATCAGAATTGATTCAAAGAGGAAAGAATATATA